>ML178851.1:114669-233585 GCA_004369125.1 Pterulicium gracile
AATGAGTCACAACGTGAATCCCTGGAGAAACAAAGGAAGAACCAAGGAGAAAACGAGGAAGGAGAAAGATAGGAGGAAACAAAGGATTAATCTAAGATAAGACTATAGCGCGATCACATGTTAAACACAATCATGTGTCTGAATGAAACCACAATCCTTCGTCAAAGCATGCATATAACACATCTGAGAGTCATGAGACACTGGTATGCTGAGATACACCAACAGTATGATGAGAGCGATGAGAATCATCTGTAAAGTACCTATGATGGAGGAGATCTAATCTACTACTCTACAAGCAGGTAGGTATGCTTTTAACATCCGGGACTCTCAGTAGACCAACGGAGGGAATTTGAGGTCTGGTGTGACGTGGGGTATACGCACGCATATGTCTCAACATCTTGACATCGGGTCCACGTATACGCGTGCATACTTGACTATCCGCCCATCAAAATGTGTATATGCGGAAGTTGCAATTTCTATACGCACCTATACGCGGACTATACGTAGCGTACCTTTGGGACGTATGTTTGGAACTGGTATCTGCATGCTACAGAAACTCGCCACTCATATATTACTTGACTCTTGGCCCAAAATCCTTCTCCAGTCGCTCCCATGTAGCCACTGCGCGCGTACACCGTCGGTAGCCTCGAGCTCGATTGCATGGCTAAAATTTCAGGTAAATGCGTCTAGAATTTCCGGCAGAATTGTTGCATGGCCAAGCCCGGTGGCGAGCTCTACTGGTCCACTAGTACTAGTACGGATTCGTGCATTCTTTAATGCATACAGGTGACCACGAGTTGTAATTGCCTGACTTTGCGAGCTGTCCTCGGATTCTGAACGTTAGCCTCGGCTGGTCAAGTCGATACGCGTGAACAATCTCACCAGTGTGAAGAACCGCTTGCGCCAAGCTAAGCAGCCCAAGCGCTTCACGACGATGATTTAGTGAGTGATACATCTTATACCCAGTGACTCACGCGCTTAAAACATGTATACATAAAACCCACGCAGTTCACAGATGAGTCTACATAAGCTTGGGAGCACATCTAAGCGTTATTTACTCATCTCTCTGAGTAAATTACATACTCATATGCGGAAGTTATATACACTAACTGACAAAAGTGATGACCGGTGGCGCCAGCCAATTCAGAAGGAGGGGACCCTTGCTGAATGGGTCATCACTTTTGTCAGTTAGTGTACGCGACTTACGCTGAAATACGCACAATACGTGTATACGCGTACGTCATACGTCGATTTCATACAGCCCGACGCCACCCACTGCCGCCGACGTTCTTGATTCGATCTCGCAACTGCACCCAGTCCCGCATATCTCTCCGTCCTTGAATTGTCCTCTACGTCACCCCAGTCTCCGTGCCTGCAACCATTGATTTCTTAATTGAAGATGTTTCAGCAAAGGGCGCCCAAGCCGCGATGCGTCTGAGCGTTTTTCTCAGTTTCGTCGCAGATAAGATTTCTGATACTGTTTCTTTGACGTGGATTCGTAAACTTCACTCAACTATGGATAGCCGGCTACAGTAGTTCTAAAGATGATTTCTCGGGGTCTGCACACCGCAAATAACGCTTCATTATGGTCACTAGTGTCGAAGCAGGCGGTTTGCGCACTCAGCCAACGTGAATGGTTCTTGACTTCAATTTGGTAGCTGCCACTTGACAGCTTTGTCGAAACAAGCGCCAGCGTCGCTTCCCAGGAGGTACCAATCCTGACCCCATACATTGAGAATCAGACAGCCGAAGATTTTGACAGGAGACCATGCCCAGAATCCAAGCTCCGATAACGCCGTAGAAGGTACATATACTTGAGCTCTCTTACATACTTAATGAACTGCCACAGAGGCTCGCGGTACACACAAGTTGCACAAAAGTACGTTTGAGGGTGACACAGGCTCACTTCAATACTACAAATACCACTCTAGACCTGCAGGCTGTCATTTGAAAGACTGTGAAGGGTTTTTGTGTATGTCCTTCAGTCTTGTCTCCGGTCTCCCTCACGACACGCTCGTTGGGGCTTCGGACTAGATATTTCTATCTACGAATCCTGACGTTCGCGATAAGACATCATGCAAAGCTCCTTTGAGACACTAACTCTAGGCCTATCCGTTCCGTTGACCACCTGTCCGAAGAATTTGCACTTCAATTGTATTGATCAGAAATCTGCGAGTCGAGCGATCCGGACTCGGAGTTAAGTGCATCAAATCCAACTTCAAGTAAGTACCCCCCTCTTGTAAATGTAAACAGCTTTTCCGACATAGACTAGAGTACTTACCGATCGACGAGCACCTACCTCAAAACTATCGCTTAATTGATACCCCATCTCGATTGAGTCACGACAAACATCGCTTACTCTACAAACGAACAAACGTGCAACTGCTGGTTCCCAGTGGAACTCTTCTGGAGCTCGAATCGTGTGTCTTGCGCAGCTCACATTGATTAATATACAGTACCTTTGGACACCAGCCGATCGGGAAATTCTGGTGCCACCATGCTCTCTGCCGCTCGATGGCACGATTGTCCGCTAGTTAGATTATCTCAGCGACACCCTGGGTGCGCTACCGAGGAGAGCTCGAGTCGAATCAATGTTGTGCAACATCCGATAACTGTCATGTTCCGCCCACCTGCGGACAGGTTTCCCGTCTACATGCATTACAGCAGCGCGCACCAGGCCACTAGCAACACACTCAGGCATCAGAATTCACTTCCAAATGCTCGTCACGCAATGTATGCAGTATTCGAGGGCTGCAAATGACCCAAGAGAACGGAACAACCTGATAGGCTAATTTATCAGCTACATTCGACCCTGTGACCGGCTCAAAAGGGAACATGAGTAGACTAAAAGGGGCTGGATTATCGCCGAGCGGGGAGTGGCCTGAACAGCGGAGTCGTGTAGTGCCATCTGAAAGATTGTGCAGCGCTTTCGCTAGACACTTTCATGGCTTTCCAGGCACTCCTTTCGACCGTGACAGACCTTGAACCCTCTCCGAGCCGTGATTGTCTCGACACCTTGCTGTAATACGAGTGCCGTACCGCGGTGACGCCACACCTGCAAAAACCGTGTTCTCGAACGCCGCACTCGTGCTACGCACTTGCGCCTCGCCATTGCGAGACATCTTTTGGGCCAAATGGCGCCGACTCCGAGATTCAGATTCCAGAGATCTAGGATCACAGTCGGGATGGTGTGGACTTCGCCAGTCTCACCAATTTGTGGACCATGATCAGGGCACTTCGTGGCAGATCTCATCTGAACGCTCCCGGTAAAAGCCGAGTTTACCCACGACAGGTCACTGCGAGGCAATCGTAGACTCGCTTCAGCCTGCTCGTCGAAAATTCCACCAATTCTATTTTTTCACCAGCGTTTTCAAGCAAGGAAGGGTGTTCTAGGAAGCGACATGAAAAACGTGCATCGGGGTGCTGCACGTTGACTGCACCCCAGAATTGTAGCAACTGCAGTGCAGTTGCCCACATTGTCTGATTGAAGCTAGTTTTATATTACGCTTGCCTAAGTTGCGAGGTATCTAAGCTAGCGCTTCTGGCTTGAAGAAGGTGATGAAATTGGCAGCGTGCTGGAAGCACTCCTCGCGTGTGGCATCCAGATGCCTTGAGGCAACGTACGCGGGAAACTCCCAAGTAGGCGATTCTCAGCCATTGCCCTGTATATTGGACATCAGCGGGGTACTGGCTATGCTGGTGAGATCCGCTCCCTGCATCTCATGCCTCTGCGATGCCGTACAAATCGCCAGTAGAACCGCTGAACATAACGGAATGAATTGTGATTTCGCCCTCGCCGCTGAGTTCATAAAGCAAAGCCATCCGATGGTTCGGTACATTGAACGCCTCGGGCATGCAAGCATCCTTTTTTATGTAACGGCGGAAAATTAGGGGGCACCGGCGTGAGGCTTATCAAACATACATCTGGTCCAGTGGAGCGAAAGCACACTATTTTGTGTACCAGCCCGTAACAGAAAATGACTTTTCGTTGTCGTATAGTAGAAGGCACGCAGAGTGAGCAGCTTGAAGAACGTACGTCCTGAACTCAATGGTGATGATGGCGCTTTGCAGGGCCCTGTGGACTTCTGTTGACTGTTGTGTGAGTATTTTCGCAGGACTGGAAGTTTGCCTGACTTGGTGCTGTCGATTTCTGTGGCATGGTACGGAGTTCCTAGGGATCTAGATTTAGGAGAAGTATTGACTCACTGCTGAATGTGCCGTATGACTGGGTCTTCGCGAAGATCAATTCATGCAAACGCTATATCCGAACCGTAGCCATCATGTTCTTGCCAGCATGGTGTGATCTCGACACGCCTTTTCCCATCTACACCTGCACTACCTCGATTCTGCTTGACGTGCAAAACCTTATAAGTCTGCTGCCGCGGTCGATCTATATCTCTTCCTTTCCCTCTTTCTAGCCACCCTCCTTGACTGCTGTTTAAACTTCACACATGCCGCCACCACTCACCTCGCAGTCAACGTTCAGTACACTCCTGGGTCCCAAAGACGAGACTGTGGACGCGTTGAGTCCGGCCAGTCCTGAGGTCATTGATCATCGTAAGCGAAGGAGAAACAGAACAACACAGTCGTGTTTAAACTGCCATACTTCGAAAAGAAAGGTGCTCCAATCCACCTTACACGCCTGCAGCAATAAACTTACGAGATAACGGTGTTCCTCAGTGCGATCGCAAGCGTCCTTGCCATAGGTGCACACAGCTTGGCTTGGTACGTTTATTCACCGCACTGGCCGCGTTGAGTTTCCGGCGTCAACACAGTCTGACTTTACTTTCAGACAGGCTTATGCGTGTACGAGGTGGACGATCCTATCATGAGGTGAGTTTGAAAGACCTACGTCTCGCGACTATTACCGCGCGACGCCACCGTTATCTTGAGCTGACTGGAAAGACGACATTCCAGAGGAGACCCGTCAGCCGACGAAGCTACCCGTCTGAAAGGTCGAGTAGCTGAGCTCGAACGACTGGTTCGAGAGCTGCGGGGTAGTAGTAATTCAGCTCCTCTGTATAGTCATTTCGCTAACATTTACCACCGCTCTGCGTTCTAGGTAAACCTTCGCCACGATGGATCGAGGAAGGCTACCGCCAAAATAACGTCGGAGAGCGATGGCATTCTCGCGCCTTACGTTACTCGCAGTCGGGCCAGAAGCGTGGTGTCTCCGCTTGTAGTGACAGAAGTTCGAGCTACGACGTCGACAGGGACGTCAGTTCCTCCCTTCTTCCGGCAATCAAAACTGAAACCCGAGGCGACTCGACAATGGACCAGCATCTCTATCGACTCAGCCCCTCCCCCTCCGTAGAACACTCCCCTTGCAGTGTCGACAGCGCAGAGTATAGATACCAGAATGAGTTTAGCTCTTCGGGTTCTTCAGATCAGCAAACCTCTGCGGCACCCGGCACGTCATCATATTATTATGCCCACGGTGATCGACTCTCCTACGAGCAAGCCTCGAGTCCCTGTCACGCCACGTCTGGCGCGATGGCTGCCCATCAAACGCCTTGTCCTTCCGTCGTATACAGCCGTCAAACTGGATCAGCTCCAGCTTCCCTTTCAGCGTCTCGAAACCCCGGTTTTACGGTGAACATCCCTGACAATCTCTCGTCTCGATACTGCCACTCCGAAGCATCACCTCCGTATGGACTGAACTCCAGCGGGTGTGACCCTATGGTGTCCTCCTATTGTCCGTGCCGCAACTCGGCTCAGCACGTCTACTGCAATCTCCTAGGTCATCTTGAGAGTAGCCTGCAGGCGCTTGCCTCCTCTAGTCATGGTCATCATCCCGGTGGAGGATTCTGTCAACTGTATCGGCGCGTCGTTGAGTTGGACAACGCCATTCGGTGAGTCCTTGCCCTACCCAGCATCTGATGACATGTGTCGTTATATTCGACCGGGAATGCTTTCACTCATTAAACACCTCTTGCTATCTCTCTTAGCAACGCCGTCGAACCCCATAGCGCAGTTTCTGGGTCCTCCTACGGTAGCAGCGTCTCCGACATTCCCAACGACAGCAAGCTAATGCACTCGTCGATATCGCCCACCACCAACTCACAAGCTTCGTTTCATCGCCAACAGTCACCTTACCACGGAAGCATTGGATCGGGTCACGGAGCTAGCTACTCTACTGCTGCAGCCTCGAGCCCGGTTCATTGGCATCCCATGTCCTCACCGGTCCCTGCAGGCTACAACCCGTACTTTGGTACTCCGATTGGTCAAGATGGGTATCTCAACGGATACGTCGGGAGTGCTACCGAGATGTAGCGTTATCCTTGCCTTTCGGCGTTCCCCTCTTCAACACTCATGGTTACGTAGTTTCTCCCTCTATGACCTTCTTTCTTCCAACGGCGCTCTAGATCTATTATGTATGCTCTGCACATTGCTCCCAGGACTCTTTCCTTTTCTTGCCGTGTATCATCACAAGTGACTGCTTGTATTCTACTTTGCTTCTGTTTTCTTGCTATGTTGACCAGGACGCTATTCTTACATTTGCGTGTAGTATATAATGTATTATTGTTCTTGCACTTGTACCATGTATCTGTATCAGGCTGTATCTTGTAGAGATGATACCCCTTCACACGGTAACCGACAAGGAGGATGCGATTCAGGACAGATCTACTCGAAATCGGAACACGCGATCACCGCTAGAGTCTCCCATGTATGGTACCTTAGACTGAGAGTCTTGCGTGACGCCGTGGGAGCGTGCGCTCTTCTCTATGCGCCCTGCCATGGGTTCGTGTGACGATTCTCGGTGTGACATTTCATCCGACCGCAGAGCTAGATCTCCGCGAGACGCGGACTGGCCAGCGTTGGAAGGAGGTGCATCAACCTTCCAGATGTCTCGCTCGATGAATAGGATGTTTCCGTCCTTGCGAATGAGTATAACGGTGGAAAGACGCGTGCCATAGGCCTCAGTGCCTTCCGGCATCTCCGCGCCGGTGTGAGCACTAGATGTTCTTACCTCGCCGCTTGCTATCTCCAAAGAAGTGCCTGACGCCTTGAACGGCTCCGAAGCTGGATTAGTGGAGAGTGAGGGAGGTTCTTCGTGTGCATCGGAAGATCCCGGCTGCGGCTGCGGCACGAGTGGAAAACGCGACGGAGGTGGAATAGAGGTGGGGGCAACGGCCGCCTGAGCAACCTCGGCTTGCTTTATAGGTATCCCAACAGGGTCCACACGCACTGTCCGTCGAAGGTCAGATCGCTCTCGTACTTGTTCGACAGACCGCCATCTAACGAGTAAAATGGAATGAGTGTAAGATCCAAGAAAGAGCTCGTTCAGGAACCAACGCGGGATTCGTGGGTGACATGAGCCCATGGTGTCGACCGGCGTCAGGGCATTCACCGTCTACTGGCCACGAGCGAGAGAGCAGCGGAGGAGGGACGAGTACTCACGAGAGACACTGGAACAATCTGCTAGCCAATCGTTCATCATCGCCGCTGGGTTCACGTCCAAGGTCGGAGTCCAGGGCTTCGGCTGAAGTACTTTCGCACCCGTGCTTTCCGTGTGATCGATCATGCTCCTGCAATGCTTCCTCGAACAATCGCTTGAGCCTTGTCACCTTGGGCCATGAAGAACCCTTCAAACCGACATCGTCATTGGAGAAACAGCCAGCGCTGCGCCGTTCCTCCTCTGTTAACACGGCCCCGCGGAGCTTTCCTCGAGCGCCATAATTGGACACAAACGCAGCATCCATGGAGAGTGACTGAGGAGGGCGACTGTGAGCATCAGGCTGGTTGGGCCGTGGATCCGATGCACCCATTTCCGGCGTGACAGCGTGTGAATGGTCAGTCGTCGAGTGAATGTGTGAGGTGGTCGGAAGAGGGGTGGTTTGGGGCGCGATAAGAAGCAGATTGAAGCCAGCATAGATGCCCTCATCGGGCGCGGTGAACTTGGCCATCTCTTCATCGATATCGAGGCATGATGCACTCGACTCCAGAAAGGATTGGATCAGAAACCCTCGGGAAGAAGTATACTTCCCGAACGGCTCAGTGACGTTCGTTCTAAAGAATATGATCATTCAGAGGTCTGGAATATACATGAAGATGAATGGCAATGGGTATCGCCGACATTCAATAGGCATGGAAGATGGATCGCTGGTGTTAGAAGTCGAGAGAGGTGATAAAAATCGAGATGATTCCTCACAGTACACATAATCTCCCGCTCCGACTGACCCCAAGCCAGCTACCACCAGCACGTATGTCGAGGCCTGAGAGAATCTGAGCCCCCGCTACATGTTCGGCTGTCTCCCGCTCTTTTGCGCCGAAAGAATGGAAGTGGGCGTCCAACGTCGGCCTGCTGAGGAACTCGTCGCGATTGGCGCAGAGAATCCTAAATTGGATCATTTATGTCAGCTAAACAATAGTTTAGACATTCCGCATGAGTTCCTTCGGTCGCTGAGAAGAAGAAGCGACTTCCAGCGTGCAAGAAGCGACGTACAAGGCATAGTCCGGATGAGCCAATGTCCAGGCACAGATGCACATGGTAACAGCGAGTGGTGTCAATCAGCAATCAGCAACCTGGGAAAGAGCTGTTGAATATCGACGAAGCGGCAAACTTCAGCTGGATATTTCCAGTATGATAGAACCCTTCGAATTCTGAAAGAATCAAGTAAACGACTTGATGAAATTTCGTGGTGAGTGTAGGTCGGTAAGATGGGGTGGGCGCCACTCGTGACGATCACCGGTGCTCGGCTGAGGCACAGTGCCGCCCGAGCCGATTTCAACCTCTACCTCTACACCGAACAGCCATCATCCCACTCATGGGCCAAATATTCCTTGCCATTTCCAAGTTATTGGTTGTGCCTCCGTGGAACCCAGAGCGTACTCACTCCTTCTGAGATCATCTACTTCGCTCCAAGGGGGTTATAGTTCGGCATGCAGCTCAGAAGTGCTGCTGTTGGGTTGCGAACGTACGCCTTGGGAAAGGCTATGGTGTTCATGTACGTAGGATGAGCAAATCCCCTTCTCAGAGGGTGTCCACCATGCTGAGCAGATACCTACTGCTACCTCAAGTCATCAGAAACTATTTCCAAGTACATGCATCAAACGGTCAACATACACGGCGCACCTTCGCATGGTCGAGAACATTTCTCCAGACGACCACCGACATCATCCGTGTCAACTTCTTGGACTCCCTAGGGCTGTACGCAGTGCTGTTCCCTGATCTCCTTGATTGTGGTTTGGATATCACTGGGGTTCTCTTTGGCATCTTGTTACTCCGCAGTCTTCGAACGCTAGAATGTATGTTACCCCTCAACATCTGTTGCCAGAGATCCACACACGGCTCTTCGTCGCCGAGTCAATAATCGAGGCAGGAGTCGATGGAAATTCGGAAAGCGCAGCCCACTTTTCACTCTTCCGTGACCACCGATGCTACTGTTGTCACATCCTACCCAATGCGGTCTGAATTTTGCGCCCGCTCCAGGTATGCGCGATCGACGTCCGCATGTCGGATGTAGGTTGCTAGGTGAATAGATCAACCTCCGGTCGGGGTGTAACTGCTTGATACGCTTGCGCGTTTCCCGGAGAGATTGCTGGAATATGCTGGGGATCAAATTTAGTCGTGCGTGCTTTCTATGTTCACAGTTGACGCTCGCGCCTACATGTACAATGCACGCACGCCCGGTCTTGACAACTGGCGTTTGGAAGATGTCGTCATTGCTTGTTTGATCCATGAGTAAATCTTGAACCTCTGACACCGAGTTCGCCAAAGTGATGAATGACGCTTCTTGTGAGGCGACAGGCTTGAAGTGAACTTTAACTTCGCATCCTCATCTTGTACGTTGTCCCGCGCTCTGGATTTATGTAGTGCGCGGCTGATCATCATGCTAATGCTTGACTTACAAGGGTCATATCGGATAGATTGACATTATCCGCGTTATGCCCGTGATAATGGACCGACTCCGCCCCAAGGGAAACTCCACACGAAGAATCCTTCTAGCACAAGGGACGGCAGACCAGGGAACCCCGCCTCTGGCCCTCCATGCTTGCCATCTAGTGCATCTCGAGTCGGAGTTTGTAGCTTCATTCCCCTTTCTTCTACTTCCCCCGGGGATCTCGTTACCACTATGCGCGCAGAACACTGATTGTTCTATCGTAATGCACACCAAAGCCCGATATCGATGTACAGGTATCATGCAGTGTTTGAACTGTTTTGAATACGTTTCACTAGCTGAGATCGAAAGTTTCTGTTTATCTACCCCGCACGATCGAGTGACTTGTGGTGTACCTATTTCTCTACCCTCTGAGGCATATCGACTGCTCATCCTTTATATCTCTTGGGAGGCGACTTGGCTAAGACGATACACTCACTCACCTTCAACCAAGGTGCGTTATTCTTCAACACGATGATCTATCTAAGGCAGAGATTGACACAGGCGTACTTGCTCAGCATTACGACAGCATCACATCATGTCTGAATACTACAGCTCTCAGGGCGGACAGCAACAAGGCCTCGGGGGATCAACCACGTTGTTGAACCAAGGATCCTCAGGCCAGGGACACGATGAAGATGAAGGGTTTTACATTGGAAGGCAAAGGACGAAGACGGCATGTAACTCTTGCAAACGTAAGCGCTTCTTTTCTAGCTTGTCATCAAAATCTGGGCTATCAACTAGCGCTGACGCCTGGGTTCAACAGAACGCAAGATAAAATGCGATGGTATGCGACCGCTATGCGGTAACTGCTCGCGTCGCAGCTCTGCGTGCGCCTACAGAGAAACGTAAAAGCAACCTGTCCAACTGGGCGCGACCGGTCTGGATTTCCTCGTACAACACTGAAGCCCCCAAAACTGGTGGGGAAATTGAGATTGGGGCGAGGATTGTACACATGTAATCAAACTATAATGTACCGAGCACAATGTTTACCTGTATATTATACGACAGAGCTGTGCGCTCGCATCTGATCGAGAGTCGTTCAAGATGGACATTGCACGCGTTCTCTTTCTCTCACATGCAAGTCTTTTCGCGCAATGAAAGCCAATTTCAACTGATAGCTATGATTATCTGCTTATTGTCCAACTTTCTAGTACGCTTCTACCGCCTCCGCCATGATCGAGGAGGTAGCAGAACCACAGCTTGTCCGACCACACCTCAACAATCAGGCCCTTCCAGTGGACAAAGGTCGTCGTTTTGAGTGTCAGTGATTATAACTCCCGAGAACGCTGATGAAGATGTGATCGTGATAGCCACTTGGGTTCTAGCGTGCTCGTGCTGTAAGCTCTGAAGCTCTGGGCTTGGAGCTAACCGAAGGTAGTCGGAAGGTCTGCGTGTACAATATCAGCTCGATGCTACTATCAGCACGCCGCCCGAGTGCTGACACAGCCGACACAACACAGCAAAGAGACTTGAGCGTTGGCGCTGTGGGTGTGCGACGATCTCGCGACCCACGTGGGTCGACATAACCTTAACGGAGCGGACGTCGTTGCCTTGATACAATCTTGATGTCGAAGCAATATGGAAGGAGAGGTACGATCGAACGATATAGGTCATCGCAGTGCTGTCGATGCTGTCATGAATTCATCTGGTGTAATCCGGGGAAATGCTAGCGGTTCCGGTGAAGACAGCCGAAGTAGAAGCGCGGTATACTCGCTCAGGATGGGAGGTACTACATTGATGTTGACGTTATTCGCGATTTCACCGGTACCATCCACAAATGAAGGTGTACGTAAGTACTCCCATACGTTTACCGTTCACCAAGCTGCAGAATTGAACTGCGCTCGGTTTGTTGCGACGCTTTTGGGGGAACGCCGGTCTCCATCAAGACTCATCTTTACTGTAGTGCAGACACCCGCTGGTAATGAGCGGTAGTTCTGTCAATTCTCAGGCTTGAAAGGAGGGTGGTGAACAGCCGTGTTCGAGTGGTAGGTTCAATCAGGCACAGACGCGCTCTCACCTCTGTTCTCGGGTCGT
Source organism: Pterulicium gracile (assembly GCA_004369125.1). Taxonomy (NCBI): domain Eukaryota; kingdom Fungi; phylum Basidiomycota; class Agaricomycetes; order Agaricales; family Pterulaceae; genus Pterulicium; species Pterulicium gracile. The sequence continues at coordinate 126,588 of ML178851.1, forward strand.
CGCCTCTACACACACAAATCGGCAGAGCCCGAAGCAAGTTTCTAGCATTAACCTCTGATCATGATCATACCCAGGAAGCGCGATACTTAATACCGGTACCTACGTAGCTCAGGTCGCTCCTCATCTCTGACCATTTCCATGAAGTTCGCGCAGAGGTACACCCGTATACTAAACTCTAGACTGCTCCTCAAGTCCGATGCCGACTCAGAACGTTTCATGGAATAGATCAAATTTAAAGGAGCACTGCTACTTACACAAAGATGTGTAAGTCAAGGACTATCAAATGAGCACTTACAGAGGACTTTCTTTCTTGATAATCATGAGCTTGCGTGAACGGTAGTGAGAGCGAGCGCCTGGCGGAAGCTGTCGAATTCGAACAGAACAGCAGCACGGCTACTACTACAGACTCGGATCAGGGTGTATACATATATGCACATGCACCTCAGCTCGGTTCTTGTATTTTGATACTGCGTACTGGTGGAAAACCGGTCCCAACAATGAGGGGTAACTCATATAGAGCCGTGTGTCATCCACTTTCCTCTCTTCTGGGCAGGCCAGGAATAGGTCTTTGGGCGGACCTTAGAGGGCGCATAGATCATTGTGACGGCATCCAGAACCGGCGCTCCGGACATGTCGGCCTCAGGCTCTGGAACGCGAATCATGGAACACCGAGCTGCAGATCAGAGCGCCGTTGGCGCTCATGTCGAGAGCAGAAACGTCGGAGGTCGCAAATCCCTGTGCCTGAACCCTGGAGATTATTCAAGTTAAAGTCATGGTTACTGTACGGTGCTGGCACCAGTAACTATAAGAGCGCTTTCTCGTGGCCCCGATGGCTTTGCCGGGCGGTGTCATCCACTGTGCTTGTCGACGTTGTTCCGTGCTCAGCGCAAAAGCTTGTATAAACATCTGAAGCCCAAGGCGATTTCGGAGCGTTTACTAGGCGTTGTGACGCATGTCCCTCGAACCGAAAGACCCAGCCTGAGGCGTACAAGCATTTGCATAGGCGACGCAGTTTTCTGCTCTACTCTCATGGCAAACATTAACCCACGCTCTGGGGAAGGCCCGCGGTCTCTGTTGAAGTTCTTCGCCCGCTGATATCTCCTGCAGTGGCGCCACCATTGGAAGGCGAGTCTCGGCGCCGCACTAATCATAAGATGCACTTGCACCAAGAGAAACCTTATTAATGCATTCTCTGAAGTAGTGTTGACGATACTCGCGTCGTTATCTGGGATGTTCTAGCAACATTGAACAGCTGTGGGCTTGACATTGGCGACCAACGCTCCGTTTGGCTCGCAATCAAATCTTTTATCCCAATTGATCCGTTTGCTCGTACAGTGGAATCGATGATATGAAGATAAGAACGCGCTTTTTAAGGCCGATGGTTAGGCTGTTTGTGTTCCCAGTCCAAGCCGTTGTTTGTACCGGGATGGCATTGGGATGGCGTGTAAAATGGAGTCAAAGTGCGCGTGACCGTGCTGTAAATTTTATATGGGATCAGAAGACGAGTGGTCTTTATAGTTGCAATCCAACCATCACCATCCTATCCTCCTCCTCCTCCTCCTCCTCCCTCTTCTACTTTCGACATATCCTCTTCTCAAAACCTCGGAAAATATAACCAAATATCATGGACTTGCAAACCTTGACAAACCTCTTTGCTTCTACCCTCTCACCGGATCCGAACGTGCGCAAGGCCGGCGAGATCCAGATCCGCAAGGTTAGATAACAGATTTCACTCGTAAAAAGCGCGTAATCGGCGCGCGTTTCTCATCCACTTTCGACTCTAGATCAGCACACAAGAGGGCCTCATAACTGCTTTGCTCCAAATCGTCGCATCCGACAGCGTTGAACTGTACGTGACACTGCTTCTTTCACGTTTCCCTGCTCGACACGAGGCTGAACCATGTAAACCGCTCTTTTTCCCCGTGTTTACAGGCCAGTGCGACAGGCAATCATCGTTTTCATCAAGAACAGCGCCAGGAAGTCATACATCCCTCCTCGTCCCGACCTCCCCGCGCTTGCTCAGGTCGACAAGGAGGCACTGAAAGCTAACATCTTGCCACTCCTCGCGGCCTCGCCGAACAGGATCATCACCGTCCAGCTGTCTGCGATCCTAAAAGATCTTGTTGCAGCAGACTACCCCAACCAGTGGCCAGGCTTCATCGACAATGTCAAAGCTTTGCTTCTGAGCAACGACATCCATCAAGTACAAGCAGGATGCTTCGCCTCTCTGGAAGCAGTCAGGGCCTTCAGGCGCGTTCCAGCTCATCGTAACTACTCGAGCTATCATCCTGACAAGCTTCTGCTGCCAGGTTCAAGCAGGATAACGAGATGATGCCCACCATCATCCAGGAACTCTACCCCACCCTCGTCAATATCGCCACTCAGATGCTCCAGTCGCAGAACCCACCCACCGCCGACCAGCAAATCCCCCTCATGCTCCACCTCATCCTCAAAACTTACAAAACGAGCGTTCTCGTCCATCTCAGCGCGCATCAGCAGAGTCCCGAAAGTCTGGTCCCTTGGGGTCAGCTTTTCTTCGCTGTGATCAACCTGAAGTTGCCAAAGGAGATCATGCCGGAAGATCAGGAATCGAGGGAGAAGAACGAATGGTGGAAGGCGAAGAAGTGGGCGTACGCGACGCTGAACAGGCTTTTCCACAAGTAAGTTGTCAAGTCATCGATTCTGCACTTCGTTCCCTCGCGCCTTCCACCGTTACCAAGACGCACATCTGTCTATTCACATCTTTCTTGCCGACGTTGACGGAACTGACTGACGCTGTTACAGGTACGGCAACCCCTCGCAGCTCCCATCGCCCATGCAGAAATCGTATGGTGCATTCGCGCAGCACTTTGTCACCGCATTCGCACCAGAAATTCTCAAGGTGTACCTCCAGCAGGTCGAGCTCCTCGTGACTGGCCAGGAATGGCTCTCGGAGAAGTGCCAGTACCACGCCTTCCAGTTCTTTACTGAGTGGTAAGTCCCTGTCCTCCTGTTTCGTGCTTATGGCTGACGCTGGTCCTTCTCTTTCAGCGTCAAGCCAAAGTCGACCTGGGCCCAGCTCAAGCCGCACTACGAGCGCCTCATCACCTCCTTCGTGTTCCCACAGATGTGCTTCACCGCGGCGAAGCAGGAGGAGTGGGACAGCGACCCGATCGATTTCATCAGGAACACCGTCGGTATGTTGACGTTCTTCTTGGCTGTTTATCCCATGCATGCTTAACCTGTCTCCGTTCTAGACGAATACGTCACATTCGCTACCCCGGTGTCATCGGCGACCACCTTCCTCTTCTCGCTTGCAAGCAATAGAACCAAGGCCACGTTCATGACCATGCTAGGATTCATCAATAACGTCCTCTCCTCGTACGTTTCCTACATCTCAATTACCTTCCATTGTCTCAGTGACTCTCTTCCTCTCGCCACATAGAAACCCAGCCGCACCTCAGCGATACGGTGCGCTCAACATGATCGCTGCCCTTGGCCCCTTCATTATGCGCCACCCCGATGTGAAGGGAAGCATGGAGCAGTTCGTCGTGCAACACGTTTCGCCCGCATTCACTGCTCAGGAACCTTACCTCCGCGCTGTGGTGCGTGTTGCTCCATCTTTTCCCTCTACATCTGATTGACGACGTGTCCTTCCCCCCTTTCAGGCCTGCGAGGTTATCGGCACGGTTGTCAAGGCAGGCTTGCAGTGGTCGAGTCAGGAAGTACGTTATGTTCCTAGATCTCAGAAGTTGTTGTCCCGTAAACTAACGTCGGTGTGTCCAGAACCTGCATGCTCAGTTCCGCTCGGTCGTTACCGCTGTGGACGACCCTGAGCTCCCTGTCAAGATACATGCTGCTCTCGCATTAACTGAGATGATGCTCGTGCACGAGTCCGGTACGCGTCTTTCATCTTTTCCACTCTTCGGTGGAACCTTTTGCTGAATGGTCGACAGTCAAGGAGGCGCTCACGCCCATGGTCGGCAAGATTATCCAGGACCTGCTCAAGCTCTCCGACGAGACCGACTTGGACCTGCTGAACCGCAGTATGGAAGTTGTCGTCGAGTTGTACCAGGCAGAGCTGCTGCCTGTTGCCGCGCAGCTTACTTCGAGACTGGTAAGTTTTTGGTGTCTGGATTAGTTGCTGGCGTTTTGCTCACTTTTCCTCGTCTCATTGCACAGTGCGAGACCTACCTGCGTCTGGCGAAGGAGAGTCTTGCTCAGGAGGAGATTGACGGCCAGCAAGATTTGGACAACATCAACCTCGATGGAAGTGACGATAAGACGTACGCTGCGATGGGTATTTGTAAAACGATCTACACTGTGAGTCTCGCCGCTTTCTTTACGTGCGACGCATGCTAACAGGCTTTTCCTTCCAGATCATCTCATCCATCGACTCTGCTCCCGATATCCTGAACCAGGTCCAGGAGGTTGTCGTTCCCGTCATCGTGTTCACCCTTGAGAACCGGATGCTCGGTATGTCGGCCACTGCTCTCTTCGTTTTCGAATGCTGACCCTAGTTCCAGATCTGTACGACCAGATGTACGACTTGGTCGACAACCTGACGTTCAAACTCCGTCGTATCTCTCCCTCGATGTGGCCCATCTTCGAGCTCACGTACAAGCTCTTCAAGTCCGATGCCATCGACTTCCTTGACGGTGAAGCGCGTTCTCGATTACCCTGGCTTGACAAAGCTGACGGTGCAATCGTGTAGAAATGCTTCCTTCGTTGGACAACTTCGTGTCTTACGGCACCGACGTGTTCAGGGCTCGTCAGGATTACAGGCAGATGGTGGTGGATATCTACACGACGTCTCTAACGAGCGAGACCCTGGGCGAGAACGACCGGGTGAATGGATGCAAGCTCGCTGAGTCGATCTTGCTAAACCTCCGCGGCCAGGTTGACGACGTACGTGTCCTTTATTTCGTCTCCAGACATGTCTCATGCTGACCGTGTCCATTTCTAATAGTCTCTGGAGATGATCATCCGCACCGCGCTTAACTCCAAGCCCGACACCAAGGCGTACAGTCTCGCCAACCTCGAAGTCCTCATCAACGCCATCTTCTACAACCCCGCTGCCGCCCTCCACATCATGGAAGGCATCCAGCACGGCTCGTCCCGCTCCTTCTTTGACCGCTGGTTCGCGGCTATTAACGCCGAGAGGGGTCTTCCTCGCGTGCACGACAAGAAGCTGAGCATCGTCACGCTTAGTGCGTTGTTGGATATGGACGCGGCGCAAGTTCCTGAGGGGCTGAAGGAGGGGTGGGTGGGTATTGTTGGGGGGATCTTGAGTATCTTCAAGGGGTACTCTGCCGCTGTTCATGGTGCGTTGACTTTCTTCTTCCTAGTGTGAGGTCGTTGACTAATGGGATAATGGTGTAGAGCGAAAGAAGATGCAGGATGACCTCCTTCTTGACGACTCGGATGAGGATGATATCGATGAGAAGTACTTGAACCTTGCTGATGAGGAAGGTGAGTGAGTCCCGCTTTCTGACCTGTTCCACGCTGATGACTGTTCGCAGAGGATGTCTGGGATGAGGACTCCGCGTACCTCGAGATGCTCGCTCAGGAGGGTAGCCGACTGCGTAAGGCCGCTAGCGGCAAGACCCTCGGTCTTGACGATGAAGACCTTGACGACGAGGATGATGATGAGGATGACGAGGATGAGATTGACGAGGAGCTGAGCTATATCAGTCCCCTGGACAACGTGGACCCGTATGTGGTGTTCAAGAGGGCATTGACGAGTACGTCTCTCTTCGTTCTTCTTCTTTGGTTAAAGCATATTCGCTAACGCGAGTTCTGGTACGCAGACTTCCAGATGAAGAGCCCGCAGTTGTACCAGGCGTCAACGACCTCGCTCGACGTCGAAAAGCAGACACTCCTCATGGAGACGATGCGGATAGCAGAGTCTGCAGAGAGCACACCTGCCCCTTCCACTTAATTTCCCTCTGCTCGACTCTTTCTTTCTCTTTCCTGGCTATGATACCATCATGTCATGTCTGCTGTGCGAAAGGTGTTACCTCGATTCGAGTGAACTCTGAGTCCTGCGCGTTTGAATTGTCATATAATGTCATTTCTTGGTCTATACTCCTACTTACTTTACCTGACTGAATGTACTACCTTTTTTGCGTACTTGGATCTTTGCAATTGGAATACGAAGTGATTTGGTTGTTCTGGATCGGGGCTGGAGGTCTGGAGAAGGAGTACTACTTGCCACTTGGTGGCGGTTTCTGGCAAGTTTCTGGCACGATCACTAAACGTCACGCACCCCCAGTGGTGCTTGCCTTTTCCCCTTGTGCTTGCCTCTGCATCTTCTCCGCCGGGTCCAATCTAAGCTCATTCAAGGCTCATTCCGGGGTCCATTTTTGACTGTTCGTCATCAACCGGGCCCACCAGCACCTTTACCGAGTTTCTTGATCTCCCGGCCTGTTCACGCATGCGACTCGCGTAGCTCAGGCCTGACTACCCGTTTACGCACCGAGTATCTCTAGGACTCTTAAGAGCACAGACCTTATCGAGGCAAGATGAAGAGATATCGAGTACGTCAATCCATCTCGAATGGATGGGGTATACTAATCCAAGCAGTGAATGATTTACGTCTGCGGGTGCGAGAAGGCGTCTTCATCAAAGAAGCAGAGGTGTCACGCTACCACTAGTTGGTGGAGGAGCTGCGTTCAGCACGAGGGCTGGGCGTACAGATTCCATATATAATGTACTAACCTCGCCAATAGACCAGCCTGAAGCCCTAATCGCTCTGAAGCCCTCCACAACTCCTCCTACAGCCACTTGTATTCTTCACGACCAAACCCCATTCATCCGCCACTTCAACAACGTTTAGATTCTTATGCTCAGCGACAACTCATCGTACTTCGAGTCGTTCGCAGACTTCCATCCCGCACCACACGCACCTCTTCAGCAGGAGTTTGCTCGACTAGCTGAGCTTCGCGGATGGCAGGTCGGAAGCAAGGCCTACAGAAAACAGTACAAGCGATGCATGTTCGTTGAATTTGTCTCCCATTACGGATCAAGCACGGAAAAGCTTGAGGGATGGCAGGCGCTCTGTCGTGAGGTCCGAATGAAGGTCGTTCCAGACACAATCACGCAATGTCGCAAGGTCAGCGTCTATCTGCTCACAAGCCCGGCGCGTTGTGCTTTTGACTGACGAGTAGGTTGCTTTGCAGGCTCTCAAGCGTGTTCATGTCAACATTGTCGACCTAGTAGACGCAAGGAGAACGGGAATACAGGTTCCTAGGTTCCCTTCGCGCGATGCTCTTAGAGATTACTCGGTGGAGCAAGATAAGATCTTCCCTTTGACTCGGGCGAAGGAGAACGGGTTTCTAGCAGCGCTTCTGATCACCATCTACGGCAAAAATTCCTAATTTGGCACTTTCCTCAGCTCGAACCAACGAGCACTGTATCCCGGCGAAATCTGTGTACTACTTGTCCTCGACATTCCTATAACCATTAGTAGCTTCTGGACGCTAAACAGATTATTAGATTTTGAGCTCCAACTATTCCTAGCTGGTTCCACGCAACGGAAGAAGTTGATTGTACTGCGATACTTTCCGGCGAACAGAACGTTGTGGCGGCGACGTCGCCCCATCGCAGCAAGGAGAGAAAAAAAATTGGGACCGATCTAAGATGCTTAAGTGGGATATCGTGGAAAGGTATAACGGACAGCGGACAGTCTGTCCCGTTCGACCCTCAGAGGCGCTGCCTCAGGTCAATGTATAGTATTACTTCTCTACAACGGCGCACCTGTGTGATTCGCCGCCCTCCTGTGCTCTCCCCCCTCCTTGAAGTCTCCTGATACTTGGTTTTTCGAGGCGACCTTCGTATAAAGTCCAGCCGCTGCCGCACAGTCTACAGACTTTTTCTCGCCATGGCTCGCCCTACTAGGTAAGCTGAAGACTTCCCGTTTTTTCTCCGCCGCTCTGGTAGCGCCGTATTGCTGGTGCTCATCATTGACCGTTCAGATTTTTTCTTGCTGCCAGCCTCCACATTGTCACTGTCCTCGCTACCAGCGAGACCAATGCCCAAGCCACAGTTTTTTATATGGCCACCAACCAGACCATCACCGGCACCTCCAGGGATCTCAGGAGCAGCGCCTTTCCCGTTACCTTCTGCCTCACTCTGGGGGCCAACAGAGAGAGCCACGCATGGATTGGCGTTCTCGCCGTTGGTCTGGCCGTAAAGACTGTGGGGAATGTGTTGATACTCTACAAGCTTCTCAGTTCTGGCTGACCGTCCTCATACGCTGTTATTACTGTTTTACTGGACATAATTCACCCCTTCCCTATTCTTGGACTCTCAAAATGTCGCATTCTTCTCGCTCTCGCTTGCTGTATCTCTAGTATCTTTATTCTGATCGTGAGGCCTCGAGGCTAGTGGCTACACTGTAATCCATGGCGCCACGTCCGCGCATCCCCACATCCCAACGCGACAAATGGACCTTTCATGAACGAGTAAAAGTGCGCAAAAAGTGTCCAAACTTGATTCCTGTAGCGAGAACGGACCCTGAAAATTGTGGCGTGGTCCTCCGACTGCCTCAGATGGCGGGTTTGGGCAATGAATGATTTTCTAGTCTTCTTGCCTAGACCTCCACCGAGGGGTACAATTTTCACCCACCGGGAGCTGTTCAGATAAATTCTATAATGTCCGTGAGGTGGTGCCTGCGCAGCTCGACTTATGAGTGTATCAACCAACCAAAATTGGAGCGAGACGGATCCAGTAGATCGATTTAGGTAGTAAATCTCAGATCGCCACCATGACTTTGCCTATGTCTTCGAGCGGAAGCCAAGTCTGGCCGGAGAATGCCGAGTCCCAATTTATACATTCTAGCGAGATGGATTCGACCCAAAGGTCATGCCGACATGAAATTGGCAGCTTTCAAATGGCAGTGAAGGAGGAACGGCCAACGATGGCCTCTTAGAACCCGCGCTGCCAGTGAGAGCATCACGTCCCGCTCCGGTGGTCAATATGGTCCGGTCGACGTGATAGTAGTCTCTTTAGAATCAACGGGGTGGGCACCCCGTCTGTCTACGGGCTTCTGACCTTCACGGAAGCTAGTCTGAGGGTATAAAAGACACTCCAGACCAAAGATAAAAATTATCCTTCCAATCTCCCACCTTCACTCATTACTACAACAACTACTACCTCCACTTTTCAAGCCCTCAATCAGTATCATCATGGTCGCCATTAGCTTCACCTCCACTGTCTTCGCCGCTTTGCTGGCTACTGCCCAATTCGGACGTACGTCGCTCACGAAGCTTCTTTCCAAATAATCCATGTCTGACGCGTGTTTTGTCAATCCTCTAGTTGCGTCCTCTTTGACCAAAAGACAGGACGACGCCGCTGCCATCGATCCCTTCAAAGGCTTCGACGTCAAGACCATTCCGGAGTCTTGCAAGACCCAGTGCACCGGAGCCGTTGCACTCGTACGTATCGATTCCACAACGTCCCAGTCTTGACTATACTGACCACGGCTCCCCACTTCAGTCCAGCAACGCCACCTGCCTCGCTGACGCCAAGTGCGCTTGCACCGATTCGCAAGGCAAGAGCGTGGCGGACTGCTACAGCTGTGTCGTCCTCACGCTCAAGGACAAAGCCAAGGCCGATCTCCAGAAGTCCTCCCAGGATACTTTGACCGGTGCGAATATCTCTATCATATCCCGTGTGCATGTAGCTGACAAACGTCCGAATTTTCTAAAGCGTATTCGAAGGGCTGCAACGACGGTGGTAACAAAGTCGCAGAGTTCAAGCTCAGCACCGAGGCCAGCGCCACCGGCAATGGTACCAAGCCTGACGATGACAAGGACGGCGATGACAGCAAGGACAGCGATGACAACAAGGACGGCGATGACAACAAAGACGGCGATGACAGCAAGGACGGCGAAAAAGGCGCTGCCTTTGCCCTGGGCATCCCCTCTGCTGCTGCCATCGCTGGATCGCTCGCTGTCGGTGCTCTTTTCCTCTAGTTCTTTCGGAAAAGGCTAGATAACTTCGACGTTTCTGAGATTTCGGACGTTGCTAGATACCATCCTATAGACTCTCGTTTTCCAGGTCCTGTCGTTTCGTATGTTGACTTATGATCGAGCCTTCTTGTTATGGGCATTGGTCTGACAATACAATGATAATCTTCTGTTTTCTAAAGTGGACCCAATACGCCTGCGGCAGTCTGTAAAGACATTTTGCAGCAATTCAGGCTCGCATTTCAAGCCATTTTCCAAAGATTGTGGTTGGCACGAAATTTGAGGTAGGCGCAAATACGAGGAGCGCCCGTATCGTCTGAACAACGGAACGAGCTGAGTAGGTAGTCCGACAGAATCACCGACGTCGCCGAGGATTTGATTCTGTCCTTCACCGGTGCCACCACCATCTCAAGCTCATAGTACTAGTGACTACTTGTCCCTCCGTGGACGACGTTCTAGCCTTCGTCGACAGCTTTTGAAACTCGCCAACACCGCTGCTAACTCTGTTCTTTAGGTATGTACTACTGCAAAGTGGTCCTCCCCACGCTAAATAGCGACTTACATATCGATGCGCAGCACGCTCATGCAGGGTTGCCATCTCCGTGTTCATATGGGGTAACTTACTGCTAGTTGTACGGGTATGCTTCTCTCTCATCTCAGGTTACTTCGTTCACTTCGGTCGCCGAACAAACGTACGTCGTATCCTTTACTGTGCTCATTATCAGAGTGCCGAATAGAGCCACATGCACTGTCAAATGAGTGGTGAACAAACTTCAGTTAACGTTCTTCCGGTATACGTCCATCAAGTACTTACTTCCTACGAACCGCAGTGCCGGCATCTTCTTCCGATCGCCATGCTCGTCCCTCGTGTCTGCGGGATCGAATGAAGCGGTACGTGTACATGCGTGCTCATCAAGTTATAGGGCGTGGGTATCTCGACCCAGCCTGCTGTGCTCGCGGTTGTTGCCGCTTCTCGATCTTCTGCTCTACCGCGTGTGAAACCCTAGATCGTGTAGAACTTGCTATTATAGCGCTACATGCTAGAGCAACGCTTATCACCCGCGTTTGAACGCTCGAGTCGCGCTATTACGCATACGCAGCTTTTCCGCCAACACCTCGAAACGTCGACTAGTACAGCTGGTGAAAGATATCGACCGACGACGTCCCAGTGGAATACCTTCAATATAATCCCCATGAGGCTATCTGGACACCCCATTCCCACTGAAAGAACCAAGTAACTGTACATGCAGCCTGCCACCTCCAACCAGGACCGCGGACGCTCGAGCCTACACTCACACCAAAATGTCTTGAGTCTTCCCGAATTGGTAGCCCATTGATCCGAGCGATCGGCCAGCGCTTAATGTCGTATCCCTCCTCATGCCGCACAATGCACGTCTGCTTTTTCTTCTCTTACCCACCCCACAACCGACACAACACCATGGGACGCCAGCAAGGAAGCAAGGGTGTATTCTTCACGCATACAAAACAAAAGGCCATCATCATGTATCATGATCTGCTCGACAAAACCTTCGATTGGATTGCCATACGGAAGCACCAGAGTTTTGGGACTCAACTGCCAGTAAAGAGACGATCCGGAACTACAAGACGGCGAAGGTGCACGGGTGCTATTCTTAAGGAAGGAGGACCGGAAGGCCACGCGAGCTGACGACAGAGGACATCGATCGCGCCGTGGAGGCAGTTGAAATGGCACATGCGAAACCGCCAAAGAGGTCCGCAGAACAATGTTCCCAGACTTCAGTAGCGCTCTCCTCCGCCTTCGTCTATCTGAGCAAGGCCTCGAGGGCTTCCACAAACAAAAGAAGCCCCTTCTCACCCCCAATCACATTCGGAAGCGGCTCGACTACGCCCTCTCACTTGGTTACCTCACCACTCTCGCTGTTGACTGGTCCCTTGCCCTTCCCACCTTCTTTTGCCAAGAGAAGAAGTTCGTTTGAGATGGTTCTGATGAAATGACATGTTGCAGGAGAAGGTGCGGGGAGGACACTCTGGAGCCAAGGAACGTCTAGCACACAGTCAGGAGGGGATTTGGAGGGGATGTTCATGTAATGGTGTGGGGGATTATTACTCCGCGAGGGGTGGGGAAGCTGGTTAGGATTGACGCTCTCGGCCGTATGGACCGCTGGAAGTACGTGAAAGTTATTGAGGCCGGACTTCTCCCCACATACACGCACTATGGCTACCGAATCGAAGATGTCCACTTTATTCAAGATAACAATCCGAAGCATACCACAGGGTTCTTGAAGGACTGGATGAAGATCAAAGGTATCAGGGTTGTCAACTGGCCTCCCCAGTCTCCGGACATCAACATTCTCGAGAACGGATGGGCCGAGCTTGTGAAGAGGATCAATCGCAGGGACCCTCAGCCCCGGACTTTGGATGAGTTGTGGGAGATGCTTGGGGAGGAGTGGACTAGCAACAGTTTCAATAATTATGTTCTCAGATCCCTCTATCCCTCGTTCCCTGACCGTATCCAAGCTTTACTGGATTCTAACGGCAAACACACCATGTATTAAAGGCACCCCCATTCCCATTCACTATATAGACTACCACACTTAGAATGTCGCTTTTTCAGCTTGTAATATTGCATATTTATCTACTCTACACATCCACACACTGTCTGAGCACAAACAACCGCAAGTATAGGTGCAGTATGAGGTGAAAATGGGCCCTAGAAAACAGGTATGAGGAGGAGAAGGTCGTTAGGCGCTCGCCGATCGCTCGGATCAACGGGATACCAAATCGGGAAGCCTCACCAACTTGCAGGAATCGACACAGGCATTATCGGCTCCGAGTCGGCCATGCGTTGCTATGCCCGTCGTGACGTCACGGGCTTCGAATCGAGCTCATACAAATTGGGAGATGGATAGGAAGTTTCGGCTCGGTTCATGGGTGATGTTGGACGCGTTCGAAAGGGAAGATAATCGCGCAGGCCTGTATGTATATACTCCTTGCACAGTTGACCGGGATGGCGAGTATGAATGAAATGAACCTCGGAAACAGATAGAGCTGGGTGGGAGTAGTCGGTGATCAGCCACGTTGGAGCGTGATGGCGGGAGTCGTCTGGGGAAGACTAGCTAGATTGGATTGGACCGCCGGCAAATGGACATGTGCGCAGAACAGACATCGCCGAGAAAGCCAGGACGTCCTCGAGGTGGTAGTGCACGACGTGGTACTACATTGAGCTCGCTGGGCTTCTCGACGTCAAGCGGTGAAAGTCAAATGTGATACAGCATTTCCATGTTTCTCGAGGAACGCTTCGAGCACCACTGTACCTGGGATCAAGACCGTCGACATCGTCATCGAGCCCGGTGGAGTGCGGAGGAGCGAAAATCCCGACAGGCGCCCCTGTAAGCGTGACTTGCGCACTGGCGCGCACTGGATTCTGCGCTCGACATTTCGCAAGTCGTCGAGCTCGGAGTATGGAGCAATATACCGTTTACCTTTGGGGAATATGCTCTCTCCGAGTCGGATGAGTTTGCGGTAGAAGACGTGAGAAGGCATACTCCTTCTATGACATGTGTTACTGACAGCTTCGATCATTACAGCTGCTTTGGACTCCTCACATAAGCTCCCACACTAAGTTCCTTTCTTCAACCACCATCTCCTCGTGTAATAGGCGTTGAGTTCGATGCCGTCCGGTGGCCGGAGTACATAGACTGACTGACTTCCTTCAGCCCCCCGCGCCTTTTGCTACTCCTCAGATCGATGACGTCAGGGCCCACATACGGAGCTTTATATTATGGATGTCTGAGAACGATGACCTCGGCACCAGGAAAAACACTCCACTGTACACTACAAACTATTCTCTGTCTCTAACCTCCACATCATGCTCAACCTAACGACCTCGTCATCAAGCTCAGCGGACGACTCTCAGGGTGCAGAGACGAGTACTCACTCACCTCACCCGACGATACCGAGGACGCAACGTGCTGCTTTACATCATCCAATGATGCCAATCCACAGTGCGTGGAGATATGAACTCCCATTGGACGTCTGCTGCACTAAGACTAATGAAGGCTCTTTTACTTTCTCCCTCTCTTTCCGTCTCATAAACAAGGCATCAACGTCGACACCGCTGGGGAGGACATCCACCGGCTTTCCATGTCAACGCCGACGCCTGCTAGCGAATTGGAGAGGCGTCAAGTATCACGTGAGCGTGGTGGTTCTTTTTGTCTCCTTTTCTCCCACTTGATTCGGAAATGATGACGACGATGGGATGATTTTGTGGAGAAATCCTGGTTCCTGGTTGGGTTTGATATTCAAGCGTGGCGATCGCCCGGAGATAGCGAGACACGTCAAACTTTTTTTCTGGCTTGTTGCGTTGACTTCTTCCTCTGTCGACGACGTCGTTGACCCTTCTCCCCGTCTGCTCACTTTTCTGCTCGCTCGTGGGCGGTAATGTTCAGCGGGACTCACTCTCCTTTTTGAAGAATCTCTAGACGGAGTTGCTTTTTCTTTTTTTTCTTTTTTAATTTTTGGCACGTCACGTCTTTCCCAATCTCTCTCGCTCGCTCTCCTCCCGCTCCGGCTGTGCCGCTTTACTAGAGATTGTTGTTCAAAGATCTAACGCCGTATCTCTTTTCTTTTTATATCTTACAGGGCTTTATGAAACTGGTGGCGGTAGACCTTTGGCTAGTTTACAACACCTAGACGTCGATCCAGGAGGCTTGACGCCGTCGTCTCCTTCCTCATCAACGTCGTGGGAGCCGATGCCGTCAAACAACAACAGTAATCACAACCGACGTCGACCTCAGGCTTCACGCCGCGGTTCCACCCATTCACATTCCTCCGCCGCCTCTTCCTCGCATGCTCCTGGCCCTCCACATCCTCCACCTGCTCACTCAGGTCACACTCCACCTTCGCCGTACCCATATTCGCCCGACTCGGCAGCTTATTACGCCTATGGCACACATTACCCCGGCCTCCAGCAGCCACCCACAGGTCACACCCACACCCATCCATTCTCACCTCCACATCACTACCCTCCCTACGCTTACGATCCTGCGACACAAACTACCTACGTCGCCACCTATCCATCTCCTTTTCGACCCGGTGAAACACATCAAGCACCATACGGTGCTTATCATCATCAACCTTCACCTCCTCCTCTTCCTCCTCCTCCTCCTGTGAACAGTGGAACGGGATCGAGTAGCTGTCCGACGACACACGCACATCCTCATGCTTATCCCCACGCCCAAAACACAGCACCCGGGCATGGCGGAGCTTATACACATCAGCAGCACCAACACCAGGGTCTTCGATTCGTGCCATCACCGTATGGGACACCGCCAGGCGGGCCGCACACGTATACGAGTGCTGCCTCGTCGATGAACGTCAATGTCGGAGTGGGGATCAGCGCAGGACCTGCGCAGTTGTTTGGAGGGCCGTATGCGGGGTATGGAGGGGTGGGACACGGGCACGGTCATGGGCATGGAGACGGAGGGCAGCCTCAGCCTCAGCCGCAGCCTCAACAGGCTCAGGGAGGTTGGTGGTACGTTCCTTCGGAGCACGGAGGGTTCTATCAGCCGATTCAGCAGCAGCAACCGCAGCCTCAGCACCACTACGCTGCTGCGCACCACCAGCTGCAGCAACATACCCAGCATCCTCAGCAGTCGGTGTCGTCTTCGCACACACCTGTTCCTACCCATCTTGTTCCTATCCCTCTCGCCGATGCGGCTTCGATGACGTCTTCACCAGCTACGTCTTCTCCAGCGAGCCACTCCCATCCTCCTTTGCCGCAGCAACATCAGCCGCCTCCGGAGCCTCAGCATCATCCACCTCGGAACGAGCGACCTCGACCGTCTCCTCACCCCGCTGAGGGGTACGAACGACGCATGCGGACGCCAGATGGGGGGGGAAAAGGGAAGAAGTCGCATCATCCTAACCCGCCCGCGTTTCGTAGCGAGTGGGTGATGTGGGTGGGAAACGTCCCGAGCGATTCGACCCATGACGAGCTTTGGCAATTTTTTACGAGGCCAGAGGAGGTTGCGGACCAGAATGATCGAGGGGAAGGTACGAGCGGAGGAAAGCCAGGGGCCGGGTCACTTCGCCTCGATGCTGTTCGTGGAGATGACTTCGTTCATCCCGATCAGCGCGCGCCGACTTCAGGGCTCAATTCGGCGGCGGCGGTGCCCAACAACTTGCTCAATGCGGAAAATATGGCATCGTCACCCCATTCCGTCCCACCGGGTCCATTGTCTATGCCTCCGTACCATACACCCTCGTACGGGCCTACGGGACGCTCGGATCTCCCTGCTCCGACGCGCAATGGGGTGATCAGTATCTTCCTCATCTCCCGCTCGTCCTGCGCGTTCGTTAATCTCGCGTCGGAGGAGCAGCTGGATGCGGCGATCTTCAGCTTCAACGGCCTTTCCTTGCGTCCCCACGATCCCAGGGTACCGAAGCTCGTGTGTCGGGTACGAAGGAGGGAGGACGATATGCGTGCGGGAGTGGGTGGACAGCGAGGGATCGGATTGCATGCGAAGTGGTTGAAGGAGCAGCAGGCGATGACGAGGCAGGACGCAGCGGAGCCGCAGCGACCCCGCACGATATCTGCCACCAGCGACACCACGACGGACGAGTCTGGCGAAGCCGCCGTGGCATCGACGTCGACTAACTCTCCTACTGCTCACCTTACGCGACAGTCGTCGAGGGTGAGCCAGCTCTCGAGTTTATCAGGGTACAGCACTTCGTCGGCGCATTCGCAGAGTCCTTCGCAGGCTTCACATACGTCTTCTGCGTTCTCGGGACCGCCAGGGTCTCATTCAACTTCGAGCCGTCGTTCGGTTGACGGGAGGCCCCCACCGCGTTCTCCGCGCTCTGTGCGTTCGGGCGCAAGTGGCGGAGTCTCCGGTACCCGTATGACATTGGGCGAATACGGCGGAGGCGGAGGCAACTTCGGTCCTGGGGGCGCAGGGAGTCTTCCTGGCGTCGAGGGCGGAGCTGGAGCGGGGGGAGGGATCTCGGGAACGATGATGATGGGGAGCGGGTCGACGGGGAGTTATGCGAGCACCAACTCTAGCTTCTTGGAGAGGTATTTCCCCAAGAGGTACTTTATTTTGAAGAGTTTGACGCAGGTGAGATTGGGTTTGCGTTTTTTTGGGGTGGTCGTGTTTTTGGCGATTGGATGGGGGTGGGCTTATTCGTATTTTCATATGCGTCGAGCGTGGTGTCTCTCGACTTCATGCGTTGGCCTCTCGCATCCGTGGGCCACGTCTTCGTTCATGTGGAGTTCCTCCCTCCTTCTATCTCGCGCATACATCGACCGCTTTCTCCCTCCCCTTCTTAGCGTATCTTAGATTTCCCCTCTCCTCCACACGAACTGACCACTTTCCCCTCTCTAGTACGACCTGGACCTGAGCGTCACCAAGGGACTGTGGGCGACGCAGAAGCATAACGAGGGCGTTCTCGACAAGGCCTTCCGGACGAGCCATGACGTGTACCTGATTTTCGGCGTGAACAAGAGCGGAGAGTTCTACGGGTGCGCGAGGTACGTTCTTCTGCTTTTTCATCTCTCGTCTACTTTGTGCGTTTGCTGACTGGGTGTTGATTGTAGAATGGCTGGTCCGATCCACAAAGGCGAAGAACGCGTTCCATGGGCTTCAAGACCGCCCGAAGCATCCGGTTCGGCTCTCAGTCCACGCTCCCTCTCTTTCGACGCCAACGCCGCAGCCGACGAATCGAACGAGAGCCCCTCTGCTCTCCTCCGTCACTCTCCCCGCTCCTTCGGCTCCCTTGACCCAGAGACTGGTCGTCATCCCGAGCCATCCCCTCAACAGTTCATCAGTCTCCCTGCCGACTCCAGCTACTTCACTCCCTCCGCAGAGCACGTCGTCACCGAGTCTCCGCTTCCCGCTGAGAGTCGTGGAGGGACAGAACAAAATCCGATGTCCAAGCCTGACGCGACTCTCGAACCGGTCAATCATACCCACGATTCTCGCACCAAGCGGGGTAGCGCCCCTGCTGCCCTTGGCCCTCATCGGCAGTTGACCGCATCGACGTTGTCTGCTGGTTTGAGCCTCGATGGGTGGAAGAACGACGTTGTGGCGAAGATGTCAGGTCAACCTGGTATCCCTGGCGTTGCGGTTGACGAGAACTTCAAGCTGGAGATTCCGGAGAAGGCGAAGCATCGGGGAGAGGGACATGAGTCGGGGGGTAGCGACGAGAGCGAGGAGTGGCGGGAGATGGCACTGTCGCATGATGATCCCGATATCTCTGGCAACGGCTCTCGGACGATCCTGAAGAGTGTCGCGGAGGAGATGGGCGATGCCGACGAGGACGATTTTCTCCCTACCGCGATCGGGACGGGCTTGGAGCGCGCTATCAGCGTTCCGGCGTTGCATCCTCTGGAGAACGATGTCGCGGCGCCGGAAATGAGTCGCAAGAAGGATGGAGGGGTGTTCGCTGCTGCTGCGCTGGACAGGCCGGCGGGCGAGTGGGGAGAGTCGTTCAGGATCGAGTGGATCAAGACGGAGAGGCTGCCTTTCCACCGGACGAAGCACTTGCGCAACCCGTGGAATCACGATCGGGAGGTGAAGGTGTCGAGAGACGGGACGGAATTGGAGCCGACGGTGGGGGAGGCGTTGTTGAGGGAGTGGGATAGGTTCAGTGCGGAGGTAGCGGGGAAGCAGCCGGCTGCTGATGGTGAAGGCCCGAGTGAGGGTGGTGGTGGTGGTGGTGGTGGAGGGGGCCGAAGAAGAAGAGGGAGGGGGACCAACGACTAGCTTACGACCATGAATATATACACGACATTCATTGCCAATGCCTAGCTCTAAAAATGTGCGTATCCTCGTCGCTCTTTTCTCCTTTCTTCAATGACATGTTCTCCTCCTTACTCCTTGCAGGACTTTTAATCACTGTATCCTTATCAGAAAACACGGACTGATGGAGACCTCTCTCGTTACCCACTCCCCTTCTTTTGCATCGTCCCTTCTCTCAGCTGTTCTATTGTTTATTCGCTATCGTTGCAATCGTCCGCCATCGCCATCCTGCATCCTACTCCTACTCATCTATATTTTTTTCCTCTTTGGCGTCAGTGGGTAATGGTATTCACATATGTAGCATAACTTGTCATTCACGATACAAGATACGCACGCTGCTCTGTCGACAATAAATAAAACAATGTATATTTGCGCTGTCGTTGTGAGCGATCTGAGTGAGTCTGGTTCGCCGCGCCCGTGCACTCGCATCAGGTCGGGTTTGTGACTTGATCAGAAACCACTGTGCTTGCACCGCGACTGCGATCATCGTCCGCTGCCTAACAAGCGCTTCATGCTTCTTTCGCTCATCCCATCTCCATCATCGCTCGTAGCCATGTGTCTCGCGATGGTTGTTCGAGTGCGGGAGATACTTCTCCATGCGTCTAGATCAGAGGAAAGCACACCATGCACTCGGGTTCTACATGTCGTCACAGCTGAAGACGACGTTGAGCGACGTAGTCACCTTGGACTTGACGGATGTAAGCTTCAGAGGCTGTGGGGGAATTAGCACCTCGCGCGAGCTCGCAACGTGCGGTATCTCTGCTCGAGCTACACTGACGGTGCTCCGGCCTCGGGCGTTTTTACTTTCAACTTTTGCAGTATGCCAATTTCGGTGATGAGCTGGTATTCCCGATTATTCAGGTGTTCTATGGATGATCCTAGTCTATGTATGATCCTAGAAGATGCTAGTGCGGCTTATTTCAAGCTTCTACACGGGCTTCTTCTTTTCTTAGGTGCGAGATGGCCGAGTACGTGGGAAAGCACTTCATGTCTCTGCATACGCATACGGTCTTCCTAGATCCAAGATCGAACGTAGACAATCCATCACGGGCATGATCTGAGGTGGGACGACATACGTTTGTACAGACGTGCTGATGAGCATATATAGACTGCGTATACAGTGAGTCCTGTCTTCTATCATTTTCTGACAGTTCTTCTTTCAATGCCGAACTCGCGTTGGGTTTGTATGTCTGGTGACGAAACTGGGAAACGCTGGAAGATAAAGCGAGCTATGTACAGTCATCGACGGCGACTCAGCCGAAGCAGGACGTTTCGCGATGACATTTGCTGGACAACTAGAATGTACGTACTGGTCTACTTGCGTATCTTTGCGCCTAGCATCGACATTGTCACTCACTTCTCTCTCTCCTCTCTAGTAGAGGAAACGTCTTCCAGCGCTTGGATGTCTGTGCCCCTCGTAACGTACGTCCTGGTATCTTCCCCACGCAAGTGAATATGCACGTTTTGACAACCGCAAATCAGCCTTTTCTCATTCATTGTGGGCTGGACACGGTTGTCGGAACAGCCTTGGGGGTTCCTGCCGGATATGAATCTGCATGAGCTGACAGATGTTGGCTGTTCGGGAAATGAATTCGTCGTCCCTCGGCGCCGGTCAGGCTCTCCCCATTTGTGCTGAGTTTTGATCATCTTTCGTGGATTCAAGTGGTTTTTCCTCTTGCAATGCATTTATGGATCACGAGCGTTCGCGACAGATTCTTCCTGGGCTGCTTCTGGAGCCGATCGGGATCTAAGTCGTGAAGAGTGACTGGAAGATGATGCCAGTTTAGGCGGACGCTGTGTATAGTTCGACGAACTTATATATACATGTAGGGAAGCGTGAGGACTTGTCGTTTTGTGGTTCTCGCCGCCCATCCTTTTGTTCTTTCTTCCATTTCTTCCTTTACACCATGTCTTCAAACGGGACAGAGTTGGTTGCTGCGCCTTTTCCGCCCATTGCCGAAGTGTGAGCTCCCGGAGATGTTCACTACTTCTTGTCTCTAATCCTTCGATGCAGGACATCCGCGCCGGTACGATCCCAGTGTATCATCATCGAAAACGGCGGAAGGCTCATTGTAGGTTGCTCTAGTTCCTGGGAATCATGATAAATTGGGCTCTTATGGGTGTTCTCACCGTTCAGTAAGTCCTTACATCGCTTGCTAGCTGGAAGCAGACCGTTCTGATTGTTGGTTAGACTGTGTTGGTGACCCTCTACCCGAAGCTAGGGTCGCGCTTGTGTACT
Source organism: Pterulicium gracile (assembly GCA_004369125.1). NCBI lineage: Eukaryota > Fungi > Basidiomycota > Agaricomycetes > Agaricales > Pterulaceae > Pterulicium > Pterulicium gracile. The sequence goes on from ML178851.1 coordinate 147,557, forward strand.
CATGTCAATTTGGATAGACATCTACCATATCAACTTTTACGGCAAAGACAGAAAGTTGATCCAATGGCTGGGTGCAAATATTGTCTCGTCTTCTGAACTTCCCAGAGCTCATCATCGCGTCTAGCCTATGGACTTTTCGCCATCGATTGCGTGCAGACTGCCCTTGCCACATGGGATGGCATCGAGTGGTTCGTACTCGGATGGGGAGACCCAATCCGACTAACCATCGTCTACACCGCGGGAATCAACTCACCGCTGATGGATTCGCTCGTCGCATTGCTCGTACAATCGTACTACTGCTGGCGTATCTACATTTTGTCGGGAGTTTTGTGGTGGCCAATGATCCTCATTGGTGTAAGTCCTTCCGACCAGAACATTTACAGTTGCATTACTAAAAGCTTGTCCCAGCTCACGCTTGTGCAGGCTGGTTCGGGGTTCGCCTCAGGCATTATTGCCACGATAGTCAACGACTTCAGGCTGTTGCACGAGAAAGACTTTGTCGCCTCAACGGTAAAAAGGCACAGTTTCCATGTTACAATTTGAAGCTGATTTACTTCCCTACCTAGATGTTTCTGTCAGTCACGACGTTCGTGGATCTCGCCATCGCTGCCTCGACAGTCTACCTGGTTCGTCTTGTTTTTTCTTCTGACACATCGAACTTAGCGCCTGACCATGAAACACAAACCTGGCAGCTTCTTCGCAAAGCAGACCAGCAAAGACTCACAGCATCGAACTTCATCGTGACAAAAATCGTCACCTTGATAGTGGAAACGAATATTTTGACCTGTGAGTTCAGTTTGCCTGCACAGATATGGCTCCTTTCGGCTGAAGTTGCAATCTTTTCAGCGAGTTTTGCTGTTACCGCTCTGGCTGTCTTCCTGTCTTTTCCTGTACGTTGGGTTACACCGCCTCTTCAATTAACAAAGCGACTTGCTGACGCACTCTCCAGGACCGAAACTACTTCCTTTGCCCGTAAGCTCGAAAACATCCTCTTGTCAGTGTCGACGATAGCTCATTGTCGTATCATCCGGCCATTAGGCTGTACGCTCTAGGGAAACTGTACGCGCACTTCATGCTCTCTGCCGACGACTGCAAGCTAATACACTTCCGTAGATACTCCAACAGTCTGTTTGTTATGCTCAACCAGCGAGTGGTCCTCAACAAAGCAACCTCCAACGTTCATCTACACAGCAGTAGTAACGAGATGACGCAGCGTCACGCGGCTGCTGTCGACTTCGGTGCCCACAATGACAATATGGCGCATCGAAATCAACATGAGACGGTGTTCATTCGAGTCGATAAGACGACGATGCGCGATGGGGACGTGGAAAGAACAATGGCAGCCAACTTGGTGGGTCTGTTCTTGTTTGAACTGTGCGTATCCTGCGCCGTATTGACACCGCTCTGGTAGCCACGGGATCATGAAGGCTACTTCAGCTTCGACAAATGATACGGAGCGCATTGTCGACGCTGAGTGGAGGGTAAATCGAAGCCCATTCGCGTTCAGGCTAAATTATACCCGTTATATTATTGTTCGTCTTGTACTCGGCGGAGTACCTTCCTGTGTGTTGTATTATAGATGTGCTAGATAATGTATTAGCGTTGTGTGCGGACTCAGCTATTCATGTGCAATGTTCAAGCTAGACACGGCGGTCGGGGACCTCAGTCTCGGATATTCGTGAACACAAGGCACTCAGTACTCAGTACTCAGGCCTCAGGCCTCGGTCCCCAGAATCCAGGCTCTGGTCGCGAAGGCACAGTACACTCGTCTCTCAGGCGATGTGTAGCGAACCAGATGGAGATGCGATCCAAAAGTGTGTACATTGATTATTCAACGGCGCATGACGTCTTCTACCAAACTAATCCACCTGCTTGAGAGTCATGTCCTTCGCCTTCAACTCGCTCAACTGCTCCCTCAAAGGAGCAATGATGGCAGCAACGCGCTCCTCCTTGGCCGCTGCCTGGTGAGCCTGGGTGATAAAACACACGTCAGTCACAGAGGAGAGATGCGCAAGAAAGTAGACGCACCTCAGCGCTGTCCCATCCGATGATCGTCACAGAGCTACCTGGCTTCTCGTGGATCTGTCCACGAACAATACCATGGGTACCCTTGACCTGCGATTGGTAGGCCAAGAGGTTCTCAACGAGCGGCGCGAGCGTCTCCCGGGCAACACCCTCCTTGGGAGTAGCGTAGCTCAAAGACACAACGGGTGCGGCGAGGGCTTTGCGGTAGTCCTGGCCGTTGAGAGGGATGGAGTGGATGTCGGGAGGGCCTTCGAAGAGGGGGAACAGTGGGCCAAGGGCGGTTGCGGCCTTCTCCTTGCCGAACTTGTCGAGACCCTCACGGGCTTTCCAGACTAGGGAAAGTTGAGTAAGTAGGAGTCGCGTCGCGTCGGTGCAGTGCTGGGTACTTACTGATGATCCAGCAGTGCTCGTTGGGGTCGAGGGGATTAACGCCCTTGTAGCGGCTGCGAGAGACGCGTCAGTCCAGCTAGATTATCGCTCACTACTCGACTGCACTCGCTTGATCACTCCATAGTCACCGTTCTTGTACTCGGGAAGGATCTTTGCCTCAAGGGCGGCCTGATCGGCAGTGTAGGCAGCAGACTTGAAGACGACGAGCTCGAGGATTTCAGTAGACATGATGGTGAGAGATGAGAAGTTGGAATCGGCACGGTATATACCTGTGTGACATGAATCTGTTATCTGATGATGATGAAGCCGGCGGCGACTCAGCGGTTTGCAGATCCCTTCTGAAAAGAGGGACGGTTTGGAGCTGCCCAGATGTGCATAATTAGCCAGAGCAGCGCTGGCTCTCCGTTGCGTCTGGGCACGGTAAATTTGTTCATCTTGAGGGACAGCGTAGGCAGGTCGCTGAAGGCTGTTTACCAAGAATACAGCCGTGAGCTCTCCGCACGTTACCCCATTTGCATTCGAGAACCAGAACCATCCTCTTCAGGTCTTCAGCCACACACACGCTTGCCAAACTGCTAGAAATGCGTCATTCTCATACGCTGACGATAAGGCATACTGGCACAGCTGCTGTAGGATGAGGCAAAGGAATTTGAAGCTACAAATTTCTCGGCCCAGTGGGAGGAGGAGGCAAAGAGGCTGATGGATGACAAATCACCACGTTGGTTGACTGATGCCACAAGGAATCTGCGATCAACTGAACGCCGCTCTTACACAACTTGGTCTACCCCACCTCCACATACACCATGTATCCCAGCTTTCACCCAGACTATCCCTGCAGATCCTAAGCGCTTTGTTTCCCGAACTTTCTGCACTGATTGGAAGCATTACGCCTTTGAAAACCCCATCGAACCACGCCACTGGATCGTCAAAAACCTGGGTCTCCCGAGACGAGCAGCGCGCTTTGGACGAAGCAAAGCTATTTCTCGGGGTACTTCAGACAGATGTGCTGACAATGTTGCACTCAGACCCGGAAGAGGAGTATCTCCATGCCGTTGACCCGCGAGGGTTTGCCCAAGGTTCGAGGAAGGAGTGCGACTCCGTCTGTAGGGTACTCGTTTGGGTGGCCAGGCGCATTCTTTCCGAGGACTCCAACCGGCCCAAACACATTGGATCTAGCTCTAGAACACAAACTCGAGTATGGCGTGGAATATCTCGCCCAGCGAATATCTTCACGAAGGACGAAGAAGTGGCCGACTCCGATTTATTCTCCAGCTCGGCCGTCAGCTCCATTCCTCGCCAAACTCGATCTCGCGTGGACCATACTAGTCCAAGAACTCCCAGTCCTCCACATCTATCTGCACCTTCCGCGTTAGAACATGGGTACAGTCCTGTTCGCCGGCATGTCGCTAGCCCGCAGCACCTCATACGCCCTGTGGACCAGGACGTCGAAGTACGCGCTTTTGAGGCTAGAGAGGAACGGAGTCGCTATCGAAGCTTCTTCCCTTCTGTCACATCCACGCCTCCGTCGAGAAGAACGCGCAGCTTTGAGCCAGCATCACGCTTCGGCGACGAGTCTGATGCATCGCCTTCGCTCAACCGCATAACTCTGTTGCGCACGGTACGTCGGGCACCGTCCACCTCCATGAAATTACTGACTATTTGCTTGACTTAGCCTCCAAGACGAGCGAAGCACTCCCATTTCTCGCCTTCGAGTTCCTCTTTCCATGCGGCAACACCACGAAGCTCAGAACTATCCCCTGTTGAAGCTCTCTCGTTGTATTTAGAACGGAGTAGCACTCGTTCTCGTGCTCGTTCACGGCGTAGATCAGCATCACGGTCTATGGTCTCTCCGAGATAGTGCTTATGAGTCGTCCAGTTCCAAACAGTGAGTGGGGTTTGTCGATGTTGCGCATGTCGACTTGCTGAGCTCACACTTGCTCTCAGGCCGAGTGTCGCATGTCTTTGGTGGCGTGTTTCTCATCGATTTTTCTCAACGTTGAACTTGGCCAGTACGGATCAAGAGTAGCGTCGCTGTCTCGTGCAGGATCTTCATTAATCAGCATTTCCAGAAGGATATGACGAGAGCCCTCTGCGCGACGCTCCGACGAGGGAATCTACTAGGTCGAGATTCTGCCTCGGCCTTGTGGTGGATGGCCACCTTCCCCAGTTTGTACGTTACTGTGTACAAACTCCCATCCACGATAAATGCGATTTGTACTGCATATGCATGTACTTTATAGCGTTGGTCGTTCGTTATCCGTTGAGGTCCGTATGATTTCACGCATCAGAGAGGTGCAGGTCGTTGCATCTGTATGGCGGAGAGCAAGGTTTAGCCGGAGCCTTGACAGTACAAGTCCTCGCACGCTTCTTACACGCCGCTCGGTAGAAGTATGTACTGGCACTACAGTACCAATACAACGCTCCCCCGCCGGGTCAAATGGCGCGAGCATTTGAGCTCATCTGAGCTTCGGAAATTTCCCGGTGCAATGTGTAAGTATGCACGGTAATACATTGTGAAGTTTGTTCTAAACTTACACTCACCCTCAGCCGCTGGTCCAGGCTTCGAGGTAACTGCGAGATGCATCTCGTGCAGTCCATGAATACCAAACTATTCACCAGATTTCTAACGATATCGATGTCCCCATTGGCTCACTCGGATCCGGAATACAAGCTAAGGTCCAGAGATCGATTGAACATATGCACGACTATCAACAACAGCACGCATGCATATGAGTGCGGTCCAGAGATGTGATCCGTACGTCATGTTCTTCAATGCGATATAAGTACTTCAAAGCACAGACGGGCAAGTGCCCTATTCCCCCAGCTGTTCGACACGACCCCATCCATCATGGCACCCAAACTTACCTCTGCGGCCCTTTTGCTATCAGGTGCGTATATTTCGCTGTATATCTCTACCTCAGCGCATGATCTGATTCTCCGCCATATTCTAGCGATCATTGCGCAAGCCCATGCGGCTCCCGCTGCAGCTGAGCTGACTACTATCATGGGTGAGAGCCCTCCGGACACCGCCATTGCCGCCCACCACCACACGCCTCTCCATTCTCGGGGTCAACGAGAACGGAGGGACGACCTACGTGAAGAATCTCGAGTATACCGATATGGTATCCTGGACTCTATCTCGCTCCTTCGTGGGCAGTGGCTCGGACCCAAGCTAGGTACGTACGGGAGAGAAGGTTGGCTCACCGTATGAAACGACGATCACACGTAAGCGCCTTGGAGAGAGCAGTGAGTAGATAGGTGCTGTGTCTGAAGAGGTTCGAATCACGGTCACATGTTTCGTTTGCCTTCCGTCGGGCTCTCGGCCGTAAGACAGCGAAATTTGCGAGTTCTGACTCAGGCTGAGTGTTTGCCCGTCCTCGCTCCCGAAGGCGTATGAAACCAATCGCTTTGGTTTTGCATCTTTGATTCCCGCTTTTCTACCACCTACCTCCCTCGGTCGCTTGTGCAATCTCGGCGTGGACCGCTTACTCTTGTGGCGATGGCGATATCGACGTCGATGCATGGTAGACGAAGATTCTAGTTCGTTTGCTGCGAATTAGCTCTCTTTCCTCAAAAAAAGTGTCGGCTTGCTGACCTGACATCAATGTACAAATTCCGCTGCAGTGGACGAGCCTGATATCGACACGACACAACAGATCGCACCGCTGGCGTTCGTCCTGGCTCTCAAGCTTTTGGAATCTTCAATCTCCCACAACGCCATCCGGCTTGGACAACCCGTATCATGTCCTATTCTGCCTCAATTCTTGCCAGGCGATGATGCTAACCCGCATCCACCGTGATGCCGTCAAGAATCTATGGATTGTTTTGGTTTCGTCTGGTGCCAAAGCTCGCCTGAGTATGTTGTTTATCTACGCTCGTTTAGTGACCGTCAAAGTCGCGTTCGCGTTGGCTGGACTGGGTATGACTCTGTGAATATCATCTTTACTGTCATCGCGTCTCTCGCATTATAGATCTCTACGCGTGACTTACGCGCTGTGCAGTTCAAGATCGAAATTAAAGGGGGCGTCGTTTATCTATCAAGTTTCTTCACTGTGCTCAAGCCTTTAGAACTCAGTACACCCTCAAGCTCCAAAGAACCACTTGCTCGACTCCAGCTCAACCCTGGCCTATCCTGAGCTCGCGTTCTTCAGCGCCACCACCGTCCTAGCAGCAAACTGAACCTCGGTCCGTAATTCTCCCACCCCGCTTGGCGTCACCCTCAAAGCTGGAAATACATCGCTATCGCCATCGATGAAACGATGATCTCCTCTCCTCGACACCATGTAAAGCCGAGCCGAGCACTATCCGAGTCCGATCTACCTTACTGCCCTTTCCCACATCCTGGCTAACGGACGAGCTGTGACGAGCAGCACGCTGTAGCCTCATGTTTTTAGCTTTACCTGCTCAATACCATGCCACGGAGTTCCTGTCACTGATGATTGTTCGAAGTTCTGGGGATCTACTCGCACGAGGCGACGACGGGTATCTTTCCCCGCGTTCTTGGTATCGCGTCAGGATGGCGACTGATGCGACGGGTGATGGAAACGAATCCGATGGCATGAACGTCCTCGGTTCCTGGCTGGTCGGTTCCTGGTCCTCTGAGGTCGTGTTTCTGGGGCGGAATAGGTTCGGAGGTCCGTGTTCCTCAGGTCTACAGTACATGCAAGCGTACCTCGAGTCCGTCTCTCCAGCTTGAACTAGAGCAAGCTCCACTTGTAGAAGTTTCTGCAGATCCCGAGCGCCCGTCGTTAGCGCATGTTCGCGGAGGCGGATTGGCTCGTTCCAACGTCGAGACGCCCAACGAATAGAATCCGATTCCGAATCCAAGTTGCACTAGAGCAAAATGAATTTCCAATTTCCCGTGAAACTTCCGTGGTGCTCGGCGGTGGCTGCACACCATCGCTCACCCCCATCCAGCTTTACTTGCTATGAAGTGCAACTGCTGTTGGATAAAGACGACTAGCATCACTGGACACAGGACTGGCGACACGAGGAGGAACGTTGACATTTACAGCACTGGCGCTATGGGCAGCTGCTGTGGAAGGGCGATGCCGTTTCCTGATGAGACAGGGCGCTGACCTGGCGCTGACATATCATCCGACTCGATTTGATGGACGCGGGGCCGGGAGATGACTCGAGTGAAGCGCTTTCGAGGAGGGAATGAGTATTCCCAGCAGGGTGATTTTGTTGCTCATCGACGCTGAGAGGGCGCATAGTCGTTGTATTATGTCCACTGAAGAGGTTTGATTATCCCCCACTCGAATGGCTTCAGAAGTAAGTAAAATCGGTCCAAATGAAAAGGGTCAGAAACACGGATTTATGCTGAGTTTGAATTATCCGGCATCAATAGATTCAAAGTTGATAGGGTAGAAATTAGTGATACTTTGAGTGGTATATATATCGCCCGCTGACTCCTCCTTTTCTTTCCTTCGTCTCTCCCCTCTGCCATCTTCTCACCGCGCAACAGTCATCCGCCGACTGACGCGCTCTGGACCGATCCTAGTTCTCCCCCAGTAGTCCGTGTGAGTCTTTTGACCAGTGGCTAGTTGTTGTGGTACCTTGTTGGTCCTTGTCCGTTGTTGGGAATATCGACGACGATTGGTTGCAATTTCTTGTGTTGAACGATGATGATTATCACGATGGAGAAAGCAGGAGAGCCTTCGTCGCCTAGGGCGCTTGGCAGTGTCCCACCTATTACCTCTCGTAGGGGAAAATCCTTAAGGGATAAATTGCACTACGACCATGTCCATCGGTCGACGGTGGATCACCCGAGTTCGCCTGGACCATCACACGCTTCCACATTGCCAGCGTCTTCATCATCGGTGGACCCTAGACTAATCCAGCCATCACGCAGACTCAGCCGGCAGCACCCATCGTTGCCGAAGAAGCGCCTTTTCTCCTCTCCCCCACCCAACCCCGCGATTTCCCTTCAGTACACAGACAACACTCTTAACAACCAAGATGTTCTCCGTACTAGTCTGCTAAACGCCTCGTCCAGCCCGCAACCCAGTTTACCCAACTTTAACCATCAACATGTCTTGCACCCTTCGTCAAACGAGACCCAAACCGTCTCCCCAACAACCAACTCGCTCAACCACCATGCGTTAGCATCAACATCCAGCCCCAGTCCACAGGACTTTTATTACACCGACAATGATCTCCGCACCGCTTTCCGGCTACCTTCGTCCCTGCCTCGTCCCCCTAAACCTGTTTCTCGCAGAAAACAACAAAGTCAAATCGTTCCTGCCTCGTTCCCAGTCTCCAAGTCAGCTCGACCTACTGTCGCCGACCCTATCATCCAGAACTTCCAAAACCTTAGCTCCAGTTACTTGAACATGTTGGGCAAACCCGATCCCAAGTTTCCTTTGTCCTCGCCAGAGGTCCCTTCACCCGTCGTATCCATGGACACGATCGAGGCCGTGTTAAGAGGTACTTGCCCTTGCTCGTTTGCGGCTTCATTCGCTGATCATGCCTCTTCAGCCGTCGGTGCGTCTAACGCCCATATGCCCTCGGGCTCGCCGCCCCTGTCGGCGACGCCTTTCACATCGCCAGCCTTCTCCATGATGGACGATTTCACCTCGCCGTTCGAGACTCCACTCGACGACTTCCTCAGCACGCCTCTATTCGAGGATGCCCACTCCACCGCTCATCACGACATGATGACGAGTCCGCTCATCGACTTCTACAACCCCCACGACGCCTTCGCGTCCAACCCCAACGCGCCTCTCTTCGACGCCCCCGGCGATTTCGCCATGGGTCTCGGCGACGATGAGAAGCCCGGTCAAGCCCTTCCACTGGTCGGCTTCCCCTTCGACCTCACGACTTTCCCTACTCCCTCCCATCCCATTCTTTCCACTCCTCAGATCCCAACAGCATCGTCTTCTATCCCTCCGACGCCAGAGCTCTCTCCACCCCGCGACTTGGCACCTCTCCCCAAGAGGGGTCGCAAGGCCGGCAACGCCACTGGCACCCGCAAGGGTCTAACGTCGGACGCCCTCCTCCCCGTCGAGGCGCCCATTCAGAAGCGCAAGTACGCTCTTCCCAGCGCGACGTCCCGCAAGGAAGTGCCTGCGCTCTTCAGGAAGCGCCAGCGTGCTCTCGCCGCCCCTTACCCCGAGGAGATGTCCGTCTGCCCCGACCTGGGCTTCGCTTCCCCTGCCATGGCTCCTTCTACGTCTACCTCGTCCGCTTCCAAAGACGAGTACGAGGAGCTCGCGCCTCTTCCTCCTACTGCGTCGGAGAAGGAGCAGATCGAGTGGAAGAGGAAGCAGAATACGTTGGCTGCGCGCAAGTCGAGGAAGAGGAAGTTGGAGCATCAGCATGAGCTGGAGGGGGCGGTGAAGAGGGCGACGGAGGAGAGGGATGTGTGGAGGAGGAGGGCGGAGGGGATGAGGGCGATGTTGGCTGCTAGGGGGGTGGAGGTTGATCTGGGGATGTGGGAGTGAACGTTGTACTCCCGTGCGGAGTGTGGGCCCTTCTTTCGATGGTTGGGCAGTGGATGAAGTGCTTGTTCCTGTTCTGTTTCTCGTGTCTCTTGTCCTGCGTGTACTATCATTGCTGGAGGTACATCTCCGTGCCTTGTCAGCTCGACTCATCTCTCGTTCCTGTCCTTTTCTCATTGTGATGTCATTCGTCTTCGTCTCCCCGTTCCCACCCCATTGGGATGAAATCGTTTTCGTGAACCCCGATTGTTTTCGTCAAACCCTTCTGTGTCTATCCCTTGTAAACCCTGCGTCGTTCCTTCCAGCAAAGATGTCGTAGTAGAAAGTATTTAGGACCTCGGTACCCTATTACCGGGATGAAAGAAAAGTTAGTTCCTCGTCGCTTGGTGTGTTGTGGGCTTGGTGTGACTCTGAGCTTGGTGTAATTTTCCTGGGTTGGTGTGATCTGTGCGGAGTTGGAGGAGGTTCGGACTTGGTGGAGTTCTTTGGAGGTGGTGGTGGTGTTGTGATTGGTTTTGGTGGCGTGGATTGCTGTTACTCCTTGCTCAGTCCTTGAACAACGTCAACGTCTCTCAGGCTCACCGCTCACCGCTCACAGATGTGCATCTGCGTCTTCTGTCTGATATCCTTAGTTGAACTCCTAGCGCTATGTTTCAGCCAGATCAGAGCAAGAGCTCGAGGACTACGGAAAATACACACGCAAATCAGGCTGTCGGCAGTACGTAGATGGTGCTGCGCCAGTCAGACCTATAGCTAAACTTGATCGACGACGACACCAGCTTCGAATTCCTCCACAACCGCGACTACCGTGGGCTGCCAGTCGTAGAAAACACCGTACTTCCCGGCGGCGGGTCCAGATGTGGACTGCTACCTGCTTCACGCAATCATCATGACCTTCCTGCAATTACCATCTCGACGAATTGGCCTTCAGCTGTCTTCAAACGTCTTGACATTCTTCTGGACATATTGGACTTTTCAGGCCACGCCCACAGTCGCACGGTTGACAGGTTCTTTGATGTGTTCATCCATCGTTTCAGCTCATTGATGAATGCAGTCCTTATTCCCGTTTATCTCGCTCGCTGAGGCTTCAAGCTTCAATCCTATCAGTTCTCTTCCGGTTCTAAATTTATTGCTTCGTGACCTTGGAGAAACAGCCGGACTCAATCCAAACTGCGCTTTTCGACTCTCTCCAAACTGCCCTGGCCACGCCCACAGTCGCGCACTTGATAGCTCTGAGATTCGTCCACCAAGACCCAGGGAGGCGACATCGTTTCAGCTCAATTGATAAATGCAGTCAATTTTAGACTGAGATGATAGAGAGTACGTATCTCTGTGCTGCTATCAATTAGAAGGTTTGATGACGACGTCGAGAATCTCAATGTCGTCGCCAGTGCAGGTCAAAGGGCGCGATATCAACCGTGCTGAGACTCAGCCTCTGATTCAATATGGGAGGAAGGCTGTCTGAAGTTCTTCTGAGCGAGTCCTTATGGGATCCGATGTGGCTTATGTGGCGGTAAGACCTGACTTCTCTTCTCTGAGACTGAGTCTGATTATGGGCATATCTTAGTCCGTGTTTGTAGGTCTTTGGGTGCGTCTGGGACTCCTTAATAAGCTCTCAACAGCTCAAGCTCAGTCTTATCTCCACTGATGATTTGCAGGTCAGTCTTATCTCCACTTATGATTTGCAGGTCAAGACGCTTCTCTACGGTCTGTCACTGCTGCACTCCTCCGTTTTTGCACCGTCAAGTTCCAGTTCCCTCGCGATTACATGCGACTGCGTCAGTCATCAACTCGCTCGTTCGAGGGAGATTGGGCTTCGTCGGTGAGCTTGGTGCACCCGCTGAGTCTGACCGCCAAATCTGGACACCCATCGCTTTGCTTCACCAGATATTTTATCTGTTGATTAGGTGAGTAAACCTCATCATGATATTCAGTCGTTCACCAGCTAAGCTTAATGACTAAAGCCAGCATTGTCGCTGATAGCTGGCTGCTACGTAACTTGACAATATTTTTCGCACACCCCGGTGAAAGTCGACGCTGACGCCGGCGCCTGTTGCAGATGTACCGGGGCTACACGATTTGGGGCCACAGCTGGGCCGTCATCCTGCTCCCAGGTCTGCTGAATATCGCTTTCGCAGGTGAGTCTCGGTGGTCGCTTAATCACTCTCGCAAAAGAACAAAAGTGACGAAACTCAACAGTGAGTGGAGGTATGGCGATCAAAGGATTCGCCCAAGCAAAACCAGGACAAGACGTGTTCAGGCCTGAGATCGCGCGGTGGGCAAAGGCAACGTTCATGCTGACATTCACGACGAATATCTTGGTCACTTCTTTGATTGGTACGTACGATGAGCGTGCATGTCCTTTATCGCCTTCGATTCTCATTACAGATGATATTCTGGAGTAGCCGGTCGCCTGTGGTGGATATCTCGTGGTGTTCGCAAGCATTTCGGAAAAGGGCATTCTTCGAGGTACCACCGTGCAATAATACTTGTGTACGTCCGCTTGTTGGGGTCGCAGAAATGCTTTAATTGATGCCTCAGTGTGGAATCAGGAGCACTGTACTCCTCCTCGTTACTGGTTTTCATTGTTCTCTATACAATGGAGTATTACGCCGAGGTATGCGAAGCCATATCATCGATAACCACCCCGTCAATATCGTCCTTACGCCTCAAGACTCAGTGCTCACACTAAGCCTCGAAGCTGACAGCACTTTCTATGTCTTGCAGATGATCGTCTACGATTCTGTTTCCCAGATAGCGGTGCGTGGAATACATCGTACCCATCCCTTGTGCCTGGTCAATTCTAATGCCACATCATAACACAGTGTATCGCGCCGATTCTCATCATCGTCCGCGCAGGGCTTGGAATACAGCCGCAAGAAGAGTCTCTCTTTATCCCAGACTCGCTACTCAGCAGTGAGGACATGTCGAGCTCTGATCCAGATCCAGTCTTCGCGTCGCTGTTACAGCCGTAGTGCATCGAATGACTGGAGCGCCAGAGTTGCGACAATGCGAAGGAGTTAGAGGCCTAGCCACAGGCTCAGTACAACAGAGAGCATGGCGCTCGATTGCAAGAAGTATTGTAAATGTACATATCATATTCAGCTATGTTTATGGACCACACCTACTAATCCCCAAAATGTATAAGTATGCAGACTGTGGTCGCATTGCGCCGGATTACACCCACCCAAACACCCACGACCCATAGTAAGGAAAACTATACAACCTCAGCCCACGACTAACCAACTTGAAACCGGCCGGGACCTAAGCATCACGAAGCAATCGCCCCGCCTCTCTTCCACTTCCCCTTGGCCCAACCCGCCACGATGATGATCGACCCCACTGCAAAACACGTCCCAACATACATAATCATGTTCTTGAACCTGCCATCTGCCACGTCGAAGCCCAACTTACTCGGCCTCACTACCTCATCGTCCCACGGTGAGTGAGAACTACCGCCACTACCGTGCCCACCCGCCATGGTGGAGTTCCCGTTTTGCGGCATGATAGTGGTGATGATTTGGGTGGAGACGATGTTGCCGATGCCGCGCGAGAAGAGGAGGTAACTGAGGAGAGTAGCGGCGAGAATGTGGTCATCCTCTGCAGAGTAGCTTATTAGAACAACGATCGATGCTTAGTTCACAAATGCACGGGAAGACGTACTCGCAACAGGCCCAATGAACCCCGTCCACAAGCTACTCCACCCCCCCGCAAAGATTCCGTAGGTCAGCCCATAAATAAGAAGGGCGGTGTATGAGTAAGAAAACACGCCCCAGACGAGGAACGTTGCGACGCAGGTGATGCCGAGGTTGACGATGGCGAGCATCCAAGGGTCATATCGGTCAGATAGGATTCCAATGGCCGCTTGGCCGACGCAAGCCGCACCGTTGAGCACGGTGAGTACGACGGAGGCCTTTGTCGGTCCAACACGAAGCTCTGTGGCGAAGGCTAAAGACTTTTGTATCAGCAACGATTCCAAATCGGCAGCAACATGGCCTCACTAGGCAACCAGGTCATTGGCACAAAATGCCCGAGAGACTGCACGGTGTTTGCCGCCAGTCCCATCCAGAACAAGCGGTCGTGCAACCACGCTTTGCTTCCTGCGCTCCTTGTTCCTGGACCTACGACACGCGTCGTGGGAAGACGACCTTTGAGGAATGGGAGAAAGGGAAGAAGAACGGCAGTCATGGAGAAGCTAAGGATTTGCAGCGATTTTTGGACGCTGTAGCGTGCCAGGAGAGCACTGATGATGAGCGGGAATACAGCTCCTCCAACAGCAGCACCTTGGATGATATCAAGTTAGAATCCATTAGATGATCTGGGGAGATGAAGCACGTACCGGAAAATATGACGCCGTTCGCGAGGCCTCTTTTTTTGACGAACCACTCAGGCATATAGGAGATGCATGGAGCGTATACCATCGCTACAGAAAATTGCCGTAAGGGAGAGATTCGGCGAAGGGATGATGCTGAACTGTACAAACATCCGCCGATAGCATACAAAGTGCCCTGCAAAATGACGAGGTACCTAACCTGCCAGTCCAAACTCGGTCAGGAACAGAAGTCCGGGAATGTATCCAAGTAGCCGCACCTGGAGAACGTAGCTCGCCCCATACAGACTCCCAAAACAGATTAATGTGCCGACTAGCAGGTTCAACCTCTTGTATTGCGGGAATCTTGCCAAAAGCGGTTGGACAACCACGCCTGAACCGTCGTTAGGTGTGGACTCAGGAAGAGGGTCAACTGGACGCATACCCCCGCAATACATGATGCCCCATGCCAAGTTTCCGATGAGGGGCAGAAGCGACGCAGCGTTCGGCTGGGTACTGTAGACCTCGTCTTGAAGATACGCGTCGAGGAAGACACCGAAAGCGTGGGGAAAGCCCCATACCACAGCCTCTACGAAGAAGGCAGCACACAGCTACGCAGAGCACAAGATTCGATGAGAACTCGAGTCAAGTCGAGAAGACATAAACAGACGTACGAACGACCAGGCTCCAAAGCCTTCATCAACAGGTGGCAAAGACGATGCGTTCACAGCGAGTGTCTCCGCGCTCATGGTGGTCGGTGTTCTCTCCAGTGTTGGAAGTCCTGATTCCAAGTGCTCCCCGCGCGGCTGCAGATCACTTTTGATCGTCGGTGTAGGTGAGAGGGCAAGCTCTGCTTCACGTTCGACGGATGATCTGGTGTCCTCGTCGATGAAGCTAGGCATAGTCGATGGCCCTGGTTGGGCAGAGTGGTGCACCTCAAGCTCGATACATTCGCCTGCCTTGGGAGACGACATGGTCGGTCGGGGTAAGTAAGTTTGGAGATGAAGGAAGAGCTAATTGGATCCAGGGACATTTATTGAACGTCCCGGCGCTTCGTTGAGTCAGTAATTCCGCGTTCCAGCCGTGTATCATTGAACTCCGCCGGTCGCCCAATTCGAGGGAGGAGCGGATATCGATAAAAGGGGCGGCTCCGGATATTCTGTGCAAGCTGCAGGTGGAGGCGCTCGAGTCATGGTGTGAGCCAACCACTTACGTCCGTTCTGCATCGGGTGGGTCATGCCTGTAGCGGTAGTGTGTAATCGGTTGGGTTGAGATTTGCGCAAAATTCCAGAGCTGCTGAGATGATGTAAGGGGGTCGAAGTGCAGATAGATTGTATGTGCCAGAGACAGAACAGAACGGTCCAAGCGCCATCAAGTGCGCCTCAAGGTGGCAACAAGTGCTCATGGGGACCGTGAACCTGGCGAAGAAGAACAAGCATGTTCTCTTGAATCTATCGTACTAGTAAATTGTGCTCTCAAAGTACCAAAACTAGTTACTACGTGTATATTTAATCGGAAACCCCCTTGGCCAAATCGGCAATATCACTTCCAAGTAGACTGTGGAAGGTAGCCTTAGACTAAGCAATAGTGAATCATCGCTTCATTCCAATCCTGATGAACAGCGTGAAGCACCGACGTACATGAAGTAGAGTAAGCAGCAAGTACTACTCATCGAGAGTTATGTACTTTCAGAAGATCCTGTATGCACGTTCAAGTGCAGAACGTGAGTATTCATCCCAAAAAACGCACGATGAGAATGATACCTGACCTTCCAGTAAACCCAGATTCTTCATTTCTTCCAGCCATTGCAGATTCACTCCGTCGACAGAGTTCAACACGACATTATCCAGTGCAACGGAAGTCAAAAAGCACGGAGGCGGACTCGTATTGACTTACTCTCCTAAAAACCGCACCCTTGAGCGCACCATCTCTTCAAGCAGCTCTAAAGACACAAGCCTCATGCTGATGAAGCGGAGTTTCTGGAGGTTGGGGCATATTCCAATCCTAATATCACTGGATTGACGAGGCCACGAAAGCGAAGAGAGTAGCGGATTCACGTCGATTTGTTCGTCTCCTGGATGAGACACCCAAAAGTGAATAGTCAAATCCACCAGCGCCTGAAGTTCATGGAGCAAGAGAATGAGCGCCTCTCCGTTTCCTACTCCAGGTCGGTTAGATATCGTTGTATCTAGAGTGTGTACACATCGAGCGCTGGAGCGCTGTTGGAAGCCTGCATAAACCGACGAATTGTCAGGAGGTCACTGTCGGTGACTTCGGACAGACGAAGACTCGTGAGCTCCGGTGCAACTAGATGTAGTACTAATAGATGACGCATTAGTCCGCCGAAAATGACGGGATCTTGGAAGGATACGTCGTCGAGAAAGGTGTCCTCTGGAGAGGTTTCGCACTGGGCGTCGTAGCTAAGAAATGACAGTAAGGGAAGCCAGACAACGTTGGTAGAGGGAGCAGAAGAATGTGTTATCATTGTCCGATAGGGAGACGCTGACAGATCCAAGGACACCAGGGTATCCCTAGCTGCGTTTAAAGCCGCCAATGTCTCCTGACAGGAATCAAAGCATCCTAAGCTGTGTTCTGACATTTCCTCCCATGCCGAAGCTAGTGGTGGGCCATGCTCGCCTGGGTACATGCGAAAAACCTCCACGGTGGACATGTCCATATAGATATCCAGCGTCGGACAACGACGACTTCAAAACAGCTGCAGCTGGGCCCGAAAGCAGTGCAATGGCAACATTGCGGTATCTTGTCCATAATCGACATCTTCCCCTGGAGTGAAAGTGATGCCGGACCAGAGGGTAGGGAAGGAGAGCAATACGTTCCTCCAACGTTGACATACAGCAGATTCCAGCCAAGGAGGTAGTTTTGGGTCAGCAGGCATCATGTAGGGCCCGTTTGCTGACAGCTCGAGAACGAGAAGGAGCACTTCGTCGGAAAGACGATGGATCGGCGCCACGATGAGATTATTGTGGCGCTGGTTGGTTGGCCAACTGCTTGTCCTTGTCCCTAATACCGAGATACAGTTAGAAGATCTGAAGCTTGCTATAAATTGCGTAAGCTTTGCATATCCGTCTTCTACAACCTGTTGTACAGCATCAGTCTGATGCGCGTGGGAAGGGAAGTCGCAATGCCCCATGGGATGAACGATGCAGATGAGTTTCGGCGTTTCGCAAGCAGAACACTCGGAGATGCAGGCGTCAATCTCTGAGAGCAGTAAGTCAAGCTATTTCGGAAGAGATGGATGACTTGGGCTGTGGATTGCAGGAGTAGTAGGCTAGGTGATACCTACTAAAGAGGAAGACCCAGAACTCTTACGTCAGCTCGATTCGTCGAGGTTGATCAACGAGACGCTGAGGCTCAAAGTCGTTGCACATCCTATGAGTACTACATGCACGACGAGTACTACATGCACGATACTTGCATACACTACTAGATATCTATGCACGAGCACAGGGTGCTCAACGGTCTCACACCGTCATTTTACCATCGATATCCCTTCCCACCAGCCTATCCTCACCCGTTTCGATTACGCCTGTCGTTGACGATATCTCTATTAACAACAACGGTCATCCCATGGGAAGAGATTAGATGTGCCCGTCCCTCTCTAGAACTCAGCCCAACACAGTCGCCCGGTACGAAATCTGTAGACCCTGGAGGTTGAACGGTTAGGTTCATGCGCACGATGATGAGTGTTGGTGCGATGCCCTGATAAGCGCAGACATCAGTAGAGTACAAAGTATCTAGGATCTGCCAAGAGGAGTATGCTGATACTAGTATTCACCGCTATCTGCGCCACAGCATCGAAGACGATCATCTATGGTGGAGAGAGCTTCAGGAAATCAACCTACGCAGAACAAACAGCACGAGCATAGATATCGAGTACATCGCTCCAGACTCGACGCTTAGTAAAGAGAAGGTCAGCTCGTTTATACAGGGAGCACTAATAGTGGTATAAAAACGACGCACACAACTTCAATCGCCTTCGTATACTTGATCGCGTGTCTCTTCTCCAGGTACGTTCTCACGTCCCGAAAGAGCGCCACCAAATCCGACCAGCTAAGTGACAAACACAATATTGCATACCTCATCAGTCTCGTGCATTGGGCTAGACGACACGGAATGCTCACCAATCAAGGTAGTCACCAAAATATTCGTAACAAACGTCAACGTGAACATCGTCTTCGCCTATCGGTCAATTTCAGGTCTGAACGCGTCTTCTCCTGGACGGGCGTGGGTGAAGCCGGTGACGTCGAATGCACCTGCGAGTAGCTCCGAGGTTGGTTGCTTTCCCTTGAGAAGATATGATCAAAGCTGAAAATTACAGCGTGCCGACGAAGGAGAGACAGGTAAGCGATGGGAGGATGATGATCTTCCAGTTATGGTTCCAGATGATGTAACAGCGGTAGACCTTGGGGAATTCCAGCATGAGCTCGAGACTCTGGCACCTGATATCATTCGCAACGAACCAACAAGCAAGCTATCCGCCACCACGCTACACGTGCCACCATACGACCGTCAGTTTACTGGCCTAGGCTCACACAGTAAAAAGATAACCGGCCTCACCTAATCGCCAAATACACCCCCTGCTTCACCACCGTCACCCTATTCCATATTTCCCGGAAGTACGCCCCCGCATCCGGCTCGTATAATAACCCCCGGACACCTCGGATGAGGGAGGTGATGAGGTTTGCGGTGGCAAGAGCGTATTAGGTGGAGGCGATGGTTAGCAATGGCCAACGGGTTCGGGTTAGTCTTGGGGGTTGGGAGGGCGCGTGGGGGATGGATTAGAGGCAGGCGAGGTAGAGGAGTGAGTATGATCCTGTAGTGAGAGGAACTTGAGATCGGAAGTCTGGAGAGGCTGGGTGTGACTGACCGTAGAAGAGCGTTTCTACCTGTGAGAACGCCTGCGTTGATATATACTTCAGCGCGATTCCAGGTTCTTCGAGTCGGACGATTAAGGAGCTTACCCAAAGAGCTATAAAAGGAGCCTAGTGTACAATGTCACTTAGCTGAGTCGATACAGCCCTGATAAGAGAAGGGAAAAAGTCGCACCTTTTCATACAACACTGAGCCGTCGGACCGAGGGGAAGCCATATCACTCGAGGTCGCCGGAGGAGGAGGTAGCGCACGGAGTGGAATGGGTACCTTTGTAGAAAGCAGCGGCTCTGTTATAGACAACTGTTGTGTTCGACGATCCACGAATCATCTCCATCGATGAGAATCACCAGCGTACACAGCAGAGTGTGCGTGTATGGGTAGATTACGATGTGGTGTGGGAGTCTCTGAGGGAAGGCCGCCGTTGAGGGCGCCAGTGGTATATTTAGGTTATCTTCCGGTGTTCTCACGAGATGTTGCTTTCCGGCTGAACGCGCCATTCGACATGGTAACTGAGAAGATAACCGAGTGCAGAGGTGCCAAAAACTCTGTGTGACGGGGAACCGTACGTCGACCACGTAGAGGAAATCTTGGTGGGTAAACGCTCAAATGATGGCTGACATTACACATACTTCCCTAATGGCAGTTTGTCAAGGGACGGAGTCGGACGTGGTCCCTGAGAGCGGGTTAGAGATAACTTCGAGTTGAGAAATGGAAGATGCGACGAATCGTACGCGCGTCGAGATCAGGTTGCCAATAAACTAGAATGAAAGGTCGGCTCGGCTCCAGATGGGAAATGGAGGATCTAAGCGACGCGCAAGAATTGAACGCGTCAACTATCAGTCCATGCAGCAAGGGCGACAAATAGTGTGGGCAGAGAGTCAGAAGCTGCTTAAGCTGTCCTTCGGCTGCTCCCAACGGTCCATCCGAAGTCTGTCATGTTGTATTCGCGCTTATAGAGGGGACACTGGCATGTCACCCCATGGCACAGAGCCGAGAAGCCGGAGAACGCACATCGGTGCCTCGTCGTCGCCATGTCAATGTTCGCCGGCAGGTACTACGCGATTGGCTGAACCGTCGTTACTAGGCGCCGATCCTGAGGTCATTAAGCAGATGCAATACAGCCTAATACAGCACAGTCGCGGTTGCGACGTTGTAGAGGTGAAACACGCTCGTCGCTAGACGGTGAGAGCAGACATCGCTGAGGCAACGGTGGCAGAAATGAAATTGGGATGAGGTCAAGGAGGTGAAAGACGGCTTACCTAAGAAAAGTAGCTGTGATGATGGTCACTGAGTCCTCCGTCGATCAAATTGGCCCTGATTCCAACCACCCAACTCCGAGTTCCAAGCTCGTTGTTCTGCTCTGCTTTGACGCTGTTCTGCACGACCTACGACCTACAAGATCCAGTACTAGACGCGACAAACTCGTAGCGTCGAGGAACAGGAACAGCGGTGCTGCTGAATACGCTTAACTGGAATTGATCGTCGTCCGGTGACATCTATCGATCTCTTTGGAGTCTGTGTCCAAGTCCGCAGTTGCTGCACCAAGTCGGTATAGGAACGTACGCTGAGCACATATCCCAGGATCACCACCGTCATACATAAACCCAACGATCCCAACACCAACGACGACACCGACAATGGCATCCACAACAGCCGCCCCACCCACCCCCATCCGCAAAAAACGTAACTACAAAGCCCTCGCCCTAAACGTCGACACACCCCCTCCTCCTCCCCCCTCTGACCCCGTCCAAGTCCAAGTCAAACCCATACTTCCCCACCAATCATCCTCATCGTCCACTTCATCTCTCCGCCAAGCTCCCCTCCCCGCGCCCAATGCACCTCTCCCCGCCGTCCCCGGAATGGGAGGAGGACCAACAGTGGGAGGCGGCGTAGGACCGGTAATGGGAGGCGGCGTCGGACCCCCACCACCCCCTGGAGAGAGAAAGAAACGGCCCCCACCGATGTTAACACTTAAAGCGCCAAAAGTATCCAGCGCGACGGGGAAGGTGTCTAACGCATCTACACCTGTTGATTCGCCCCATCGAGGGAGTCCAGGTGGGTTAAACCTGTTGGCGACGAACCGCGCTGCACCCGCCGCTCCAGGCAAACGCGACTCTTCCTCCCCCGCTCATCATCGCCTCGGCTCGAATGCGTCGAACAGAGACTCGATGCTTCCAGGGAATAGGGACTCCTTCGTGCCGAACGCGAAGCGCAACACGTACGTCACGACGCTGAGCAACAAGCTCGCGTCGCTGGATATGAAAGATGAGATTAATTTCGAGCTGCGAAATGAGGATCTGCGGGATCTGAAGGAGCTGGGGGCGGGGAATGGGGGGAGTGTGAAGATGGTGGAACATGTGCCGAGTAAGACGATCATGGCGAAGAAGGTTCGTTCCCTCCCTTCTCTCATCCCCATCTCCCAAGTTGCAATTACCCCAATCCTAACCCACCCTCCCTCTCTCCACAGATCGTCCTCATCGACGCAAAACCCGCAATCCGCAAACAAATCCTCCGCGAGCTCCAAATCCTCCATGACTGCCGCTCCCCTTACATCATCTCCTTCTTCGGCGCCTTCATCGCCGACCCCAACATCTGCATCTGTATGGAGTTCGCAGACAAGGGATCCCTTGATGGTGTATACAAGAAGATTGGGCCGGTGGATGGGGAGGTCGTGGGACGCGTGGCGTTGTGTGTGTTGGAGGGGTTGACGTATTTGTATGATGTGCATAGGATTATACATCGGGGTGAGTGCGCGTGCAGGGGAGAGTGTGGTGGAGAGAAGAGAAATTGTGTGCTAACGGTGCGCTTGCAGACATCAAGCCGTGTAATATCTTGCTGTTCTCGACGGGAAAGATCAAGATTTGCGATTTTGGAGTGTCGGGGGAGTTGATCAACTCGATTGCGGATACGTTTGTGGGGACGTCGACGTATATGAGCGTGAGTGGTTTTCTTGATTGCTTATTTGGAGAGTTGTGCGTTTGGGCATTCTGCGTTTTGTGCTCTTCGTTGCTTTCGAGTTCGTGCGCTTAACTGTTGTGCTCCCTTATCGACCCATTCTTCCTACTCTCGTCCCTTCCTTGACATCTACGATTCGACGAACCCACCTTCGGATTCACCTTGCGGTCGTGCTGCTTCACTCTACATTCCTCGCACCTAGACCTTGCCCGCATCGCTGATATGCGGGTTGCCTTTTTGGTATTTTTTTCTTTCCGGCCATTCCAATCCTCCTTTTCCCTTGCGCATGGCTCTTCCTCCTTCGTCTTTGCACGCGTGTCGCTTTTCACTTTCTACCTGCATGAGGCCCGGGATGGGGTTCGTCTTTGCGCTTTCGAGCTTGGGGGTTCCCTTTCTGCGCCTCTTGCATGTTATGATCTTCTTTTCTTGCCCACGAGCATCAGTGGGGTTGTTTCCCTTCGCGACGCCTTGTATACGTGCAGGCACTATGTCGCTGTCTCCCCTTTCAACCTTTTGGCCATTCTTGGTCGTTGCATATCTCCATTCTCTCATCTCGGTTCTATAGCGATGACATCGCCGCTGCCCATTTCTCTCGACATTGCCTCTTCTCTTCCGCTTCGCCTTATTTCTCTTCTCTCGTCTACACTATCAGAACCTTCACTAACCCCACCCTCCCCACAGCCCGAACGTATCCAAGGCGCCGCCTACACCGTTAAATCCGACGTCTGGTCCCTTGGCATCTCCCTCATCGAGCTCGCCCTCGGCCGATTCCCCTTCTCCGACTCGGACGACCTCTCCGACGACTCCCTCGATGACGACGACGACTTTTCGGATATACATGAGATGGAGATGCAGAGGCTCCGCGAGGAGGAGGAAGACGAGGAGCGGGCGACAGCTTGGAATAACGCACAGAAGGAGGCCCAGAGACAGAGGCAGAACCAGTTCGCGGAGGACTTTGAGCGGACCCTGTCCCCTGCGCGACCTGGGCCTGGTCCGTTGCCGCCTATGACGCCCGAACAGAAGCGGACGAGGGAAGAGCAGAGGGAGAAGTTGGAGAGAGATAGGGAGGAGAGGAGGAGGGTGAGGGTGGAGGAGAGGAAGAAGCGGAGTGAGAAGGAGAAGAAGAAGGAGAAGAGGAAGAGTAAGGGCGTGAGTCTTCAGGGTGGGGGGATGACGATGAGTATTTTGGAGCTGTTGCAGCATATTGTGAATGAGCCGGCGCCGAGGTTGACGTGGGGGAGTGGGGGGGAGGGGAGGGAGGAGTTTGGGGGGGATGCGGTGGCTTTTGTGGATAGTTGTTTGTTGAAGGATCCGGACGCGAGGTTAACGCCTGGGGAACTGTTGGTGAGTTCTAGGTTCTCTTCTCTGATCCTTTCTTTCCTGGACTTATGCGGATTGTTTACAGACGCTGCCGTGGATGGACCAGATCCGGGAGTCGACGTTCGATCTCGAAGCGTGGGCGAACAGTTTCTAGGGCTGTGGATTGGACTCTCATTGGAATGTGTTCCTTTGTATACCCTTCTCACCCTCCTCGAATATGCTTGGCCATGAACACAGACTCATTCATCGTGACGAAAACGTTCTTTCTCTCTTTCACATTCTGATTCTTTACTTCCATTTCCTTGATGCTGGTTTGAGAAAACGCTTCGGGCGGGGAGCCCATTCTCGTGCTGCTGTTATGCTTTGCTTCACCGTTCCATTTTCCCTCAAGCAAAGATAGCAAGCCTTGTTGTGGTTTTGTGGGTATGAGTATGAGAGTGGATTGCCGATATGTAGAAGTTACAATGTATGTGCTATCGACGATTGTGGATAAAATAAAGTATTATTTGCGCTTCTCCTCTGTCCGGCTTGGGTCCTGCTCGAGTGCGATCCACCATCGTTTAAGTTCCACTTGACCCTGGGAGTCCTCCTTGCTAGCGTCGTCGGTTTCACGGTCATAGTCCTCCCGCGCGAGAAAACGGTGCTCGCCTGTGATGACGAGGGGAAGCCAGAGTTTGTCGCCGGACCACATTTGGGAGTAGGGGATAGAGGAGAGGGGGAACCATTCGGGTCGCATTTCGTCGCTCCTAGAATGCAGGTAAAGATGAGATTAAGTTAAGGTCTAATTGGACGAGAACCTACTCTGCTAGCTCGCCAGTGTATGTAGATAAGCCCGGGGCAGAGCGGTACAGCTCAATATGGAAGGCCCAGGAGGGCATCGCTGCGCTGAGGAAGAGGAGGCGGCCTGCATGGATGAGGGGGAGGTCGATCCCGCATTCTTCCTGGAGTCGGTGTGGAGGTGTTAGTGACACAGTGCCAAAACACACGGGAAGAGGCGGTTTCTACTTTGAGCTCTCGATGCGCTGCTTCGAGCGGCGTTTCGCCTGGTTCGACTTTGCCTCCGAAGCCGTTGTATCTAAGTAGCGTAGGTGTGAATCATTTAGATTTCCATGGGCAGATGCGATAGACTCACAATCCTTCACCCACACCGCGTTTCTTCATCCCGAGCAAGATCTGTCAGGTGCACAATCATATTCGCCATTCAGCTGACAGAATCTCAGGCGTGCAAGGCCATGCAGCAGCACCTCACTTTCCCTTCAAACACGACAAAGACATTCGTGTAGAGCCTGATTCGAGGGATCATAGGCATCCATGTCGATTGAAGATCCCCGGAAGAAGCAGGTGAAGAGCTGTGCAGAGTGAGATTCTGGAGGTCAAAAGAGCTAATGTCGAGGCCAGGTGGGATAATCATGGTCATGGTGGGATGGTGCAGGTGACAGTGATCGGCGTCGTCGAGAACGACGCGGGCGCACCATTCGTTATTTGCGACCAACTACCATCATCTAACCCAGCAGAGTGCGGTCAAGCTCGACTTGAGACTAGCGTGATACTCAGCAGCCTCGATACAGACATGTACTCTGTCAAGTCTGTAAGCCATTCCCAAGGGCGGCGTCTCTTCTCCGGACTCTAGTCTCGATATCTCCTTGTTGCACTACTCTACTCGCTTCAGCCTCTGCTCGCAGTACGCAGAAGGTGGCCTGCAAAATACTTTCTCGCTGGACTTCTCTTCATCGCGCCTTTCAAACGGGTGGGGCGTGATAATTTTCCGCCATTTCGCTCCACTTTGGCAGTCTCATCCAGTCGGCGGAGGTACCACTGACAAACCCAGGTCCAAGCGACTTCGGCAGATGATGCTTCTGCCGTCCGCGAGCTCGTACTCGAAGTGGGCCATGGGTCATGACGAGTGGGTATAAAAGAGTCGCTTGCCTATGTAGAATACCTCCAGTATCAACAAATGGTTCGTCTTACAAGGTACGGAATTCCCAGCACTATTAATGTTTGAACGCCTTCTCATCGTCCGAATCCCCTAACAGTTTGTTCCTCGCTGCCACCGCTCTTCTTCCCACCGCTCTCGCCTGGGTTTCTATCGACAAGCCCACCACGAACGCCGACGGCAGCACGACCACCATCACCTACCGCGGCCGCGACGACGCAAACGACGCCGACCCTGATCAGTTCGACCTGTACCTAGATATCGCCGACGACGCTAACAGGGTCTTTAGCATCCTCACCACAGTCCTGGAGGCCAAGGCCGGGGCTGGCGAAGCTGAAGTGAGGTTCCCCGATCTGCCGAGCGGTGACAACTACGTCTTGATGGCTGTTATTCCTGGGTGAGTTGTCGTACTGCTGACGAGAGTGGGCTAAGCTGATTTCTTGCCTCGGTGTCGTGAATCTTCATGGGTCCTCGGGGCTAGCGAACCCTTCCAGCTCGTGCCTGAGTCAACGGGAGGCTGAATTTCCTCGCGATGGTTGTGGCTTTAATGGTGCATCTTGCTTAGCGGAGACTTGAGCCCCGGACGTCGCTAGTATACTGTATAACACAGTATAACACAAGTATCTTGTACATCCATTGCGTAGGGTCTGTCAACAGGCTGAGCACCAGCATGGCGTCCTTTCATCGAACAGTGACCTCAGACGGCGCTGACGTAAGAATTCTACGGTTTCCCTGTGCCATCCAAAACGCTGCCTGGATAGCCGTTCTTCCTGCAATAACTCTGTTCAGCAATCGCCCCTTCTTTTTGTTTTGCTCGTAGTAAATCTCTGTCCGACACTCCATGGAGCACTCCAACTTCTCTTCTGAGGCACATCGGAATCAGACGCGTACTACGGCTGCGGTACAAGAAGTTATGGACGATCGGTATGCGAAATTGCACAGTTCAAACGTGCTCTTAGTCGTCTCACTAGATCTATATCCCAGGGATCAGATTAGTCAGACCACTGGGCACCAGCAGCTGAACCATCATAATCGCATGACCCCAATTCATCGGCTTTCCGACGATGTACGATTGCTCGTTCTCGAACGGGCAGCGAACGTGTACAGGATGCCTCCTCAGCCGAAACTTCCCCCATGGATAGAATCCGCCGTGTGTCAACGGTGGAGGAACGTTTTGCTCGCCTGTCCTGGTCTTTGGTCCGGTATCACGCTCATTCCAGGGGAAGACGACGAGTATGGACAAGATCTCGAAAGGTTGCCGTTGCATCGCCTCCAGGCGCAGCTGCAACTTGTCAGAAGTCGTTCTTGTCGCACGTTGGATGTTTACGTGGACGTGTCCACTATGGAGATCTTTCGTGATCATCCGGACGAGTATGGAGCAGTAACGCCGGCACACGAGGAGATTGCAGAGCAAACACTGCGCACGCTGCTCGCTGAAAGTCACCGCTTTCACTCTTTGCATCTGCAAGGATCGACACCGAGATACTGGAATGTCCTCCCCGAACAACCTCCGACATTCGGTTTTCTGCGCTCCCTCTCCGTTACCCAATCTTGCTGGACCGAACGCCAGTTCCTACGCAACACACCTGTCCTGGAACGGTCAAGGACTCACGCGGCCACTTTGACTTAGGATACCCATTTTCGGTGGAAGGGACTGTAACATCTGGACCTCTCAGGATGCTTTGAGACCTGTCAAGAGACGTTGGCGGCTCTAAGCGCTACAGCGGACACGTTGGTGTCCTTCGATCTGAACGGGATCCCTTATCGGTCGATGACAACTCATACTTCCGATCCCTCTACTCATGTCGTCCGACTCTCATCACTATTCTCCTTCACCTACGACGCCTTGGACGAAGTCCACGGCTCCACTTTCGACGAAGTATCATCCACTGCAGAAGGCCCCCTAATTATCGGCGGAGTGATGCGGCATCTCCTATGTCACCTAATTGCCCCGGACCTCTCGACTCTTTATCTATCCTGGGTCGCCGTCAACGACCTCCTTGCAATCCTACGCTTCTTCATTCAGGCCTCTAATAGCCAAAGGTGTCTACACAATTTAAATATAGAATACCCTCCTCACGAAGGAGATGGACGAGAGCTCGTCTCTTTGCTGTCTGAGCTTCACGCGCTGGCGAACTTGACCATCAATTTCAGGGCGTTTAGAGGGAGTCCAAAATACCACTTTGATCCCTTGCTCTCTGCCCTTTGTTGGCCCATTCAGCAATCCGCTTCCCCTGGTCCACGAGCTTCATCAAACAGCTCTCGTGATGGCGCTGCTAAAAGCAGTCGAATATGCCCGAGCCTCCAAAAACTCCATTTCAGCTGCTTATGGCAACTTGCTCCAGAGCTGCTCGAAGAGCTGGTCCGCTCAAGGGCGCGATCATCGCTACACGAAGTCAGGACTGCGCCTCCCTGCTTCTTGACTCATGTTGTCCTGGAGAAGATCGGCCCTGACGAAGATCCGCGGGTGAATCTGCAGTGGTTGGAAGATATGAAGGATATGGGTTTGCTCGACGGTTAGAATCACTCTCATCTTCCGTTATCTTGGATCATCGCTCACGTTAAAGACTCTTATGCGCACATAGAATCCTCTTACAGTGCCGATCCAAGCGACGAGTACCAGTGCTCGTACGCTAGTGCGGCCATAAAAGGCGGGATATGTATCAACGGTTATTCTGACCTACGTATTCGTACAGTACTGGTTTGTGCACTAGAGTACGAGACTACAATCGACGACGCTCATCAGGTGCGCAAGTTGACGAAGCCCTGTCCAGGATATCAATGAAACGACAGTAAGTGACGATGATACAGCTTCCCCTGATATACAGGGACGGAAGGGACTGAGCTCGAACCCCATGAATCTTGGGCGATCCAGACGTGCCCCGCTAAACAGTGTTAACCAACCCCTGTTCCTCCATCTCTTTTAGCCATTGAAGATCTACCAACACGCCTGCCAGCTCTGGATGGGAGATGCGGCGAAGAGCAACATGCGTCAGGGTTCGACAACCTCTCAGCTCCGAATCGTTCCCGACAGGTGTACGAGATCGAACCACCGCTTCCAGGTGTGAGCTCGGAGCCCTAAGGTCTTTGAGACAGAGTCGTGTGAGATTGGGATTAATGCCACCAGGAGTGACCACGGGCGAATGGTTGTGCTGAGAATCCTCGTCACTGGATAGGGATTCAGTGAACTGACGCGGCCAACGTAGGGCATCGACCAGCGACGTGGCAATTGGCTTCTTCTGCCAGGTATTATCGATACTCAGCTCCTCCAGCACGCGCAACTCGCTAAGGAACATTATCAGAGGCTCGCCGATAGTCTGAGGATGCGCAATCTTCAGTGTGCGCAGGTCAGTTGCACAGTTCGAGTTCTGTGCGAACTGCTGAAGGTCGGGCAAACCGCTGTCGAAGATTGACGAGACGGATAGAAAAGTGAGAGATGGTGCGGCGAGGCGTCGCAGGAGAGACCGGACGATGCCAGGTTCGATGTCTGGGCGATGGATGCGATGAAATGGCGAGTCGACTGGGGTGAATGTCGCGGCTGCCAGTCGGGGTAGACAGAGGGAGTTATCGGGGCTGTAAATATCGGGCAAGTCCTCGAGTTTGTGCCGCCTGTTGCGATACACGCCGAGCTACACCTCCGTAAGCGTATCTGCTGCGAGAGACAGAACGTCTAGAAGATCCAGTGCCGAGATTGCGGTCTGGGATAAATGAATGGTCTGGAGACCTTTCCATGCGAAACTGGGACAGTACGGGTAGACGACGATGGAGGCTGCGTACACGTGCATGAGCATCGGCGTTTTGCAGAGGAGCCGTTTTTCTAGCCATGCAAGGTACGGTATCTCCACGGTCTCCAGAAACTGGAATACCGGAGGGTCATCCGGGGGGACAGTGTCCCATTTCGCCGGAAAGGGCCCAAAGAGGCGCAACGGATGGCAACGATAGCTTTGCCCTAGGATCTTGCGGATGGTGGCCGTGAGCAGGGTGTTCACCTCCTCCGTAATTCAGCGTCGCATGCCATTTGCCCCGCTGCGTTCATCGGCCCTCTGATATCCACTTCGGTGCTCAAAAGGGCATTACGCGACAGCACGAGGTGAAGTTCGACGCGCTTGCAACGTAGCTCTAGATCGCGAGTCGAAGGGTTTGCGATGCTGTACTGGAGCTCTGGCTGGAACTCGATCTCGGACCACAGTCCTGGGGTTGAGAGTGCGAGTTATATCCAGCGTTTGGAGACCGCTGAGATATTCCAAGGCGCATTTACTCGTGACATGTAAATTTTATGGAAAATTAGAGATAGTATTTCGTTTGGGAAGGAGGAGATGAGGGTGTGATCGAATGTGGAGGGTGGCTTGGACAGTTGAGTTGAGACGCGGAACTTGAACTCCGTCGTGCCCTTGTCGTACCCCCTGCATTTCAGGTTGGAAGAGCCAGAGTGCATGCGTTTATTACAGTAAAACCGCTTGACCAAAGACCGTGATATAAACTCGCGAAGGTCGTACTGATGCTACTCCTAGACAACAACAACCAGAGTACACGTTTGTACTAGTACTCGTCCTAATTTTTACTCCTGTTCGTCTCCCTCCTACCCTTCCCCAACCTCTTCGACCCGCCACGTCCGCCGCTCGCACCACGACCTCCGCTGGAACCACCACGACCACCACTAGCACCACCACGTCCACCCCCACGATTTCCAAATCCACCTCGCCCACCTCTGCCTCCACCTCGTCCACCCCTCCCACCAACGAATGAATCCGTCGACTCGCGCGTGTTCTCCTTCGACCGCTTACCAGCACCGCCAAAGCCGAACTTCTTATCTCGTGCGTGGCGAGGGAGACTCGACTTGGCTCCCGCTGCACCTCCGCGGTTTGCGCGCTTGGCAGGACGGTCGGCGATAGCGTCTTCGACTGCGACGTCGAAGCCGTCGTCGTCTGCTTTGTCCAGGACGTCTTTCCGTTCTAGAGGGCGCAAATTAACTTGGCGATAGAAAAAAAGATAGAAAGATGAACGTACTCCTCTTAAGCCCCTTCAACCTCTCCTCCATCTCCTTCTTGCTCTGCTCCCTCTCCTTGATCTTCTCGAGTTGTACCTGTTTCCCGAACTTCTTCCCCTCTCTCTCCTTCCTCTTATCTTGACTCTTCTTGATACCCGCGCTTTCGTTGAGAAGTCGTTGACGGATTCGCTCCATGTGCGAGTCGGACTTGACCATTTCGGCGAAGTAGTCGGCGGGACGAGTGAAGGGGAGGTTGTGCTTGGTGGCGAGCGCACGGGCGGCGGTGGTGGAGTGGAGGGCTTGTTTGTAGCTAGAAGCGATGGGGTTAGTTCCGGGAAAGAGAATGGTAGAAGGAAAAATCTAACGTACAATGCGAGCTCGCGCTTGAGATCGTCGTCGACGTCAGCATCTATCGTTTCTGGGTAGGAGAGGACTAGTGTTTCCGTCCATGGGAGGGATGCATCGAGGCGGATGTTTTCGCGTATTCTACGCATCGCTACCTGTGATCCAAAGATGTAAATTAGACTCAATACTTGGTTATCAGAGAGCAAAAAAAAACGCACATGGTCGTCAATCTCGACCTTTTGTTTTGGGACTGCGTCCTGGTCAACCTCGATGACCTCGTCGAACAGAATCGCCTCTTCCTCTGTCGCATCACCATCTTCCTCATCCTCCTTCTCGGAATCATCGTCGACTAGCGCTTCGTCTTCGTCAGACCCCGTAGATACAGAAGCACCATCTTCATCCTGGTCCTCGTCCTCGTCTTCAGAGTCTGAACCATCCACGAGAGCGTTGAACTGCGCCTGGCCATACTCGTCCAACGGTTCGTCCCCAAGCGCTTTCATCAGCCGCTGCATCCCTTCCTCGTCGACACCATCATCATCCTCGTCTTGGTCGCTGTCGCTGACGTCCTCGAAACCATCATCATCTTCGTCGTCGGACAGAGGTAGTGGGGCAACAACCACCGGTGCTGGGGCTGACTTGCCCTTTTTCGTCGTAATTTTCGTTGTAGATCGTGGAGATCTCGAAGATGAGGGTTTAGCAGATGGAGATTTCCCAGCCATGTTGAATAGGCAGCAGCGCGGGGTTTGACGCTGGGCCAAAGTTTTGAAGTAGAAAAATGTGAGTAAAGGAGGTGACGATCATGTGACCAGAGGTATCTCGGCCAATTAATGGCTCGTCCTCTCTGTTTCCTCCGTTCATGCCATCCTCTACTCTACTCTATTGAAGGTACAGGTATGCGGCGCAGAGTACAATGGTACCAGCACCGTACAGAGTATCTAGCTAGAGCAGACACTCACCAAGATAAACCTTAGAGGAACAGAGCATGTAGCAACTACAGGTGATGTGGGGGAAAGGAAGGGAAAAAGACTCTCATTATATTTGAGTAGACCTGGTCTCATATACGTAGTACAGGTCGCAGACATGTAAGCATGTAGAAAAGACAATGAGTCTACATCTAGGAGTCATAGGGTGTGAGGTGTAATCTTATCTATAGACTGAGCCCAAGGTGTTCACTGAAGCTAAGAGCTAATCTACACTACAGTGGTATTCGTTCAACACACTCATCTCATGCCTTCCAACCAAAATAATATCTGTCATATTTCATGAAGTCTACGGAAGAAAAGGGACAAACACCCCTTGGAATATCTTGGCGGTCTCCAGATGTTGGAGAGAACTTGCACTATCAAGCCCAGCATAGTGGTCCAACATCAAGTTCAAGCCAGAGCTACACTACAGCATCAACTCAACACATAGGACATATTCCACTAAACATCTAGAGCTACACTGTAGGTGTAAGACCCCAGGGATGATCTGCAAGGCAGCACACCAAGTAGTCTAGTAACAAAGATGAATAATGAGCATGGTGAGGCCGTGAGTATGCGTACCTAGTAACGAAGTGGATAAAACTAAAGAGCAACATCACGTGATGGTTGGCAACACGTAACCTGCGCACGTGCTCGACGCGCGGGCTGCCACCGTCAACGCACGCCACTCTTCAGCCATCCACTGCCGCTACATCTACTCTACAAGGCTAAGTACGCTATGTATCATAACAGTAGGTGTGTAGATCTGCAGCTCATGCACCTGTGCAACAACCTCTGTTGCAAGCGTAGCAAGAGACAATCTGGTCCCAACAATAAAGAATCAATAAGCACAGTAATGAATACAAAACAAACTAGAATATGCACCTGGTCCCAACAATAAAGAGGTCACTGTTGTGACTAGACTGGCACCACTAGCCACTACGCCAAAAGGGCAAGATGTCCAACTTAGTTGGACAGTGTGGACAGTGCTTATAAGCTATTTGCATGAGATGTCAAAGATCATCACAGTCAAGATGGGAACCAGGTAACCAACAGGCACTACCTATATACCAGAAGAGCAAGGCAGTGCGCCAAGCAATGATGAACAAGCAAGCACAGCCCAAGACATAGCTGGAAGGTTCTGGAACATTGTACATGATGAAAAACCACATGAGCGGAAACCAGATCAAGAACACGATGGAAAGATAAAGAGCAGACTCTGTGATGCAATCAAAGATAAACAGACAAAAGGAAAAGAGACTAAGTCCTTGTACCACTTCACAACATGCTGCATCCGTCATCCCACGTCTAGGGCAAGTTATTGATATCTCCCACTACCATCTGGGCAGCCTCACGAAGTACACCACCTTTGACGCTGAGGCAGTCAGAGTCTCGCTGGCGCTCCAGCAGCTGCTACATGCGGTGAACCCAGGGAGGACCACCATCTGCCTTGACAATCAAGCTGTATTACTTGCGCTACATTGACACGTACCCAAGGCTGGGCAATTTGTCATGACGACTATTCACGAGCTCATCAACGACGCCTACAGGAAGCACTTGCAATCGGGGGCGGACTTTGGGTTGGACTTCCGGTGGATCACAGGGCATAGTGCGGTGGAATGGAATGAGATGGCGGACGTGGAGGCTAAGGAGGCGTCGGGGGGCAAGGTCAGCAGGGATGCCTCGCTCCCGCCGTTCCCACCACCATTCTCGATGAGTGCGACAGCGCCGGCATCCTTCCCAATCTCAAACGACTCCGCCTCGAGGAGATCGAGACGCTGAGCTTAGACCTCAAGGCCATGGTCCGATCCCGGGTGCGCGCCAGCAATGACCGTTCGTCGAATGGGCAGCCAAGTTGCCGAGCTTTGACGCACGTTGCTCTGTAGTGCGTTGGGGTAGTGCGTTGGGGACGCAGAGATGAGGGGCGCATCGATGGATCTAGAGTGGTTGAGGGAAATGGAAAGACAGGGTGTTGTTAACGTCGATTAGTAGCAGGTTTGGACTTGTAAACTGTGGGAGATCATGGTATGAATGCCCTCGCGGATTCTTTCGTACTCGCGTAGCTCTACGAAGCATCTCTTCCTCAAGACAACAGCGAACGTTGCCAGACGAGCTCGTCTCTAAGCAATATTTGAGAAAGGCCGAGGAGACCGGATTCAGCGGCATCTTCCACGCTAAGCGCTCTCTGGATCGACATGTAACCATCCTCGGCATCTGATTGAGTACCTGCCTTAGACCCAAACCTCCTTCGGCTCGAGGCGCGCTGCCTGATCGTCAAGATACGCGATGCATTGGTGGAGCTCGTGCATTCAATCTTCATTACTTTCGTGTGCGCACCGTCCGGCTGAGCGGCTCCAGTCTCTTCCTCTTACCTTCTCTCTTTCTTTCTTAAACTTAAACGGACCTTCCTCGACGATTCGCGTCCCCTGGATCGGGCGGATGCATGCCTAGAACTTGAGCTGCTTACACCTACTGCAACCTGTATAGTCTGATTACCCCGTACTGAGAATGGGGGCAATTTCAGTGGAAAAGGTACGCTGCACGTCTGCGTTGATCGTGAAAAGTCGATTTTGCTAAGCTTGAGTCTGTTGAACCCTCCAGGCATCTTTCGCGTCGCTCTGGGTGAGCCTCCTCTGTCTGCTTCACTCTCCGTGTGCATCGTGCTAACCACGCGGCGTGGACAGGTTGAAACTGTACTCTACGGTGCGCCTTCTCATCCCCACTCATTCATTCGTTTGTCCTTGCTCACAACTAGTCCTCACGGCACAGGTGCATACACAGTCCTCTACCTAATATGCATGTACATCCTCTCCTCTCGATACCGCGCCGTCAAATCCAAAGCCAAAGCTTCCCTCGTAATGATGAGCGTCGCCTCAGCCCTCTACGCCCTCTCCTCGGCGCACGTTATCATCAACCTCGTGCGAGCGATCGGAGCGTTCATCGACGACGCGAAGGATGCGGAGGTGGTGCTGGAGAGGATATCGAGTCCGTTGAGTGTGGGGAAGCAGGTGGTCTATGTGTTGTCTTCGTGAGTCGTGTTGGGTTGTGTTGCGAGTCGAGTCTGATGATTTTTTGGGGCTAGATTGGTGGCTGACGGGTTGCTGGTACGCCCTGCGTCTTGGATGCATGGGCAGGCAGAACTGGTGGCTCACTCGTATTCATCACAGATCTTCAGATGTTTCGCCGTCTGGGGCCGCAGCTGGAAAATCACCGCTGTCCCGTTCGTTCTATTCCTCGGTGCAATAGGTACTTGAATTTCGAAAGGATCTTCCATTTGACCTCGGCGTCGCTGACATTTTACCTATTTACCCAGTCACCGGCTTCGGGACGGTGTATATTATCTCCCAAGCGACAGCGTCAGGCAAGGGGTTCTTCGACAACAGTATACGGGTATGGGGCACGGCGGCGTATGCCTTATCCTTATTGACGAATATCTCGGTGACTGGACTTATAGGTGCGCTCATCCCTCCACGCTCTTTTTGTTTTGAACTCACTCGGCGACAGCGTCCAGAATCTGGTGGATGTCCCGTGGTGTAGAAACGCATCTAGGGAGACACCATTCACAGGTGTACACGCGCATTATCGCCCTCGTGTGAGTCGCATTGCCGCTAACGAAGCCTTGCGGGAGAGTGACTCTTGCTACGTGCAGAATCGAGTCTGGGTCGATATACTCGCTGTCACTTATAGTGTTCATAATAGCGTATTCACTGAATACGCATGGGCAGGTACGTTCTTGTTCTCGCTCGTCGCATTGCGGTGTCGTACTAACTCTTGATTGTCGCACAGAAAATCGCAAACGACGCGCTCGCCCAAGTCGTCGTAAGCCTCCTTTCCTTATTCCATGCTCATCCCATCCCTTCCCTTCTCTAACCCCCTATACTATAGGGAATCATGCCAACCTTTATCATCATCCGCATCGGACTTGGACTCGAGGCGCACCACAGCTCCTCTGGCACAAGTGGCACAGGGACCACCGTATCCACAGGGCTGCACTTCACCAGCCCGGAGGTGCCGGTGAGTGTTG
The DNA here is from genome assembly GCA_004369125.1 of Pterulicium gracile. NCBI lineage: Eukaryota > Fungi > Basidiomycota > Agaricomycetes > Agaricales > Pterulaceae > Pterulicium > Pterulicium gracile. The sequence goes on from ML178851.1 coordinate 183,142, forward strand.
GGCTGGTGGATGGGGAGAGGGAGCTCAGTCAGAGTTATAGTATGACGGGGACGGGGTCTGGGTCAACGCCGGGTGGGAAGGGGAGGGATAGGTTCGAGGCGTGAGGGAGAAAGTCCGTGTACAGGTGAAGAAGTTAAAGCAGCTAGTGTTGTGGCGATTATTCCTGGATACCCCCTGCAGTCTGGATACCCGACGTGTGGTAATTACGGTAACTACGATGTACATAACTTATGCCTGTTGAATGCCCTCCAAGTCTAGAATCCACCCGTCCCACACCGACAATCGCACTTCCACTGCGCAGGATCTGTATTCCGCATAAACGTTTTCCAGCAGCGGGGCGGGAGTCGGGATCGATGATGGACATTTTGATTCCCCACTCAATCCCCCCACTAAGCACAGACGCCCTGGCACCCGCCGGATCGACGTTTCGTCCACCGCAATTTCATATCTCAGGGCTAGGATTAGCAGTCTATACAGTCGCAATGTTTGGCATTTCGACTGCTTGCTCTCCACCACAAACCTCTCTGTGCGACTTCGACCAACGACTCCGACCAGAGACTCCGGGGCAGATTCAACGGCTTAGACGAATTGCTTCTCGACGACTCGGTACTAGCTGAAGCGCGGTAAGCGCAAAGCCTAGAGCCCAACTTGAAGCAGAGGGATGGGCGAGGCGCTGACGTTCGTGAGCGTGAGTTTCAGCTTATGTTTCTGGTCTTCGAGGAACACCTAAATTTTCTCTATTCGCAGTCTCATTTCATAGCACTATGGGTGAGCATCCTTCCTTCGCACCATATATCCACAACTCACACACACCCTCTCACAACACACTTCCTATCCACCACTGGCAGACAGAAACCCTCCTTTACGGTCCGTCCCCCCTGCACCTCCCTCCACCTCAACTAACCCACCCCCAGGCTCCTACACCGCCCTCTACGCCATATGCATGCACGTCCTCCTCGATCGTCGCCGTCACCGCTTCGCAGAGAACACGCCGATGATCACCATGGCCTCAGGCCTCTTCCTCCTCGGCACAGCGCACGTCATCGTCAATTTTGCGCGGGGGATCCAGGCTTTCACGGTGGTGGAGAACACGCCGAGGGAGGTGTACAGTGCGTTTGGGACGCCAATCAGCGTGGCTAAGCAGTCGATTTATACGAGTACTGTGTGAGTTGGGGCCTTCCTCGCGTTGTTGGACGTTGACTGACTGGAAACTAGGATTCTGTCTGATAGTCTTCTGGTGCGACTCTGCGCTGGGGAGGGTTACGGTCTGAGCTAATTTTATCGCGGGGTTATACAGATCTTCCGGTGCTATACCGTCTGGGGACAGAATTGGAAGGTCATTCTCGTCCCAGTCGTCTTGCTAGTCCTTGGTGGAAGTTCGTCACTCGTTCTTTCATACCCTTCAACTCTGGCTAACATACACGGTGCACAGCTACGGGTTTCGTCACGGTGTATCAGTTCACCGTCGTTGAGCCCGGGAACGAAGACGGTGTGTATACGGGGAGTCTTAAATCCTGGGCGACCGCTGCGTATGGATTTTCGTTGGCAGCGAATGTGCTGGTCACGTCGCTCATTGGTGCGTTGTTTGTTTGGACGTGCTGTGAACTGGGCTGATTTGATTCACTTTGAGTGGGCAGCGTGGAGGATATGGAGGCATACGAGACGGGTGAGGGCGATTGTGGAGGGGGTGGAGAAGGCGAGGTATGATAGGGCGTTGGCTATGGTGTGCGTATGCTGTGTATGCGTCTTCTTTCTGAAGGTTGTCCGACTGATGTCTTTTGCAGGATTGAATCCGGCGCCATCTACTCTCTGTCCCTGACGATCATGCTCATCATGTACACCCTCAACACACACGGTCAGGCACGTCCTGCATATCTGACTCGCGCGAATGGCTGAAGTGCTGACCTACATCGTGTTGTACTTAGCGCATTGTTTACGATGCCTTGTCGCAAATAGCCGTCAGTTCTCTTCACTCCATCTGCTCAGTGCTCTACTCACGCGCCACCAAACAACAGGGTATAATGCCGACGTTGATCATCGTTCGAATTGGACTCGGCGTGAACGCCCATAACACGGCCGAAGACACTTCCCACACCCTCCGCTTCGCCCATTCTACAACCACCACCACTACCCTACACTCCCCTGCCGTCCAGTCTGCACGGAGTGGGACCACACAGACTAATGACGACGCGACGATAGCATACGACGATCCTCAGGCGTCTAATATCTCGCTACATCCTCCTCTCAAAGCTTCCCATTCGACTTGTAGATCTCTCATCAAGCGCAGTGACGCTGGGAGTGGTTCTGGTGATTCCTCCTATGCATAGAATGTATCAAAATCTACTGCGTGTATCGCGTATATACTGTAATTGTACTGACTGGATCAGAGTACTGCGCTGCTGCTGTGAATTCAGAATATCTTACATTTCATCTTCTTTTCGGACGCGTTCCAGTGTTCCAACCTCCCGCGTCTCTGGCAACACGACCGGGTTATACGCCTAATCTCCTGCTCTGAACCACCACCAGCACTTCCTCGAACCCTATCTTCCGCCAGCTCCTAACAGTTGCTTAGGATAGAATACGCTTGACGATGGCCGCAGGCTCTCGAACCAAGTATGCTCTAGATCTCAACGACGCTATCGCCTTCCCCGATGGCGCACACGTCCCTGCATTTCCTCCCGACGAAGGCGAATCCTGGATCATCCTTCTCGAGGTCAGTCATAGCCAGCTATGCTTCCATCATCATACTCAACACCGCGCAGATCGTCCGTGATACCTCCGTCGCTCGCCCGAGCTACCAGACCCGCTGCAAGATCGGCGTCCCGTTCGTCGTCGCGCTGTACACCGAAACTCCGCTGAAAGACCGCGATGATCTGCGGTATTGTTCTCCAGGCAATGTTCTTTGTCTGACGAGCGCGAGGCCGAAGACGTTCCTTGATGGGAGCACTGGGTTTAGGGTGGAGGACGCGAGCACGATCCAGGTATGCAAGTCGTCCGTTTCAAGTTCTACTGCTGAGTGATAACTTGTATTGGATAGGCTCTGCCGGTTAGTCTGGATCAGCTGAAGAAGATCAACAAAGATCTTTGCGAGCGTTCGGACAAGGGTCAGTTGGAGATGTGTTATAACTGCAACAAGCCTGCGCAGAATAAGTGTGCCGGGTGTAGGGCGAGATATTGTTCTAAGGTGCGTCTACCTTTGGGTCATCGACTTGATCTATGTTCTGAGTGTAATCGGCTGTAGGACTGCCAGAAGGCGCATTGGCATGCGGGGCATAAGAGGGAATGTAAGGCTGTTAAGGCGTTGCATGTTTGGAACAGGACGGATTGGGGCTAGGCCTGACTTCGTCGGTTGTCTCTGTACATCATCGCTCTTGTCAAGTTCACTGGGTCTCTCTCGCTGTTACTCAAATCCTCATATGCATCTGTACCAAAGCCCTCTTCACCATACCGCACTTGTATCATATCCTTTGCTCTATCTGAAAGATCAGTCACGGCAGCCATCGTCCGATCCCACACCATCAAGATCTTCGTTGTCATCTGGTTTCCAAAGCTCACAAGTCAGCACCACTGGCGGCGGTCGAGCACAACGATGGCATCAAACACAAAGTATACGTATCATAAAAGCACACTATTGGTCCAAGAAACGGTTGCGATTCGCACGGCTTACAGATTACCAACAAGGGTTACATACTGTACTAGTACTCGCAAGTCGATCCCGTCCTTCCGTCGAAATTCCGTCCGTCATGTTCAAGCTGCAGGACCGTGACCGTAAGAGCTTTATTTCGATTCGCGCGCAGCTCAGGCGTATTCGAGTCAACTCGGCAGGTTCGGTGCAGAACTCTGGACGGAAGTGGATATGCGACCATAAGTCAGGGTTTTCAAGCGCAAGATTTCTCCATCGCTGGCATACGGCAGATACAACCCACGGTGAACTGTTGTCCCATTCTCCCGGGGTCGTTCTTATCGGGTCCTTGAAAATGATTCGAAGAATATCCTCTGAAAGTAGGCGTTCCGCATGCCCAAGAGAAGACGTAGACATGTTGGAGGCGAGATGTTCGTGGTGGATGGTCAACAAGCTGAACAGTGGGTGGGCATCAAGTTTGAACCGGGCTCAGGCGCGTGATTCGGGTCGAAGGGCATCGGTCGAACACCACACCAGATGAGTTGGCAAATTAGCGAACTCACTCTCGTTAAAATCCGACTCTGTAACGAGCATCAGAAACAGAAACGTCTAGGAAAAATCTAGCTGAGGTCGAAGCACCCCCGGTCGTAGCGATGCTGATGCGGTGCATATATGCATGCAGCCACCAATCCTGAACGTTAACGGTCAGCATGTCCGCGACTGTCGAGCCCGAGAAAGGGTCACAAGCTAATGGAACACGTATGTACTACATCACCATGTAGAAAACACGCCTAAAAACAAGACTAGAGTCCGTGAAGGCTCTCTGTGCCCCCTTCGGCTTCTCACCGATGTTCCTGATGGTGGCAAGATGGTGCCATCCATATGTTAGTGGCTGTCCACCACCGGAATCTGGACCTCTTATTGACCGTCATCTTGTCCCGAACCGTTTATCTCCAGTCTATCCTCGTTACTGGGATAGCATCTCAACTGCGGCTTAGGAATCTGTTTGCGGCCTCACCCCGTCTACCCACGGTCAACCTAACATCACCGGGCATTGTGACCGTACGCTGCTGGTTTGGTGTTATCATCTTTTCACCGAGTTGCTATACGCGGAGCTAGCTGGGCCGCCAGGAGGCAGCTGTTCTCGCTTCTAGTAATCGTGCAGCACTCAAGCAAGTGGGGAGCTGGGAAAAGAGAGAAATCATCACTGTCGAGTTCACTGCCTGTTGCATCTGCGGGAAAACAGCAACAGATGCTACGGATCGCTGTGGTTCAGTTTGAGCCCAAGGTTCGGCCAACCTACAGCGCGTTAAGCTCACTTACTAAAGATCTTCGCGCAGATCGGAAAGGTTCAAGAGAATGTCGATGTTGCTACCCAACTGTGCGCACAGTGAGTTCATGGTCTTTGTCTTCGGAGGTGGGAATGAGTACGTCATGTTGAGCTTCATGGTTTAGGCTTGAAAGAGGGGATGTTGACATCGTTTGTCTTCCGGAAATGTCCTTCACCGGTGAGTTGTATTCCCTGTGCATTGGGTTCAACGACTAAAGATCACTGACCCAGGCATGAAACCTTACGTTACCACACTGGTGTACGACATGTGTATCTACGTATTGCAGGCTATACATTCTCTTCCCCCGCCGCCGTACGTCCATATTTAGAGACGCCATTCGAGGGACCCACGTCAGAGTTCTGCCGGAATGTGGCAAGGAGAATCGGGTGCCATGTCGTGGCCGGATACCCTGAGATCATAGAGCGTTGGACGGACGACGACCAAAGGGTGGACCCTGCTTCGACTCCCCTCGCGAAACCCGAGCTCGAATCTCCAGCCGTTGCTACAGGTACGTTCTGCTGATTCTGATTGGCACCCTTCCCTGCCTCTTGGGCTCGCCTCGTTGACCGAGTCGTTCTCGCCAACCTCTCGCATCTGCTGACAACCGAGCTCATCACCGAAACTAACACCTTTTCCGACAGGCAATTCTCATTACGCCAGTACGGAAGGCGCCGCTCCATCAACTAGCCCCATCGACGACTCCGAGCTCCTCATCGGCGCAAACTCCGTAATGGTGTACGCGCCTGACGGTTGTCTTCTTCTGAACTATCGCAAGACAAACCTCTATTCGCTCGATCTCCCCTGGTGCATCCCCGGAGACGGCTTCGGCTCCGGTCTGTTCGAGATGACTTTATCACACGAACCCGTGAAACCCTCCTCGTCGATCCCATCGTCTTCTGCTACACACATCGCAGGCTCTGCCCCGAATCCGACAAGCGCCTCTCGGCGTCGCGTGCGCGTTGCGCTCGGTATCTGTATGGACCTCAATCCGTTCAATGCTCAACCGAAGCCGGCCCCGACGTCAATGGCGATCCCATCACCACCTCTTCCATGCTTTCACTCTCACTCAATGAACGCGCCGATCCCTGGCTCGGGCTCTTTTGCCTCTTATTCATGCTCCCATTCACCGCGCCCCATCCCGAACCCGACTGCCGCCACTCCAAAAGTTGCGGATAGGGATCTGCACCACGCCTGCTCCACCATTCAACGACCCGACGATGGCGATACCGACGCCGGTCCTGACGCCCCTGGGAGTCGACCCGAAGCTTATCCAGCTCCAGCTCCAGCTCCACCTCACAGCCATGCCCGCAGGCCTGTCGAATGGGTGCCTTCGTCGTGGTCAGCTGAGGTCGGGCCCTTTGAACTCGCGGACTTCGTGGAGGAGAGTAAATCCGATGTGCTGCTGATGTCGAACGCATGGCTCAACTCCGGGCCGCTGGACGAGGATGCGTCTGATGAAGATGAAGAGGACACGGATTGGCGGACGCTGAATTATTGGGCACAGAGATTGAGGCCGTTGTGGGCTGCGCAGAATGGCGATACGAGCACCAGTCCTTTTGAAGGGAAGGCGAAGACGGTGGTGGTCATGTGTAATCGAGTCGGAGAGGAAAACGGTTAGTATCCGCATCGCGGTCTCTCTCCCTGTGTCGTGTGGTATGTGCTACTTTGCTAATGTTCTTCTCTTCTTGCCAGGCATCAAGTTTGCTGGTAGCTCTGCCGTGTTCAGCATGACGAGGAACGCGGGGAAGCCGCGGCTTCTGGATTGCATGGGAAGAGAGGAGGAAGGCTTAAAGGTTTGGCAGATCCCACTCTAAACTTCGAGGAAGTTCGTGTCGCCATCGCGGGTGCCTCGTATGCTAGGTAAAAAGAAGTCTTTTCGATGCAAGAATACACCAATTCTCTGTTCTCACGCGGTAAAGTCTTTCTTCCGCCAGACGAGGTTTGAATTTGGGACGTGACAGACGCCATGGCCTGCCCGATATAGAACTTCTGTCCGGCGTAGTACCTGATCCTACTTCTGTTTCAATCTACGGGGACCTGAGGCTACGGGGTATGAGGTTTGAGTTTGGCGTCTGGAATCACTCCGGTGTGCGCATGGTTGCCCTATACCTTTCGCACGTCCATACGCCGTCCTAGGTGCTGCGCTGTATTCTCGGGTTCAGGGTCTACTTTAGGGTTCGCGTGCATCATCATTGATCAATTCACCCTCTTACTCTACTTACTCTATAGATGACATCGTCTAAGCAGGGCCTTCATCGAGGGTCGATGAAGTTCTTCAACGTCGACTCATACAACGGTGCTTCTCTCATTCACGGCTGCCTCGGACGACGTGCCCGACTTACAACACTCGACGGTCTCGATTCCGTGAACCGTTTTGACAACGGCAAGACTGCGTTGACACTGTCACTGGGGGCAAATTGTTCACGCCTTTGACCGAGGCTGACGCAGTAAAGTGGGAAGAAATACATAATTATTTTCCAAAAATCTCCCTCATAAATATCTGGGTATCCTACCCCGCCCCATCGTTAGGAAACTTTCAAAAGAACTTGCCAGGATATGTAAGGCAAAGCCCAAGCATTTTGACAGTCGGAAATCCGTTTGCCGATGCGGTAAAATACAATAAACCAGAGAACGTTGAATGTAAAGGTTTTTTGTAAGATGCCGAAGGAGGACAGTCAAACATTCCACTCAACTAAAGTGTTCGCATTTCGGGAATATCCTGTGGGTATGCTGCCGTGGGCTTTTGAGAGTATTTTTTCCACAATCCTCGATCTTTACTGAACCAGGCGTCGCAATTATGCTGATCCTGTTTATTGGGATAATTCTTTAGGTTTCCTGCCAGCGCGTATCACAATACACGCAATCAGTAAATGCTAATGCAAGTCTGAATATCCTCCGGGAAGGACGAGCGAGTAAATACCAAAGATATGTGTACAGGACAATGGACAGCTATGCCCATGTCCGTAGCCCAGTCCTGACCACCACTGTCCGGTCCAAGTGACCATCAGAGCACTCCAAAGGTCCCTCGGCCGCAGTGGCGTTGTCCCAACGCTGGGGAACGGTCCCATGATGCCAATCTCACAACTCGCCTTCTACCACGACAAGCTATCTCCACATCCGTACACGCTCTCCTCCCACGATGTTCACTCCACTCTGGTTCTCCTCTCGTCTTTCTGAACTCGATATCTTGGAAGTGCAGTATCTCAATACGACGATTTCCGGTACATCCATCGCTCCGTCACTGCCATCTTTCAGATAGAACAACTGTATATGCGCGGCGCATCATACTGTGATTACGCGGGACCTGCCAGAAGGACGGTCATTTGGCGATGCTTCTTGTTCTAGACGCGCATGTATTAAGCACTCTGTACCAGATAACCGCAAAGGAGTCGAGCGTCGCAATCCTACTTAGTAAGTTTCCCCTCCTCTCCGTCTCTTAACCCAAACCGTTGCCTTACTCGGTCTAGTCTAGTCGCAAATACGCTGCGGACTGTTATACATCATCGTCCACTGTGCTCCGTTGATGCCACCTCTCGCTGTGCTGTATCAGATCACAGGTGCGTAGCCGTTTGTATCATACATCTGCTGTCGTCTAATCTACGTGATGGTAGACAACTCCTCCATGGGTACGCAGAAATGGCGTGTCTTCTGCCTCCAGGGATTCTCAAGCCGGTACTTCGCGACGTCTAAGCATCATCACCAAGTCCCTCACGCGAGCTGCATTCCAGGCGATGACTCGCTCGAGCAAGAAGTGCGACAGGTCGGCCGGAGTTTCAGAAGAGGGCCGTGCAGTGGTAGAGTATGCGGCGGATGGTAGGCGCAGGGACAGCGGGGGTATTGAGCTTAGAGGGAACGAGGACGATAAAGAGCAGGCAGGCAAACAATGGAGGGTGATGGCGGAGAACGACGGTCGTTGAAAAAAGTAGGAAGGGCACTAAGTACGGGACACCAGACATGGACGTTGGCGCGACGCACCTTGTCCGTCCATCCATCCTGCCGTTTGTCTTCAAAATTCTTCGCACTATTCTCGGGCAGAACAGGACAAGCATATACTTGAGCAGACTAAGTGAATCGATTCGAAATATACGCTGTGTGTATATGCTTGATTAATCTAAAATTGACTCAGGATGAGCCACAAATATCCCGTTTGAGCATATGCCCAATATGCCAGGGAAGGACAGACAAGAGGAAATCAATGTATACCGAAACCAAATTATCTGATAGCCAAAAGACAATGCGCTGACTCGGAAAACGCAGGAGACAGCTGTAAAATACTGGTGCAAAGAATCTAATTGAATCTGCTCGGTATATACTCAGCAAGTTCTATATTTCTCCTTGAAGCGTATTCGTTGATCCCGCGGCAGGATATTCTCCGGATAATTCTAAATCTCCTTCCGCTTTACTACCTCAATCTCGGTCCAAGGCGTGAGCAATTTGCCCCCAGTGTGTATTGCGCTGCGTCCACGCTGTTCAGTACAGTATCAGAAGCGCTCATCGCTGTGCTGGATGACAGTGTCCACGCCGTACCGACAGGGCCAGAACCTTCATTGGTACTGACTGCCCTCTCAACATCGAGTGCGGTGAGTATGGTTCAAGCCATGGCCAACGAGCAGCAGGTGGGTGGGTGAGCTCGAGGTTCTGATATGAAGACGCGATTGCAGTTCTCATCTTGAGCTCTGAATTGCCACAAACTCAAAAGTGATGCAGATGCGCTTGTATTGGACCACGTCGACGCGTCGCACTGGGACCGCGCACCGAACTCTCAGGCTGGTGATGGTGGTAGTGCATCTGTTCCTTCGGTCAGACCTCAACAACTACCGCGTAAATTCGAGAGTAAGTATACACCTACAATGGTATGAATCGTTCGAAAGCGTCTCCGCTGTTGCTGGTACATAGACTGAGCAATCCTCTCTGACCTGCAGAGTCTGCCGCACGATGGTTGTGGGTTTCGATCGGCTCCATTGATATGTTTGCCGCATCCGAGATCCACGTAGGTCGATTCAACGCTGCCTCGCCATTGTCATTAGCGTAAGCCTCCAGTGTGGCTTGCATCCCTGACGAGTTTCATATAGTTAGTTGTACGTACGTCCTGTACATATTTAATCATGGCAAAGGGATTCATCCTTACTTGGCACGGATATGCCTATCGCTGGCACAGATAAGTACACTGAAGTTTGTTGGAATGAAGCGGCCTAACGCTGGTAAGTAGCGTGTCCTCGTTCTCCGTGTTTGAGGTAAAAATAGACTGGTCGTTGGTTTTCGACTCTCAGATAGTATAGAAACAGTCGCTTAGTTGCGATTGCCCGGCTGAATCGATGCCAGTCACCTGACCGGTCGGTGTAACATGCTTGCATCGAGGTAGGAAAGGAAATTGACTCAACACTGCTGATTGCTCGTACATGCTTCTATCATACATCTCACCTGCAGCACATACGTGCTATACGACGATCCCTCTGACGATGCTCGATATTGTCCCTCTGCTCCGAGTAACCTACCCTTTGCTATTTGTAAGCAAGGGGCAAAGCGCTGCGCGCACGGAGATCTCACCTGCTTGATGAGGCGTCGTCAGGCAATAAATCGCGACGGTAAGCTTCACCTGGAAACAGATCTCGGGGTTCCTCCTCTGATCGTCGGCGGTACCTCCCATTCTGGGAAAATCTGTGACTGTGAGTCCAGATTCTTTCCTGAACACGCGGGCGGGGCATTTATTCTCATGACGTGAACCTCGGTGGTCTCTGTGACTGACAAGAGATGCATGCATCTATGCTAAAAAGTACCCGCTTTGTCGAGCTTCCTGCTCGCAGATTACCAGCAATGGATCGACTTGATACACCGAAACTAAGTTATTCGCACTTGGTTTGCTTGCACCTCAAGGAGAACAAAGGCATCAAACACGCTTAATATGCTCGCCCCCATTCCAGGTATCGTATCTCAAGATCTGTTTACTGAAGTAGTCTAAGTATCATTAAGGGAGCGCGCTTAGGTGTCCGGTGCACGTAGCCGAAGAGTGAATTCAGTGGCCACCGTCGGATCAAGTGCCGGACCAAAAGCGGCAGATCCTTCGAGTCACGTATTCGATCACGCCGACGAATGCCTCCGCTTGCACTCATCCTCGTTAGGCACCTCTTTCCGCTCCACTTTGGCTGCTGTACACACCACTACGCTAAGGACTAACTTAGGATATCCGGTTTATTTGCTGATGCTACGAAAGTAAGGCATACTCTGCTCCAGCGAGAGTTTCAAACCACCGAAATCACGAGCTCTGCCACTTGCATCTACTGCTACGAAAGTTCTGTACCTGAACCTTTCTGGGGATAATCTCGATGCGTTCAGATCGCCGTTAAGACCGATGGAATCTCTCCACGGCTGCTATGAATGAAAGCGTCTAAATCACCGAGACGCTGTCTCCTTGCCCGAAGCCGCCCCCGAGAGACGTTGATATTACTCGCTGGGCTATATAACGTTTTGAGCACCTCCAGATCTGCCTTCCCCACTCTCTTGGCTTCCCTCCCTACAACAACCTTAGTCAACCCTCCATGCTCGTGCACTCTGCTCCTTCCCTCTACTTTCGCCCAGAACCCATGGCAGCTCCAGAGTCTACCACCAGCCAACTGATAAGTGGCACGGAAGCACTTTTTTCCGACTTCGCCACTCCAGGAACGCCAACACATGTCATCGTATCCCACTTCTCTACCACTCATGTCCCGACACTGGACCATGCCCCCTCGAAGAAATCACCCTGCGGAGAGTTGGACCCCACATTTACTCTGACACCTCTTATCGGACTGAACGCCGTACGGTCGTACTTTGACCTGCTATCGATGCACTACACTCGGCAAAAGGTCACAACACATTCGATCCATGCGTTCCCCGAGAAGTACCAGGTCGTCACAACCGCGAGCATACTCTGGAAGTGGAATAAGTCGAAGAAGGAGTGGACGGAGGACGTGGAGTGTACGCTGGACTTTGATGAGCAGTTCCGAGTACGGGCGTTCTTCGTACGGACACTCAGCGAGGACGAGACATGCGTCATGCGAGCCGTGGACTATGATACTCCATATTTCTGTGCGTGTATTGCTCTAACTTCTATAATTTCCACGTTCTGACCATGCCCATCTACAGCGAGCGTCCGCGACACCGCGCCCCACGCGTTTTCGGCATGAGCCGAGTAGCGGGTTCTTCCTGCTTTTGGTCACTTGCCTGTCTTTCATGATGGAGGCGAGAGTGTGATCATCTCGCACGCACGCTTCTCTTTTGACATTTCCGACGTTGCCGCAGTGGTACTGCCCCGCACACGGCCCTCGCTCCTCGCCATTGACATGCTGTGACATCGCCCAAAAGGTTATCTCCCTCATCCGGCCATGGTGCTACCGCCTTCCTTCCCATGCATACCCTATTATCATCTCATCCTCATCATCCCTTGATGTCTGTATCTGTTCTCGTCACTCATCATCATCACTCGCCTCCGTCTCCTCCTCACATATGTCTCTCTCTCTACCCACTCCTGTTAATCGTGTTGCTTTTGCTTTGTTTGTACCATTTCTGGAACCTCCTCCTCGCTCCTCGTGCCATGATCACCTGTCGCCACGTCGCGCAGCTTTTCTTGTACCGTTACGTATTATTACTTAGAGTCAAGCCATCGTCATTTGCCGCTCTTGCATTATGTTCCCAACGTGTGCTTGCTCCAGAAGTGTTTTGTCCAGACTCTGACAATGATGTGCCTGCTCCGAGATGTACGGCATTGGGAGCTCCCAGTGATAGGCAGGTGCGCAGCCTCACTGGAGGTAAGTAAGTATGCTCGCTCTGTGTGTAATTTCGCAGCCTGATGTTTGTTCAAGCAGGTATGCGCAGTATGATGATTGATTCAAGCTTGGAAATGCCCAAAGAACAGCCTGCACCGGACATGCCTGGGAATGCTGCCACAACTGCCATGCATGAGAAACCCCGTTGGTACTCACCACCGAGCAGGCCGCTCGGCTTGTCTCATCAGGATCAATGCCTCGAGCACGCATCGGCATACACACACGCGAGTGAATACGTGCAAGTTGCTCTCGAGACGGCCGCGGAGCAGTAGTGTTAGCTACAGACATGATTATATGCATTCGGAGAACCCGCTCTTGTTGTTCTGCGGCATCTGCAGCTGATTTATCCGACATCGACGACGTCCAGGCTCTGTATTCGAACAGCAGGCTCAACACGTACAGTAGGTACCATACTGCGTCCATCAATCGACGGGTTCCAACGGACATGTAGGCCATGGCACGCTTGTGAGGGATCCGGAGATGTCGAGTCTGGATGCACATGCTGAGTCCCACGTTCAACGTTCCTGGAAGTCGCTGAATAATTACGAAGTTGAAATTGCAGTCCGCGCTCCAGGGGTATCACCAAAAGTCGGTGTCGCACCTGCCGCTGGCACCATTGGGACAGATTGGGACACGCGACGGTGAACAACTTCAAGAGTACGAGGACTGCATTGCTACGCGGCTATGCGCCTGAAAGCCCCGGCGGTAAATTCCGGCGGTTAGCGGTGAAACGAAGCCTTCTCTGAACGTCGCGATGGAGCTGAAGGATACCAGTGTCAGAATCACCACTACTATGTACTCATATCCTGCTCTGCCTATGACCCTATAGGACAAGTTGCACAACGGTACTGAATGGAAGAGAAGCACCCCTAGTACCCTTGGAAAAACGGGCCAGCGCGACGATGTTTTTGTTCTACAGTTTGAATCTCTTGAGCCTATTGGTTACTTAGGGTAGCAACAGAGACTTCTAGAAAGAAAGCTTTGGTTCGCAGCTGGCGGCTTCCAGAATAACTGTAAGGTACCAAAAACATATTGATCGGTGCTGGTTTGTTAGGACTGCCGAGTCGATCCTGTTTGTTTCAAATAAAAGCCTTGGTTATCATAGAAGACAATGTCGCGATGCTTGTTTGCACATGAACGACACGTTCATCGAAGCTGTGAATGAAGAGGATTTGCAGTACACGATCTTCCTGTGCTAACCAGCTGATATGCTTTTCAATGCAGCGACCCGCGAAGTTCGTAAGGTATCTAGAGCTATCTCGCGCTGAAGGAGTTAGACACTCGCGAGCCCGATTGCCAGGCGAAGGTTGGAGCTCACTGGCTGTCTCTCAATCGTACCACTCGTCCAAATATTTGCTTGCATCTGCAGCTGTACTTATGGACGAGCTAACTTCTGTTCATTCGGTTCTCCGACCAACCGGACTTCTTGTCAATACAACCAAGCCCCAGTACGACGAGTAAGCGAGGCTTTGAACCATATTTAGACAGATTCTAGCAGGTGCCTGAATTGAGGCCTCTAGACTTATGGGGCTAAGTACAGCTGAGAGCTCGAGCTATAGCTATAGGTATGTCAGAACCACCAGCGGGCTCGAGTTCTGACCGACGTCCTCAAATTATCGAGTGAGCCTTGTCGGACCCGGTTACAATGGATAGCAAAGATACTTAGATACCACGGAAAGCAGCCATCGCCCGTTGGACCTGAATCGCGCTGGGAACTATCGCGCTGCAACGGGAGGTGAGGATAATTGGCAATCAACCTGGACCTGTTGATCTTTGAGATCTGGTTCGGTCGAAGTCAAACGGGTGATCGATTGCTAGGGTGGCTGATACCCCTGCCCCATACCGAAATCTTCGGGGTATCAAAAGGCACAGGTTTGAACTCAAGAGCGGATCAATCCGCAGGCTCCCGAAACTAAACCACCGGTGCCGCACCTCGGTCAATGTGATATCCTCCCCGAAGATGAATTCTGCTGCTAACGGCGCAACTCCGGTGGACTTGAGGTTAAAGAATCGAGAGTATTGGTGTGACCTACTGCAGTCCTCGTTGCTGTGGAGGAAAGTTTCGGTCCTCATACGTCTGGGAGATAACGCAACGGGTCAACGACTATAAGAGATGCAGCGACGGCCTTGGAGTCCACCATCGTTGAAGACGCTCATCATCCATGTCGGACTGGAAGCCATTCGTACTCACACTGTCAAAGAGTGGCGACCGCCCAAGCGAACGGGAGAAGAGTCCTGTAATGGATACAAGTATTAGCTATCGTTGCTACAATATACATGTACACCGTAAACCGAAGAAAGCATGGAAGGAAGATGTCATGAGGACGATGGTAAATATAATGGCACCAGCGTTCGCTGGTGACAGGAGTAGGCAAGTGAATCGCTAGCGAAAGAGCTAGTCCGCCCGCGGCTCTGAGTAAAGCACAGACCATGAGCGCCAGCGACTAAGACTTTAACTATAGGTCAACGTACTTTATACATATACATGCGACTCTCAGTCGCTATGGATAGAGCCATCCTGAAAACATGTTCGAGTCATTTGTTGGTGAGAGCTGCGTTGGAGAAGTTCCTGAGAAAGGAACGCGAAGCATACATCAGCGCTGCACATCATCCAAGCTTCTATCGAACGCGGAAGCTCTAGCGAATCCACCGCGGATGCACGTGGATTGGGTAATCCGAGAGCGGAAAGATAGGACAATATGGAGGTCGATTCTTAAAGTACTCACTTGGAGATGATGACCTAGAGGGTGACCGATCGACGGCACGTAGTACACAGGTGTCCTCAGCCGATTGTGTCTTCACTATGAAGCTTTTCAGCTTCAGCTGCTCGTCGTACTCGAACGTGCAGCTTACGTCCTCTGTCCACGTATTTCCTGAGGATCTCCACCGCCACTGAATGCTCGAAATAGAGACGACGCGAGATTGGGATGCAAATGCTTGAAAGGAATGTGTGGCGACGCTGACCACCGTGTAATGCATCGCGATGAGATCGAAATACGACCGGACGGCGGATAGACCTATGAATGGGGCGGAGTACTGTGGGTATTGCGTTACTGAAGGTGAGTGGTCGAGTGTGACTGTTTGACGAGTGGAGAAGTACGACAGGAGCATCCTCGAATTGCGGGTCGGGTTGGAAAGAGCGGCTAGGAAGCTGTTCGCGGCGTGGATGAGCTGGTCCTGCTTCGATGGTGGCCTCGAACTGGCGATGCTCTGGTGGGTCTTCATGCTCAAAGTGAAAAGGAAGAAGAATTGGATGGGTGAAAATGGGCGTCGTGGGGTGGCGGCACGGAAGAAAGAACAACGTCGGTAATGGAAAGAAAGGGCGAGTGCAGGGCGGAGGAACGTGGCCTGCTCGGGTATGCCGTCCTATATGACCGTTGGAAATCTGTTAATAGTGAGCTTGATAGCCCAGCCAGCCTGAGACACTCCAACAAGCCGTAACACGAGCTAGCACCAGCAGGCACCCGAGTGTGGTAGAAGAAGCGAGGTAAGATTAGTTTCAATTTCGGATCGGTTAAGACGCCAGACATTTCTCAGCGTAGCCCGAGGTTCTTAAGCCCGCATTCCCCATGAGGCAGATATTCTTCCGCCATCCTTTTCAGTGGACCTCCGAGGTTTGATGTACGTCTTCAATCTGAGCGCTTGAGCTGGGTCGCGATCGCCATTTGAGTCTGCGCTGCTGGGCCTGCACTCGGTAAAGTGTCATGAAAGTTGGGTAGGAAACTGAAGGCACTGTAGAGTCTTGGGCTCTATAGGTTTCTCACCGTCATGGCCGTCACAAGCTGCACCTCGGCCTTGGACATGGCCTGGCCACCGAGCTCAGAGGAATCAACTGATTCAACAGTGGAAGCAATTTGTAGGAGGAGCAATGGTCACAAGATCCCCGATACTGCCCCTCGATTCTCTTTGGATCTTGCTTTGGATTCTCTCACACCGCACTTCGGCTACTAGGCGAACTTGGGCTAAGCTGATAGAGCTGGTTTTCCAGAAAATCGGTTCGGAGCTCCATTCTCGGAGCTTTGGAAGAGCTCTGAAAGTCGAGACTCCAGCTTCGTATTCCCAGGCTCGACTAGAGTTCAAGTTTGAGCACCGTGTATATCGACATCCATCTGGGTATACATTACTTATGAATTGTTGGTGGGTCTTTAGCCCGAGGAAAAAGAGGAGACCTTCGCACACAGGCACTCTGTATTCAATAAGTTCACATTGGCTGGTTCAAGATAGGGTTTTCTTTCCCACCCTGATCGGCTGCCACGCTCTTTATCCGCCGTGCTTCTGCAGCAAGACGTTTATCAGCAACCGCGTTCTATGACCGAGGGTGTATCTTTCTGCGATCGGATACTTGAGCAAGCGCTTCGGCTGCGCTGCGACGCCTCCAAGAATTTGGCTCCGGCAGTTACAGATGACGCAGGCTTGGTTACAGGCCGAAGAACGCGGTCCAGGTTCAAGTTGGGTCAGCCACAAGACGCTTGGAAGTGCAGTACCTACGCCGATGGTACGCCGAGGCGTCTCTGCGCGTACACCGAGGACTCTATGCACTCTCTTTGCCCAAGTCAGTAAGTTACCCGGAAGTTACCCACGTACGTACACATTTTGGCGTCTCTTGATCGCTTTCCCGCTTCTTCAATAGGTTTTATGTCTGCCACGAGCCAGGTAATTATAACAACCTACATCCCGAATCTCACGGCTCGGGGCTTGTACAACGGCAGTACTAGTATGTATATTCTTTCATGTTGCGCAGTTGTTGTCCTTGCCGATTGCAACGTCGGCTCAGACAATCGGATGAGGGAATTGCCATCGAACTCTCGGCGCGCAGAGGCAGTTTCTCAGGCCGCCTCAGGCGATGGTCATTGGTGACGAAGCAAGCCTCGGCCCACACCAAAACCATGATCACCATCATATGGCTATCAAAATGCGGCGGGACGAAGACAGCTAGCACTTTCTGCTAGCAAGAAGATGGGTATCATCGACAAAGTAGCAGCCTAATGTGCCTGGCAGCGAGCTCGGCCACGACATTTCCTTGCTAACGAGTAGTAATAGTAGGTACCTGTCACCACGTAAACCATGACAGTGAGAGCGAAGAGGAAGTGGGTAATCAGGGAAAAAGAAAACCCCAATTCTCTCGAGTTTCGTCCAATCACAATCATTCTCCAGTTTGCGCAGACGCTACGGACGCTCAACGCTGATGATGTAGGGCTCATATCTAGCAAACAGGATTTGCTCAAAGGAACATCGATCGACCCGACTAGTGCACGCATCAGAAGCGCCGGATCCCCCACCGCACGTCGGCTGCCTTTAAACTCAGTAGGCCGTATTGCATCTGGGTTCCTGTTCCTGAGTGCGACCTTCGACTAGGCGCCTGACAACTTTGAGCACGTCAAGGGCCCCTGGTACGCTATAGCCACCGGTTCTGGCGCAGTAAAGGCTGCCATCTTGTCTGCAGTCTACTGAGCTCGGATTTTGCGTTTGGTGGAGTCGAGAGGTAGAGGAGATGCTGGGATGTGCGTTACTGCTGCCGACTGTGGATATCCTGCGATGGCGCGGAACTGAGCACAGCGGCAGAGCAGCCTGGCAATATCGATCGGTGTGGGGTCTCGCTAAGTCAGCAGACGAGGATCCCCTCGGCTGTTGAGAAACAAGGCAGAGTAAACGTGAGGTGTAGACTACAGGTGTTGCGTCGAATTGGTAGTTCGTTAACCTTCCTCAGGAAGCCAACAGGTGCCTGGTGGGGAAAAACGACCGCGAAGAAACTCATAGAGGGGTTTTCACGTATTGAGCCAACAGATGGAGACTACCACCTTGGTACCGAGTACATCGAAGTGAGTCTCAGGTTGTGTTGACCCAGAATGATAAGATCGGAGCTCGAGTTTGGTTCGTGCGTTACAGTCATCAGGCGGGAGTCGGCATCCAAGCAAAGGGCACAACGTCGGTTCAAGAGGCTCAGGAACGATAAGAAGAAAAAAGCCAGGTCGCAGTTTTACTGTACATTGACCGTCAGCGTAATCTTAATAGGCTCTCTAGTTGCTCTCTAGATAGACCTCCGCACGGAGGCAGATACGACGTGACAGCAGAATAGCGAGTGCATGTCTTGTGCGAAGAGCCCAAAAGCTGGGCATTGTATGTCCAAGCACTTCGAGGGTTGTTAAGATGAGCCTCGTCCTGAAGACCGATGTGCGGTGTTAGTTGAAGATGTGGCATCGCGGTCGAGAGCAAGCTGAGCAAGCTGAGCAAGCTTGAGGATCAGTTGTCGACGCACAGGCATCCAATTCCAATTTCGATGCCGCCACAGCGAGTTTCTCACGGTCACGTCAGCCAATCTCTGCTTTTTCCTCCCATCACCGGCCTCGCCAACACCAAAGCAGTCACTAATCTCGACAGCTCCCCACCAAAATGGTCAATCTCATCTCTCTCCATCTCCATCTCAAGCTAGACTGACATCCCGAATCTCCTCTCCAGCGTCCTATCTTGCTTCAAGGTTCTTCCACCTCTGTTGTGAAAGGAGGGTAGAGAACTGACCTACGGGATCATCGCAGGACACGAGCGATCGCTCACACAGATCAAGTTCAACAAGGAGGGGGACTTGCTCTTTTCTTGCTCGAAAGATCACATCATCAACGTATGGTTCTCGCACAACGGTGAACGGTTAGGAACCTACGATGGCCATAACGGAACAGTGTGGACTGTCGACGTCGACGGTACGTTTGCTCTCGCGCCCATCAACCAAAGCTGCTCTGACCACTTCCTGAATAATAGCCAAGTCAGAACTCCTTGTCTCTGGCTCTGCCGACAATCAGCTGAGACTCTGGTCGGTCGCTACTGGGAAATGTCTGTTTGTGTGGGAATTCCCCACGGCGGTTAAGAGGGTTGCATTCGGGGAGGACGACACGAAGATCGTGTGTATCACGGAGCAGAGAATGGGACATCAGTGCGCCATCCGGGTGTTTGATATCAACAGGGAGGAGCCGACGCGGCGTATGTTCACTGTCCCCTTCCCCATGACCCTTGCTGACGATGATCTTGGTACAGAATCGAAGGAACCTCTGCACATGTTCAACATCATCGGCTCGAAAGCTACCGTCTGCGCCTTCACCTACACGCCCAACGTCATCCTCACTGGTCACGAATCTGGCAAGGTCTCGCTGTTTGATGTGCGCTCTGGGGAGGAGATCGAGAACAATGAGCGGGCGCACTCAGATGTGGTCACGGACTTGCAGCTCTGCAAGGACCAGACGTACTTTATCACGAGCAGTAAAGATAAGAGCGCCAGGGTGAGTTTGTTGTTTCTTCCGTGTTCTCTATCGAAGCGTGTGGTTCTGACGCTTTCAGCGTTCTCTTGTCGCGCAATGCTGACGTTTCTCTCCCAGATACTCGATATCAGGAACCTTATGCCCATCAAGACCTACACAACCGAAACTCCCCTCAACAGTGCTGCGATAGCACCCAACCGACCATATGTACGTCTTGGGTTCTTTTGTTCTCAGGCATCGCATTTCTGCGTCCTGTTTGTTCTCCTTGATCAATCGCGAGTTGGCTGTGGGCTCTCAGAAAAATCAGGATGGCGTTGGCTCGCTAATCCATCTGACAAAAACGCGACTTTCTTGCTACCCTCTTTGTGTTCTTCCAATATTCTGTCATCACGATACTAACGTACTCCTCCTCTCCAGGTTCTCCTCGGCGGTGGACAAGACGCGATGAGCGTCACCACCACGTCGCTCCGACAGGGGAAATTCGAGACACGATTCTGGCACCGGGTGTTCGAGGAGGAGGTTGGCAGAGTGAAGGGTCACTTTGGGCCGATCAATACGTGAGTCTTGCCCTGTTTCCCTGTGGGAGTCCCATCTTTTCGCGTTGAACTGGTAGAAGCTTCATGAGCGAGCGGATCTTGGCCAGGCTCAGTTTATAAGATGCATTCCTGCGATCATTCGCTCTTCATCCACACACACATTCGTTTCTTCCTGTTTTGTGGCCGTGTTGATCCACCATGTACTGCATGCTGAAACTGGTTTTTCTTTAGCATCGCCGTGCACCCCGCTGGAACATGTTACGCTTCAGGCGGAGAAGATGGGTTCATTCGCGTACACCACTTTGACGAAAGTTACCTCAGAGCGAAGCCATATGGTGATCTCGAAATCATGGATTAGGACGATACTTTGGCTTTCCACGTTTTGCTTGTAGTCGGTGCACTCTAGTGGGTTCTTTGCTCGCGGTGGACCAGCTTTCACTAGATGAGGTCTCCGTTGCGTGGTTGGGTGATTAAAACGCTTGCTGTGAAGCATGCTGTATGTGTTGTGTAGAGTACCTCTTGAGCGTAATGTACGCGATTCCTTCCATTATTCCTGTTTTTATGCATTATCCGTGCTGCATCATGTTCGGCTGGTCTGTATTTGGGTTTTGGGGGGTGTCCAAAGTACAAAGCCCATGAGGTTGAAGATCTTGTCGTTATTTGGAGCATCGAGCTCGCCGTTGAACCCGATGAGGCACATTACGTAATCGGCCAAGTCCTGCTCCGAGCCAGCACCAAGAGCCACCAAGCGTTGGCGTTGTCCCTGTCGTTGCTCCTGCTTTTTGTCTTCCTTCACCTCCTCGCCGCAGCACCACTTCATTCCTTGACGATCTCACCTACGACCGTACAAAAATCACCCTCGCTTGTGCTTCGAATAATACCACCAAGTACCACCTTCATCATCACTCATTCAGAGGGCAGGCAAACATCTGCGCATCATCATCGACATCATCTACATATCAACCACCTAAACCAGCCCTTTAACGCCTTCATCCTATTGCAAGGCGCTTCTGCTATTACTTAGAGAAGCCATGCGAAGCATAATACCACTTTTTCTCGTCGCTGCTGCAGGGGCCAGCGCGCAATCTTTCAACGGCGACGGAGCAGGCGATTTAGTTACGGTCCCCGCTCCGAGCAGCTCGTCAGAACCGGCACCACTAGAGCTCACCATGGAGGAGAAGCAGCTTATCAAGAAACGCAAGAGGCGGGCGCAAGCTATCCGGGAGTCGCGCGAGTTACCGTTACCTCGCGTCGCTAGGTCCAGCTCGGAAACAGACACTTCTTCGACGAGATCTACCACCTCCTCGTGGGAGTCCTGGTCAAGTTGGGCTGGAAACCTGAAGTTCAAGAATTTGGGACTGAGGAAGCGCGACGAGGACCCGTTGGATAATAGGGGGGATTTGCCGGAGGTGGGGTACTATAATCCCAAGGATAAGGGAGGAGGGATGCTTACTGTCAGTCACCTTCCTTCCTCCTACCCGTCTTCCTCTCGTCTCTCCTGCTTGGCCGTTAAAACGAATGCGATGCTGATGACCGTGCCTTCTTGGTGATGCAGATTATACCCGTGACGTACCCGATGGGCCAAGGCGAACCAGCAAACATCATTATCTCAGGGAACTCGGATGTGGATGTGCTGAGGCACCAGGAGGTGGACGGAGGGCTGTTGAACTACTTTGAGTACGTTGTTTTTCTCGGTTTATCTCGGTTTAGGGTTCCCTATCTTCCCACTTTGCCATCTTTCTCTCTTCCCCCTCCCTCGTTTGGCTCTCGTTCTCCGCAGTCTTGCTTGAGCTCCTGCTAATCAACCTGCGTACAGATCACTCGGATACTCGGGCGAATGCCTAGGCCAAACTGGGGGATCGAGGCAAGGCATGGATCTAGGGGATGGGCATGGAAATAGTACGTCCGCCGTCTCGTTCGGGCTCATCTGTTGCTGGCCTTGCTATGTTACGTCAATCTGACTTCCTGGCACAGAGAACCAGACAGCCGTAATGCGCTGGAATTACGGAGACCCGCAACTGGGGACGTGCACGCAGACTGTTATCGGAGGAAATCATTTCCGGTACTGGATACAGGATGGGCCGGAGGCGAATAGGTGGGTTTGGAGCTTTTGTTTTCTTGCTTTCGACCTTTTGTCGTCCTTGAGACGACCACTTGTCTTTGCTCTTCTTCTCCCGGCCTACGTCGCGATAGTGTATCTGTTTACCTGTATTCTGTGTTCTTTATATCTCTGTTTTTGTGGAAACAGCAGAATGACCGAATTGCATTACAGTGGTGCCGTATTCCTCGCAGCGTCTGTCGAGCTGCCCATTGCTCGTACGTTTCCAAGCTCTTTTTCAATGTCTAATCCTTGAAGCTGACAGGGTCTTCGGTGCGCAGAGGGCCACGATATCGTCAGGAATGGGTATAATATTGGCAGGTGGGTCTTGACTTCGATGTTTTGCCTGCGGACCTTCGTCGCCTCTTCTGTTGTGCAGAGCATCTCCCTCCCTTTCTCTCGTGGAAAGAATGTTGTCACTTTTTCTCAGAGGAGACGTGTTCTGCTTCTCTTTCTTAAACGCGAAAACTAACTGTTTCTACGTAGGGACGAAATCGTTGGCAACATCACTGAAGAGGTCATTCCCACGCTCAATCTCACGGCGGACCACGCATATACTGGGAGAACGTCGGCGAATGGGTACGTTTCGTCTTCCTTGTTTCCTCCCTTCGCCTCTTTTCCGAGATTCGTTTGCGAGTCTCACATCGTCCGTCCCAGTTCCTTCTCCCCCACCCATGCTCGTGCTCCTTCCCACAACTAACGGAATAACCCCCATAGATACACCTACTTTACCGACATCAAGTTCGTTACCGGACTCCTCGAGAACACGAACGACGGGATCAACCATAATACCACGGTGCAGATCGAAGGCGTGGTGAACTCGACGGATGGGTATGTTGCGGTGTTTGAGGTCAGGATCGAGGAGAGGCCGGAGGGGTGAGTGTTTCTTTTTCTGAGGAAACTTGGTAGGGGCTTTGGCTGACTGTTTGCTTTTATCTTAGATCTGGCGTATCGCTCGCTTCGTCGAAGTGGGTGGTGGTCGGGAGCTTGCTGGCTCTCGCTTTGCCGTTCATGCTATAGAGCAGCCGTACCCTTTAATTGTCTTCGTACCCTTGGGGAACATGGAGACTTGCCGTAAAGACAGCTCTGTTGAGACCGACGCAGGCTTCGCGGTCAACCTAGCTCTCCTTCTTTAACTTTCCACCGTATCTGTCATGGACATTAGACGTTTTCCTTCTTTTCTTCCCCACAAGTTCTTGATGTTACCCCTGCCTGGCATGGTCATTTTCCCCCACCCGTCAGTTACCCAGTGACGATTTACCCCCTACAGTAACTCACCTCGGACATACACATACTTTTAGAGGCCTGATTCGTGTCCAGGATTTACTCACTACTCTAGACTTTCTTTGCTTGTCGGATATGCATCTGCGCGTGAAGCTAAGTGCTTATGGGGAGAGCTTCGTGCCGTTCGAATCGACGTTGAATGGCCATGGGGATCGACACGCAGAGATGTGTAAGTAGCCATTCCATTCACCGCACTGGGTCGGATAGGTAATCACACGCGTATCTCAAAGGATTCGATTGAATCATTGACAGTGCGGGACCGGTGGTGATAAGTGTCTGCTACCGACTTCCGCTTGGGACGTCTCCGAGCTCGGTGTACTTACAGTATGTGAAGTCGATCGTCCTCGGAGGTGTTGCAACATCGCTCGGGGCGGGTGAATTCCTCGGAAAGGAGTTTCGAGGGGATAGAGATGCGAGAGCCGTTTGGGGGATTCCGGCCAGCCGTTGACTTGTGCTTATGCGTTTATTTGAGTTCAGGATGGGGAATGCGATTACGCCGAATGTCAAGGTGATGAGTTGAGGTTTAGAGCTTGAGGGCGTAGATTTTAAGTACTTGACGCTGGATCATGGCGCCCAGTTAACCACTGGCGAGATGAGTATCTCAGTTCTAGAAGGCGTTCACTTCTAGTATAAGAGCAGCTGGAGCTGGACGAGTGGGACGCAATAAGCCGAACGGCCCAGTTTGGACGGCAGCTCAACATCTCTCACGGAATGCATCGGGGCCCGATATTACGAGAACTGGTATTACTGCCTTAGGCTTGCATGCGCTCCGAGCTACTCACGACTTCCAGAATCCGCTGCATGTATGTATGTATACAGCGGTCCCCCGTCCCGCTGAGCGGTTGAGGATTGCCGGTTGAGCGCACGTTGGTCAATGCAAGTGCTGGTTGTTTCCTACCTCTGCCCTCAAGTAGTGCCAATTAGCAAGGGTTCTTCCAGCATCACCTTCACCGCAAAGACGATGATGATGCCATTCTTTGCGCTAGGCAAAACGATTTCACAGGGGGGATGTGGCGTTCCTCGACGGAATTATCGGTGAGAGTCAGTCAGTTACCGTGCCGGGCCGGAAGAACGATGATGCAAATCGCTTTTAGCGACGGACCTCGCTGACTTGCTTCCATCTCCCAGCTCACCCTATTATTTTCTTTCCTTTCTTCCTCCTTCCATCTTCATCGTCCTCGACAGGATACAGAAGATTCAGGAATGAACGCCCTCTTCCGAAGGGTGTTTACCAAGAGAAATCTTGCCTTCGCTTCTGGTGGTACAGTTGCTGCAGCAGCGGGCGGCTACTTCTACCTCAACTCCGGCCCGGCATACTCGTTGTCGACTAAGGAGAACAGACGTCCACCGCCGCCATGGACGCCGCCTTCGAGAGAGTCTATGCTCAACGCTCTCAAGGCCTCTGGAAAGATCACGCAGCTCAACTCCCAGAACTCGGAGGAGGAGTTTGATTTGTTGATCGTCGGCGGAGGAGCTACGGGCGCAGGTGTCGCCATCGACGCTGCTACCCGCGGCTTGAACGTCGCATTGGTGGACAGGGGAGACTTTAGCTCGGGCACGTCGTCAAAGAGCACGAAGCTCGTTCATGGCGGTGTCAGGTACCTACAGAAGGCGATTTTCGAATTGGACTACGAACAGTACAAGCTTGTCAGGGAGGCGCTTCACGAGCGCAAGACCTTCCTGCACACCGCCCCGTATCTCTCCCAGGCTCTCCCCATCATGCTACCGGTTTACAAGTGAGTGTCTCAGAATGTTTTTTTTGTCGTCGGCGTTGATGCTGATGACGTCGTGATCCGCAGGTACTGGCAGGTGCCTTACTATTTCGCGGGTTGCAAATTGTACGATATCTTAGCTGGCGGCGAAAACATGGAAGGCTCGTATGTTATGACCAAGAGTAAGGCCCTCGAGACCTTCCCGATGCTCAAGCAAGATGGTCTGGTCGGTGCTGTGGTCTATCACGATGGTGCGTCGTCTTCACCTCCCATCTTCTGGTACTCGTGCTTACTTGGTCTCCCAGGTCAACACAACGATGCTCGCATGAACGTCGCTCTCATCATGACGGCTGTCAAGCACGGTGCTACGGTTGCGAACTACTGCGAGGTCACTGGTCTACACAAGAACGCTCAAGGTCGCCTCAACGGTGCTCGTGTCAAGGACGCTCTCACTGGCGAAGAGTTCAACGTTAAAGCCAAGGTACTTACTTGTCCTTATCCATCGCTCCTCGTCCATCGTCCAACACACTTCTCAGGGAATTGTCAACGCTACCGGTCCCTTCTCCGACGCTCTTCTTACCATGGATAACCCCGAACACAAGCCCATCGTCCAGCCTTCTTCCGGAACCCACATCACCCTCCCGAACTACTATTCCCCTCGTAACATGGGCCTCCTCGACCCCGCTACCTCCGACGGCCGTGTCATCTTCTTTCTCCCATGGCAAGGCAACACCATCGCTGGCACCACCGACTCGCCCACCGAGATCACCGGGAACGACCCCGAGGCCGCCGAGGAAGAAATCCGCTGGGTCCTCGACGAAGTCAGGCGCTACCTCTCTCCTGATCTCCGCGTACGACGAGGCGACGTCCTCAGTGCATGGAGCGGAATTAGGCCTTTGGTGAAGAACCCCGGCGCGTCGAGCACGGAAGGATTGGTCAGGAACCACATGATCCATGTTAGCCCTGGTAGCGGACTTTTGACGATCGCTGGTGGCAAATGGACGACGTACAGGAGTATGGCGATGGAGACGGTCGATGAGGCTGTTAAGGTTTTCGGTCTGGAGGGCAAGACGAGGAATGGGTGCATCACGGAGAAGATCAGGCTCGTGGGCAGTGACGGGTGGTCGAGGAACATGTTCATTGGTCTTATTCAACGGGTGGGTGCTTTTCTCTCCTTCGACTAAAGAGACGACGATGCTCATCGTTTGTTTTGCAGTTCGGTCTGGATACGGAAGTTGCTAAGCATTTGTCGGAGAACTACGGTGATCGTGCATGGACTGTCGCCGCACTGAGCGAGCAACCTACGGAAGGCCTCCCCGACCAAGGCGTCCGCCTCAATCGTCACTATCCCTGTATGTCTCCTTCCTCCTCCTTCAATCTAACTCAGTCCTAACCCACCCTCCCAGTCATCGAAGCGGAGGTCCGCTATGCCATCCAAAACGAATACGCCGTCACCCCCACCGACATTCTCGCCCGCCGCACCCGTCTCTCCTTCCTCAACGCCCGCGCCGCTCACCAAGCCCTCCCCCGCGTCGCCGACATCATGGCCTCCGAACTCGGCTGGTCTTCCTCCCAAAAATCCGACATGATCGCCGAGTCGGAACACTTCCTCATCTCCGCCATGGGCCTCGACCCGGTCCTTGCTACGCACGCAACAGTGAAAGACGCAGTGAAGGACAGGGTATCGCAGATCGCCAGGCCTGTCAAGAGGGTTGCGAGCCAGCTTGGTCTGTTCGGCGGTGCGGTCGATGGGACTGAGGGACTCTCGTCTCCTATCGCTGCGCTCTCCCGCGAGCTGTTCTCTGAGAACGAGATCGCCGCTTTGAAGACTGCGTTCGTCAGCGCTGCGGATGTGGTCAGCAAGGGTACTACTGGTGCCGCTGAGGGATCGAACGTGGTGGAGGAGAAGAAGGTGGCGAAGGTGAAGCTGGAGAGCGTGTTGAAGGGGGGTGAACTGAGTGGGTGGGGATACGAGACGATTACAGGGAAGGAGATCAGCTATGTCTTGGAAGAAGCTGGGTTTAGGAGGAGGGATGAGTTGGACTTTGATGAGTTCGTCGAGGTGTGTTTGTCCCTTTTCTCATATTGTTATACAGCGTTGACGTGCTCTCTCGTTTAGGTGTGTGCGAACTTGAAGGATGTTACGTTTGGGCCAAGGTTGTCGGTTAGCAAGCAGCTGAACAGGAGGATCCCTGTTGAGAGGAGTGGGGGTGGGACCTAGAGCCTTCGTCGTCGTGCCTAGTCTGAGTCTTGATTCATGGTCCTTGATCCATGCTCGACATGGAAGACAGACACCTGCCCTCGAAGACGTTGTATATGTACTGTGTATCTTCAAGCTGTACATGAGCCTGGCTCCCCCGTTGTGTCTGTATGCCTACTACTAGTACTCTCACGCAGTCGCGGTTGGGTCCGAACGAATGTTCGTTCTTGGTTAATAGATATTCTATTCTTTCTACTGTTCCTTGGTTTAAACGTCGTCCTGTAAGTCGAAGACGCAAACTTGAGTTCAAATCTGCTGCCCACAAAGCATCAAACTCATGGCGACGTCGAGGCACGTTATGTGTCAAACAAACACTTCTTGTCCTTCTCTTCAGTTCTTTGCGGTCCTTCTCCGGGTTCTCGGTGTATAATGCCAGTACGAACGGGACGCCCGACATGCAGCGTGTGTAGGAGGTAGGGCGAATGGTGGATGCATCGCTCACAATCTGTGTGCGGCGAGTTGGAGTCCTTTCAGCCCTTGTCTCTGAAAAGAAGCCTCAGATCTCAGAACTCGCCTCGAGGAGGATGATCCAAGACTCCCCTTCATAGGGAGGGAGGAGAGGGACGTGCTTGCCATCGGGAAATGCAATGATGTCGGCTAGTTTCAAGGCATGTTTACCAGGAGAGCCATGGGCCATTGTTCAAGGTGGGTGATGGGTTTATGGATATGAATTGGGAACCAGAGAGGCAGGACGCGATGGATATTCGCTAGGGGGACACAGTCACCGTGCTGTGGTCGCCGTGGTTTCAGGATGAGGGAGGTGCTCTCATGTGAGCCAACCCTTGCCCAGCCCCACGCGTCACAATCAGCGGCGGCGCGATTCGTCTAGCAACATGAAGTTCATACACCTTTGCTCTAAAAAGAAAAGAAGAGATAGCCCTATAAATAATCCTTACATTGTCCCAGGTATGTACACATACGCACAAGTACAGTAATCCGCACCGCTCTAAATCAGTTCTTCTTCCCAAGTACTTCACTCGGGAATAAAGTAACATGCACCTCCGACCCCTTCGTAGCGTCGAGCTCTCGGAAATATTCTGGCAGGTGATGAGCGAGTCTGTCAAAGAAAGAGCACATAGATGGACTCACGACGCGACTGATAATACCACTTGATGGTTCCCGCCGTCATCCACTCTCAGCCCGCGAAGTACCTGAGAAGCTCCGACTTCATATTGGGGTAAGCCGGATCACCATCGACCTTGGCCAGATAGTATGTGTCGAGTCGTTGATGTACCATCTCGGTAGATTTATCAATGACGGGTTGGAGGTCAAGGTTGTCCTCCTGTATTAGCATAGGCAGGAGATTCTAATAGTCGCCTTGGGCTTGCTCTTTCTGTTTAAAACGATAAAAAATTCAAATTTGGTCATGACGGTCGATGCAGATGCCGACTTTCAATTAACGTATACGTACGTTGAAGGAGCAGAGGTCCTATGGATCACAGCAGATGAGGATCTGCTCTGAAGATAAACTCGCAGGGAGGGGCACTCACGTTCGCCCAGACGGTCATATCAAACAGCGCTTCAGTCATCTCCCGGACAGCAGGGCCTTTAAAGATAAAATCAGGGAGGTCAATGTCGACCGAGAATTCCGTGATGGCTGTATCGTATGAGTCGTCAGTCATGGGCCAAAGGTGTGGCGAACTCGCAGCTCTATAGAGATAGCGAGGAGTATTTGAGATAGTGGATTACCGCAGAAGAGACCGATTCCAAACGCTCTCCGGCGGTCGATGAGATACCTCTCCAACGTCGGGAGCTTGGTGACGGTGCGCTGCTTGGATTGCGCCACCTGGATCAGAACCCAGTCGTCGAAAGATTGCGCGAAGCTAAAGGTAGGCGCGTAACATTATCAGTTTGATTCAGTGAGGGATGGACGTTGATGAGCTTACCGGCGGTGCATGCCTCTACTTCCAGTCACTCGCGTACGCGACATAAGACTGCGAAAGTAAAGGAACTCTCATCAGAATACGCGAATCTTGCGAACAGAGGACGACAGTAGAGCTCACTCCTGTAGCATCTTTACATGCGGATCTGGAGACACTTCAATCGTCTCCCAAGTGTTGAGCACATCCATGGACAGCTTCGCCATGTGAACAAATCCCTCGACGGCCAGCAACCCGCGTTCGACATCGGAATGGGGTAGAGAATCACGAGGAGTTCTCAATTCCCGACTTCGGTGGTGTTCCTAGCTTCGATCCCGAGAGGAACCTCCAGACTAATCCCGATCTTTCTGGCCCTGATTTGTCTTATCTCCGTTGCATGTGGACGCTATTAGGCTTTCGACGGCAGAGGAGATGAGATGAAGATCGTGATGCCATGGACTCGCAGCGCTCGTGGAGAAAAGCGTGAGTGGTCTGTTTTGTGCTAACACTGAATTAGCACAAGGGGAAAAGGAACAGAGGACTTGCTACATCGACTGCGGGACATCAAAGAACCGCTGCTCGAACCCACCAAACAGCATTGTATTCAGCTCGGGCGCAGTGATCGATGGTCCTTACATGAGTTCAGGGCCCCTTATCAAGACCGATGCTGCCACCCACCGAGAAAGCTTCAACTACAATCAAGAGCTCAGGCTTGACTTCGAGATGTAAGGCCTGGGTTAGCAGACTAGCATTGGTCTTGTTCTATGCGTTCACTATTAGGGGATTAACGGGAGTGCGCCGGTACTACCATAGCAGCTGTGGCGCAACCTGGTAACATACTAAGTAGTACTACTGAATCCGATAGAATTATACTGTACAGAACCTTTAGAATGAATTGAAAGATCGTCTATGTTCAGTTATCTGACAAACATAGTAGTACGCGTTAAACATAGGCTTAACGCTGAGCCTAAACTCTATGAGGTCCTCGACTATCGATCGGCGCTGGCGCTGGGACGCTTCTGCTTCAATAAATACCCATACATATATAAGTACAGTCGGCCTCTTTGGCGCCGTCGACGCTGAGGGGTAGGTTAGCTTCGAATCCCCACCCGCCACGAAGTCGCACATTCTACATGCACTTTCTCAGGAGGTTGTTAACCCCCGAAAGCCAGATAAGTGGATTGCAACCACTATCGTACCGGTTGTTGATATCAGAAAGACGAGCACTGTGCGAGAAGCATGAATGATGCATATAGAGTACTCACACGAGGGTGATATCGGGTACTGGAAAGGAGGACATCAGTTGCAGCCTTTCGCCTGTACTGTGCGGTCGGTCGAGAATGCATATGTGATCATGACCGTCGGAATTCCTCTGGAGGGCAGCTGCATGCTGAGATACCGTCTCGTCAAGTACCGGAGACAACGCATCGACTGGCAACTCCTTCAGGACTAAGAATCAGTATCTTCATACTATGAGTGAAAGAGTCGACACCAAGTTCAATAAGGGGCGATCATGGTTCCGGAGTGCGCTGAATTTAGTCAGAGGTTTCGGCATTTATAAACGGGCGAGGCGGTTTCTCCACTCGATAACATAGTGGAGAGGTTGACTAGGCATGCGAGGGTAATCTATGAAACAACCGTTAAGGACTTTTAAAGTTCAAGAGGGAGATAACGGCGTACCATATTCAGGTGAGAGACTGTTCGGATCGCGTTGAAGGGGAATATAACAAGCACACCGGACGCAATGGATCGCTAAGTATAGCCTGGCCGTGAACTTTCTGGAACAATGTTCGTACTGAGCATTGCTCCTCATGGCGGGTAGCTTTGAACAAAGAGTAGCCCAGCGTTCATGCCGAATGCTTCCTTGCGGGTATCGATCGCAACTGGCATTGCACATGAGCTCGAGGCCTTGAGCGGTTATTTAACATTCTCTGTTGAGTTGCTTAAAGATTTGTTCCTCCGAGCAGGGAGAACATAGACGACTTGATTGCAAGAAAAATTTCGAACACGACCAGAGCGACAGCAGTCAGTCTGGATATGCTATGAGAAGGAGAGAATTGAGCTCGAAGCCAACTTGACGCCCTCACATGGCGTTCAGTGCGTGGGCCACGTGTGGGGTCGTTTCTCCGCTCTTACCACCATCAACCCACCATCGTCTTAATCTGATGAGTCGCCAGTTCCATAGTCGACCAAAGGCCACCTCTCACCCGCACCCAGCACCAATATCAGCCGCTAATGTACAAGAGCAAGGAGAACGCATCTTGACCGAGTTTCTCGAACATAGCTTCACCCCCATTTCACGAATATCGCTCCCAGAGGCTCTGTGTACGGGGCATCATCTACAGCCTGGAGATATTCAGCGCCTCTCACATTGTCTCAGAGAAGACGCCAGTGCTGTGTAACCTCCTCATTTCATGGATGTTTGTACACGATACTACCGAGAAGATTCTGAAGATGCAGACGCGCTTATCTCGGTGCACTTGTGATCTCTCGAACCCCTATGTGCATGTTATGCATGACCTGGGAGGTCTGAACAAGCGCAACAAGCGCCTGAAAACAGACATCACCACCGAAGAATGCTTCATGGCCTTGCTAGTGTCCTCTTCCGCGTTGTTGAAAACCTTACAATTGGGCTGGACATGCTCAAGGCGACGACACGGCCCAACACCGATGCTTCCGGCAGCAAAAAGGATCTCAGCTCCAGCGCACTAATGGATTTGCTTGCTACGGACCCAGCCTCGGTCTACCGCACTTGCTTTGAATGATACCTCCACCTCCACGAACCATTCATCATGACGGCCATTCACACCACTACGTCGAGTCAAATCGGCTGCCTTCGATAGCATGGTCACCGGGGTCCCGCATATTGCCAAAGTCCTGATGGAGGACCTGCTTTCCTTCGCTCGTGGGCACGTCGCTGCGGGAGCAATGGATCCCAGGGATCTCGAAGGGATGTGCAGCCTCGTGATGGTCAGTCGCCATATCCTCGGCGCCGGCCCACCGGACGAAGACTTCCTCTGTGACGTCCTCGTTCCCATGATCCAGTCGATCTACCTCACGGCAGGCCAGGTCTTCGCCCTCATGCACCAGCAGCAGATCACAGGGGCGTCGGATTCCAGGTACATAATCATGCCGCTGCTGATAAAGCTGCTCGAGAAACTGTACATGCCCCTCGAGCTCTTCATCAGCGAATCGGGGGACCCGGAGATACATGTGGTGCACCCGATGGTGGAGGAGTACAAGACTCGGGCGGGCAATGAAGCTGGTGGAGCAAATGAACGGACACCGTTCTTTGAGCTGTGCAGGTCCATGGGCAATGTACGGAAGAGCGCACGATGCGATAATAGTGCTTGTGGTGCGTGTTCGTGCTAACGTTCACGAACTGCGCTTAGACTGATCAATTTGTGCCATTTGTGTAGATTACCAGAGGAACGACAGCGCAAGTTTCAAGCTCTTGCGATGTAGCGGTTGCGAAACGTTCTCCTTTTGTGCGTAAATTTTCACTGCAAAACCGTTCAACTCACGTTCGTTATCGTCTCACACGTCGTTCAGGCTCAAAGGAATGCTAACGCGCTGCTTGCAGTCGGCTCGAGTCTCCCCATCGTGGCGCCTGTAAACGACTCGGCGCCCTTGGTGCAATATGGCCCGCAAGAATTAGAGAGATCCCTTCCGTACAGGAAGGATTCGATCTTGCATCTGAGAGGCCGGATGCTTTGCGGGATATCAGTAAGAACGGCGACGAGCATCTTGGGAAGCTGGCAGAGGGCGCTGGGGCGACTGCTAGGGATGCTAAGGAACTGATAGATTATGTTCAGCGTGGCGCTTGGTAGTCTCCGAGCCTTTGTATTGGTCTATAAAGCTAGTACATGCTGCAAGAATTTTGCAACGTCGGCAACCGTAGGGACCTTAGGGTGGCCGCTTCAAGTACTTGGAGATGCAGATCTCACGTAAGTAGAATCATGTTACAAGTTGAATGTAGTTCTCAGGGAATAATATTTTGGTACGCGAGTTCCCTTGTAGGCCTGAGCAATATCGCCGCACATACTGAGAATAGACGGGTGCTGAGAGATGGTTTTTGAGCCTAGACGTGAGTCCCAAGTAACAACTATATCCGCGCGCGTATTTCTCTAGGTCTGTTTTAACCGTCTCCACACAATTACTTGTTACCGGATGCCTCGCATGCCCAATGATTTTCCAACCAATGTTCTAAATCGTAGATTCGAAGGTAAGCGTTCCCACATTGGTTCCACCTTAGTGAAAGGTAGAGCTAGTGAAAGGTAGAGCCTGTAGGAACTCGAGGTGGCGCGACATGATGCATGATTGGCCATCACTCCCTCGGGCCGTCCTCGCACATTCTTTTCACCGTCGTCCATCCCGACGTGCATCCACCTGCCTTCATCCTTGCAGGACCCACCTTATGCCTGGTCTCATGGCGAAACCCACCACCACCTCATCATTATCCAAAAAGCGGTCCGCCCCATCCCAAAAAGGACCAGCGTCGATAAAGAAGCAGAAAAGCACATCCTCCTCGGGCTCATCCACCGTAACATCCAAGTCGAAGTCGAAGTCCTCGAAGTCTAATGAGGGCCAGGGACAAGGACTGAAGAAGAGAAGCAGGCCTGTGACGATGCCCGTCTCTTCTGCGCCTGACGAGGAGGACGATGAAGACGATTGGGAGGACGAAATCGAGGAAGTTCCCGCCGACGACGATTTCGAAGCAGACCCAGACGCCATGGTAATCGACACCCCTGCACCCGCTGCGCAACCACACCCGAATGCCCCTCCAAAACAATCCGCGCGCGAATCGCACGCTGTCCAAAAAGCCACGCATCAAGCACGCATGGCAGCGAAACCGCACTCATCCCTCCTTATCCAAGCGAAGCATGCCTGGTCGCTTGCTCGGCGCAAGACTGTCCCTTCTCCTGCTGAGCGCCAGGCGGACATCCAGAGATTGATGGGCGTGATAAGGGGGCATGTGAAGGAGGTGGTGTTTAAGCACGATGCGAGTCGGATCGTGCAGACTGTCGTCAAGTACGGGAGTGCGGCGGAGAGAGAGGAGGTCGTGGTGGAGCTGAAGGGGAGCTTCGTGCAGTTGGCGCAGAGTCGGTACTCGAAGGTGTGTTGTGTTCCCTTCACGTTTATCCTTATACACAAACTGATCAAGTGTTACAGTTCTTGACGACGAAACTCGTGCGTCTGTGCCCCGCCCACCGCGCATCGATCCTCTCCGAGTTCCAAGGCTCTGTCCTCCGCCTCCTCCTCCACCGAGAAGCCTCCTCCGTCCTTGCCGACGCATTTGAGCTCTACTCAAACGCCTATGAGCGCTCGATCCTCCTCCGCGATTTCTATGGCAAAGAAGCCGCGCTTTTCGCTCCTAGCGCTAGCGGTGACGTTACCGAGGCGCAGAAAGAGCAGGCGAAGAAGGGGCTGAGGGGCGTGCTGGAGAGTCTGGGGGCCGATGAGGAACAGAGGAAGAGGGTCGTGGGCGCTGTCAAGACGAATCTCGTTACTCTGTGGGTTATCCTTCTTCTTTCTTCCATTTTTGGGTTGCGCTGACACGACTTGCTCGTTATAGGTTCAACAATGAGGATAAGGGCGCTGTTACACACGCTGTGGTGCACCATGCGCTATGGGAGTATCTCGATGCGCTCGAGATGATCCAGGACGAAGCGGAGAGGGACAAGGGGAGGAGAGAGATATTCGAGATGTACGTTGTGTCTTTTCTCTCGCTTACTCGAGACGGTGCTAAGATGGCTCTTCACAGGTGCCAGGATGTTGTCGCGGAGCTCGTGCACACGAAGGACGGGAGTCGCGTCGTAAGGGAGTTTTTGGCGAGGGGGAGTGCGAAGGTGATCATGCATTCTGTTTTCTCTTCTCTTCTTCTGCATCCTCTCTTTCCGGTTGTTGGGCCTGACGTTAGACTTTTGCGATTCTTTGGACCTCGTTTTCTCGATTTCTGTTCTGCCGCGCTGCCGCAAGGTTTTCCTCTCCTTTCTCGCTTCTCGTTCGCCCTGCTTCAGTTCAAACTATGCGGTTTTTGGATCGTTCTCGGCTTGTCACCTTCTTTGACTCTCCCGTGGACCATTCTTCGTTTTGGCCAGTCAGCTCTCCTCTCACCTGTGTCTTTCTTCATTTCGCACATGTTCCTTCCCCTTTCTTGTTTGACCTCTCTTGTTTGGTTCTGCCTATCTGGCTCCCCGCACATCGTGCTTGCTTCTTCGCTGGACCAGATCGGTTCTCTCGAAGTTCTTTCCGCCCCCCTCAACTTCCTAGTTTTGCGGAATGCGTCTGCGCTCGCTTTGAGTTCTGGTTGGCGACTTCGGTCTTGTCGTCGTTTTGGGCATGACTCGGGGTTTTGCATCCGTTTTGCGCTTCTTTCTTCCTGTTCTACCGTTTACCTCTCGAAAATGTCTTTCACTGTTGTGCTTTTGTTCAATCTTTATGTGTTTTTCCCTTTGTCTCTCGCGTGATTCTTGCTCACGCCGCCCTCGAACCTTCTTCACTACGTCTCTCGCCGAATAGGCTTTTTCCCCAGAGCTTGTAGTCCTCACGCCTTCCTGGGGTATTCTTTCTCCTTTGCTTGGTCGCTGACTCGTTTGGGTTTTGTGTTTTGCTGAGGCTGGAAGTTCTCCTTTTTCTGTTCTGCGTCCGTGTTTCTCGTCGTTTACCCTTGTACTTCGCCCCGGTTTCCTGGTTGTGCCTTCTTTTCTTTCTGTTTCCTTGTATCACCTCACTCCAAGCTCCCAAACTTTTACTGACGCCGTTTTTGTTCCCGTCCTCCAGGACCGCAAGCAAATACTGAAGGTCCTCAAGCCACATATCGAGCGAATGTGCACGGACGACGAGGCTCAGCTCGTCCTCTTCACAGCGCTGGACGTTGTCGAGTACGTTCTTTTCATCACCATTTATGGCTGGCTCTTCATCTTTGACATGACCACTCTACCTCCAGCGACACTAAGCTCCTGGCGAAGTCACTCATCTCATCAATCACCACACCGGCTACGCTCAACACACTGTGCAAGACCTCCCAAGGCCGTCGCTCGATACTGTACCTTATTGTCCCACGCACAACGCGGCATTTCACGCCCGCGCTCCTCCGGTCAATAGGCGAGACGGATGCAGTGGCGGACAAAGCTGGAACGAGTAAGAAAGAGCGGGGGTTGAGAGAGGCGGAGGTCAGGGGCGCTGCGAGCCCAGGTGTCTTGGAGTGGGTGGAGGAGATGCGGTGGGAGAAGGACAGCGGTGCGGGTGGAAAGAAGGTGATCGGCGAGGTAGTGAGGGACCCTGGAGGCAGCTTGGTCGTTGCGGAGGTGATGCTATATGCTGACGGGGGTGAGTTCACCTAGTTTCTTTTTGAGTATAGTGCAGACGTGCTTACTCCCGCTTCCACAGATAAATCAGCAGCCATGACTTCCCTCCTCTCCCTTCTTTCCGCACCTCCGTCAGCCGCAGACGCATCGTCCACCCCTCAACACCTCATTACGATCCCCCACGTATCAAGAATCTACAAAACCCTCCTCCAGGGCGGCCACTTCAGCCACCAAACAAAAACTGTCGTCGCTGCCCCAGCCGACCGATGGTCCCCTCGCGCTTTTGCCAAGGTGGTTGTTGAGACGCTCGGCGAGGAGGGTGTTATCGGACTTTGTGTCCCTCAGCCATCTGATGACGATGAGGAGGAGGCAGGCACAGGAGGCGAGGGGTGCTTTATCGTTGCTGAGCTCATTGAGACTGTCGTTAAAGGTAGATCGGCGGTGGTAGATGAGGACGAGGAGGAGTCGATGCGAGGCTGTAGGAAGTCGCTGAAGGGGTGGTTTGGGGGTGATGTAAAGGGGCGTGTTGAGGGTGGGGAGGCAAAAGGCAAAAGACTGTTGTTGGAAAAGGTTGCGCTGCTTTGAGATGGGTCCACACGACCTGTGGATCTACATACGATCAGGCTACGCGTGGTAGTCCTAGTGAATTCATGGGATGTTAATTTCACGACGTATGCACGCCCATCGCCAGTGTGATGAGACATTTTGCCAGGCAAGGTCCGCAAGGGCGTCTGTTCTCGTCTCCTATTGTGTTGCGCATTGCGTCTTTGGGCGGTCGTGTGCTTCCTTTTTTCTGAATACAGCCTCAGCTTGCGAGTCAGTCGATCCAAGCTCGAGTATACTTGGCCACAGGTCACGCGCGTAGGTGTAGTTATTTACCGTTCCTGAATCATTTTTGTCTTCCTCCTCACCACCTTTACTCTAGATTCCATCGCGTTTGTCATGCTCGTTTCTCTTCTTACGTTCCCAAAGAATCTCAGACCTTGAACGCGTTCAGCCAATCGTTGCCTCTCCGCAGGCACTCCGGATTGACACACCACTCATGATGATCGACCAAGGAGAGCTTGATTGCTCTCGATTGTGACCCACGCGTCAACTATGTATCTACCGAAAAGGGCGATTTGGCCGAACGACGATGAACACGCATACATGCGGCCTCACGCACTTTCATCCCCTAAGAATGGCATGTACAGGCATTACTAGGTAATGCTGTTTCGAGTTGGATTCCAGCTAGATTACTGCTCATTCCACCGGATCGAACGGCAACAGTGTCATGGGGCTCGACTCTACCCTGAACTCAAACGTACTTAAGTATGTATCCTGTGCAGTACGCATGTCCGTCTCCGCTAATGGCTGGACTTACTAGTACTCACAGTAAGTGACCTGAGCGCTAGTGCCAATGTAACCGGTTCATCGAGCTCGTTCTAGGTGCGCCCGCCCAGTGAAATCCTTACCACTTAGCTTGCGATAGACAATTACAGATAAGGACAGTGTAAGTCCGCCTTCGTAGGTATCCGCAACGCAGTAGGTTCTACGCATTGAAGGACATCAGAGCACCACTGAAAGGCACATTCAACTTGCCGGCGAGCACTGCAGTCAGATCGGACAGCCTGTGAAATATTTGAATGTTTCAAGCCCGGCGATTGCGGCAGAGATCTGGCGCCAGGTGTCGCGTTACGGCGGCCGCCCAGCATGGACGTCGTAGCAGGCAGATAACTGAATTTCGTCTCACAGATCTCGTCGAGTACATACTGTGCCAGGTAATGTACAGTACTGTACAAGCACAAGCACTGCGTAATACGGTAATCAATTGCTTATCAGACTCTGCTACACGTTCCCTCATCCGAGGATCCTTGGCGTCGACTACCCTGGGATAACTAAGTGCGAACCCGTTGAGCGATTGCTATTTGCTGCAATTACAGTGGACTCACAGTCCTTAGGAACATGATGACGACGTAGCAGATCCGCTGAAGATCTAGAAAGTCCGAATTGACTTCAAGGTAGTAACGAGGGTCCAGCGCAGTGGTCGCTGATACCTTCGACGTCTGAATTACCGAAGGATAGCAAGAGACATTGCCTGAGATTCAAGATTGACAGCACAACCGAGTCACAGTACTTATACTTTGCTGGGCGCTCGGTCGTTCACAGTCGAGGTTGATGGTGGCGCCTTTTGACCGACGACGACGAAAGCTATGGTTTGCCAGCTTGGTTTGCCCGCAATGATCATCATAGAACTGCTGAATTATGGTCAGCGGCTTCGATGCCTGTTCCTACCATGTTCACTACGTGCAAACACGCGTAGCTTTGTCTGCCTGATCGGTTCATCGGCGCTGTTACTTTGAAGGGTAAGGTTTGCGCTAGCCCGCCGTCGGTTCCCGCCTTAGGGCGCCAAGCTCCTTGTTCGCAGCGTCGCGTTGCTCTGGCATTTATCGATCGAGGCACATCAGTGCATGGATGAATTAGATTCATTGTTTCGAACAACGGCCATCTTTCGTTTGTAGGGCCCCAGATTTGAAATCTGTGTACCTTCCCAGGACTCCTGAAATGCAGAAGATCAACGTGGTGGCGGAAGCATCCACGTCTCAGAAAGCACTTCCCCGTCCACACTAGTTGGAAGTCTGTGGAAGTACTCCTGCTCTTGAGAAAGACGCTGTGAGAACTTTCACCTCACCTCTCAGGTTAGTCGCCGACTTCATCTCCACACTGACAATACAACATTTCGTCCGGAGCCACTCATTCAGTTCGAATATCAATTTTGAAGATCTCTATGTATGATCAGCCCTGAGAACATTGAAAATCATCCGGTCCTCGTCCATGCAGATGATGCCTTACTTAATGCCTTAAAATCGGAGGTTTCGTCAAGCAATGACAGGTCACTTCATTTGACTCTCCACTTTTCCCCCCATCCAAAGATGCCCACTGCACTGCCGCCCACGCTCAACCTCCCCGATCTACTTTCCGCCTGTCCAATCAAGCCTTGCAAAAACCCCCATTATGAGAAAGGCGCCTCTGAATCTTCCTCTTGGATCAACAGTTATAATGTATTCTCTGCGTCTAAGAAGGCGGCCCTAGCGAGGGATTACAACGAACTTCTTGTCGCTCACACGTATCCGGACGCTGGATACGAGGAGTTTAGGACGTGTTGCGACTTCGTCAACCTTCTTTGTACGTGAAGCCATTTTTCTCTAAGTTTGTACTTTGTGGCTGATGCGGGCCCGTAGTTGTGGTTGATGAGATTAGCGACGACCAGGGGGGCGCTGGCGCTCGGGAAACTGGAAACGTTTTTCTGCAAGCCATGGGAGATCCTGAGTGGGACGACGGGTCGGCTCTCGCGAGCATTACAAAAGAGTCAGTGAGCGTCGAATGATGGCCTCTTGTCAGACCGCGAATATTCACTTCATCGGGAGCTGACCACCCGGTTTTTACTTCAGTTTCCGGCAACGGTACCTCCGTACTGCTGGTCCCAACACTGCTCGCCGCTTCTTGACCCATTGTAAAGATTATATCGAATGTGTTGGGACGGAGGCGGAGCTACGCGAGAGGGGCGAGGTCCTTGACGTTGATGCGTTCACGGCCTTGAGGCGCGAGAACAGCGCTATTCGCCTCTGCTTCGGGCTATTCGAGTATGCCTTGGGCTTCGATCTCCCTGACGAGGTGTTCGAGAACGAGGCGTTCATGGAGCTGTACTTCGCTGGGTGTGATCTAGTCTGCTGGGCAAACGTGAGTCAAGCGCATCTCAGCCATCCAAAAGTTCGCACTCATCGCAATTTTTATCAATCACAGGACCTTTACTCCTATGATATGGAGTTGGCGAAGGGTCATCGGGGCAATAACATCATCACGGTGCTCATGGAGTCCCAGCGATTCAGTCTGCAGGACGCTGCTGATAACGTGGGAGTTCACTTCGCCGAGCTCATGCAAGCTTGGTCTGCTGCTCAGTTGCGATTGCCATCATGGGGGGCGCAAATCGACGCTGATGTAGCCAAGTACATCGAGGCGACTGGCCATTGGATAAGAGGAAATCTCGAGTGCGTACATCTGACACATTTCGACATTCGACCGCCCTTTGCTCATCCCCCATCGATTGCAGCTGGAGTTTTGCCTCTGAGCGATACTTTGGCCCCGAACATCTTACCATCCAACGCACACTGCAGATTCAACTGCGTCCCGCCGAGTAACTCATGAACCACGTCTTCCGCTAAGCCCACATCTACCACATTCTTTCACGTCTGCATGATAACTTATTAATGTTCGAGCCTGATATACACACTCCTTGTAGTTTTCTTCCGTTTCGTACTATGCACCTGTAGATACTTTGTAGCATCCATTCTGTTAATCTTTCCCTTGCTTTACGTAGTACTTTTAGTAGTACCCTACTTTTCACTAATCCTGCTTACCTTCAGACCGAGCGCATTCGACGCTCTTTCACTCATTTACTCATACAATACATATCCTTCCGACTTAGATCACGATGGGCAATATGGGTGCACAGCTGCTGGCGCTCAAGCTCGCAATTTCTAGCAACTTCAACGTCGGGCAAGAATGGCTGTTCGAACGGCGTGCTCGGTACTTGGAGTCAGTTGACTCCGTGGCCTTCGCGTCCGACCGGTTCAGTCAGGCCTTCAGGCTTCAGTGCTTAGTCACCTCCAATCAGTCAGTTATGGTCATCTGATCAGCAACGCACTAAGCATTCCCCACCATGGCAGAGCGTAAAGGTATGCTACACTTTGCCTCCTTCGTTCACTTCTAGGTTCAATAGCCTAACTTGAATCAATCTATCTAGTATTGAACAAGTACTTTCCGCCGGACTTCGACCCGTCGCTCATCCCACGCCGGCGGGGGCCGAAGAATTCGCAGCAGGTGGTCCGTCTCATGGCCCCGTTCTCAATGTGAGTTCTATCTCATTTCAGTTCTCTTTCTCCATTCCCTAATCATCTTCTGTGTTTTAGGCGATGTAACACTTGCGGAGAGTATATCTACAAGGGGAAGAAGTTCAACGCTCGCAAGGAGACGGTGGAAGACGAGGATTACCATGGGATCAAGATTTTCCGGTTCTACATCAAATGGTGCGCTCTCATTCTCTTCTTGCTAAACTATCTGTGCTAATGGACCGTCGCTTATGCTCTGTAGTACTTTATGCTCTGCTGAGATCACATTCAAGACCGACCCAAAGAACACCGACTACCTTGCTGAACACGGCGCCTCTCGAAACTTTGAGCCATGGAGAGAAGAAGCTGCTGTGGACGAGGAGGAACGGTTAGCCAAGTTCGAGGCAGAGGAGAACGACCCTATGAAGGTTCTGGAGAACCGAACTCAGGACTCCAAGCGGGAGATGGATATCCTCGATGCTCTGCAGGACATTCGTGCACGGAATGCTCGGAATGAGCGGGTAGGGAACTCGGCATCCGCAGCCCAGGCCGGGATGGAGGACGGAGAGGACGTGTGGGAAAAGATCAAGCGACGACGGGAGCTCCAGGAGGAGGAGGAGGAGACCGAGGAGCTGCGGAAGAAACGAGAGGAGGAGAACGAAGACGAGCGACTGGTCCGGGAGGTGTTCAGTAAGGTGGCTGGCCCTTCGTCGGTGGCATCTGCAGCTCCCCCTGTGGCATCGTCATCCTCACCAGACTGGGACGAGGTGGATGATGCGCCGAAGCTGTTGACGGTCAAGCGCAAGGCGACGGATATCCAACCGGATTTGGACGCTTTGCTGGGAGAATCCACGAAGGCTATCATTGCATCCCACTCCGCCCCTTCCGCCTCCTCGACGAAGGGTCCGTCCGTCATCAAGAAGAGGAAGGTAGATGGGAAGAACGCTCTCGGTATCAAGTTGGTCAAGAAGAGCAAGGGCAAGGCCGTAGTCGCTTGACCGCCTGCTATGTTGCCTTTCGTCTCGTCTTTTTGTTGTGTACTCCACCTTGTATTCTAGCTTTGTATCCCTCATCACGCTAATCTGGATCAACTGAAACATCTTTATGTTGCTTGTCGTATAATCGTCTGGATTCTACATGGAAAACGACGTCTAAGCTACGCCTACTGCTGCGCCGCGCATTACCCATCCGACCTTGCCCAAGTCTATCCCTCGCTATCTTCGCAGACCTAGGCAAAGCCGATGAGTCAAACTATGCTCCATGCTGAAACATGAACAACGTACCACGCAGCCACCGCTGAATGTTCACCCAACCTCAATGAGGCCTTGAGCCTTCATATCGTCCAGCCATTTCAAGTCGAATGGCGACTGTGGAAGCCCAAGGTCGTAGAGGTAAACGTAGGTCAGAAAGCAAGGCACTCCTA
This sequence comes from Pterulicium gracile, assembly GCA_004369125.1. Classification (NCBI taxonomy): domain Eukaryota; kingdom Fungi; phylum Basidiomycota; class Agaricomycetes; order Agaricales; family Pterulaceae; genus Pterulicium; species Pterulicium gracile. The sequence continues at coordinate 226,494 of ML178851.1, forward strand.
TCTGGCTTTCTTCCACCGAGGATCGCGCCCTCGACTTGACCATGGTCTCGAGAAGCGCGGGGCCCATCCGCTTAATACTACGAAGCGTCAGGCTTTGGAGGTTTGGGCAGATTCCAGACCCGTCTGGGGAAAATTGATCGCGGGAAGGAAGTTGGCTAGGGTTTGGTGATATCTTTCTTGCCTGCGGAGAGGATAGGGCTACAAGCAGTACATTGAATTCGCCTCCCTCGAAGGTGCCGTGGATGGTGATGTCGACCAGTGAATGGAGCTCTGTGAGTAGCGAGATGAAAAGCGGACTGGTGATGGTATAATACGCGATGAGGTGGGTTAGAGTCCGACACTGTTAGATGCTCGAAACATTGTCGCAAGGCGAGAAGATCACAGTCATCCGCAGAAGAGAATGCGAGGGACGAGAGCTTGGGAGCGACCAAATGCCGGACCAGTGGGCGCATCATATCTCCACTCTCTGTGTGTTCCGAGTCGTCCGAGTCGAACTCATGGAAGTTGGCGGTGGATAGGAGTGGTAGGTGAAGAACGTCATTGGGATTATATCCGTGCACATCTCCTGGATCTTCAGCGTCTGCATCCTGGCCCGATCCAAGTCGAGATAAACCAAAGTCTTTGCCGCAACTCGAAGGAAATCCAATGTTTCCTGTGCTGTTGCATTATCGCGATTCGGAATGGTGACGTGGCTCAAGCATTGCGACATGGGAATGTCGTCCATGGATATTTCGTCCATCACCTCCAATTTCTCTAGCACCGGCGTGTCGGTAAGGAATCCGTCGGTCGCCCATGTCCCATCTCCGATGTGTAGCTCCTTGAGTAAGCGAAATATCGGCAACCTTGTCAGAAGGATGACCCCGCCATAGAGTACTGCTCCTTTAAGTTTCAGTCGTCGAATCCGACCACTTTCGTTCATTAGCTGGGCAAGGGTATCCTGGATCAAGTCGTCCACTACGGCGGGCGTACCGTACTCATCTAATCCACACTAATCCACTTCAACCTCCGGTGGACAGGTTTGAGACCGATCTAGCTGTAGATCAATGCAATTGCACCTCAGCCGCAGGTCCTCTAACTCACCGGTTTCGTTGGGATTTAGTCCGTCGAATCCTGGATCAAAGTAGATTTTCGACCATAACGTCGGGCTTGAGACTGAAAGCGTTCTACACTGCCTGCATACGTTGGAGATGTCCCATGGTCCATCTGCGAAGCAGCCGGAGCCCTGCGTTTGTCCGAAAATCAGCAGAAGTATGTCGTTGGGCAGACAATGAATCGGTGATAGGTAGTTCTGTTGCTGCTGAACCAGATGGGACAAGTCGTCCTTCATTGCAGAGAGACGATCTACAGCGCGTCGAAGTTGGTTTATCTTCAACTTGCCTTTCTCGACGAAGTGCCTTGTCGCCTGGTAGGCTGCTGGAGAGAAGTCGAATTGTGTGATAGGGAAGGATGTGCAGGTGAACTGAGGATCAGCGATGCCACAGGCGAAGCATGCTTCGAAGGGGGTGTTTGTTGGCAAAATGCTAATATCCGGGTGCTCCGATGAATGCATTGGATAATAGAGCTCAGATGCGAGGAAAGTATGTCGGAGGTGGTTGTGGATGAAAACTCGTGAAGTTACGTCAGCAGGAGGAGAGCAGCCAGCCCACACCAATCCCAAGCACCAAGCCCACGCCCACACCGCGCTTTAGACTGTAGTACGTTAGTAGATGTCTCTCAGAGTGAACTTTACTTCCACCGCAAAAAGACTAATACAGTAGTTACAGAATCAAACAGAGAATATTGCAGTCAGAACTTCAGCGACTCAACTCGTCAATTTCATCCTTGTCTATCTCGGACAATTCTTCTCCGTCCGATTCTCCCTCCTCTGAAGTAGACTCGTCATCATCATCGCTCTCCTCGTAGTCACAGTCCTGCTCCACATCGAAGAATCCGTACTTGATGCGGCCATCGCTGTTCATAGCCTTTAACCACTTCAAATCCACAGGATAGTCCCGATCCGATATAAGGTCGCGCAGAACAAGGAGCTCCAGAAAGCACGTAGGCGGTTCCTGCATGGGCTTCTGTAAGGTATCTTCTAGCGGTGGTCGCGCCCTAGATTTCACCGTGAGCTCAAGGAGACTCATGTCTAGCCACGCTTGGCAGAATCTGAGTGTGCGAAGTCGGGGAGTGACGCCGATAGCAGAAGCCGCGTCGTCCACTCCGCTCTGGGAGAGACAGGCTGAATGACATGCCGATGGCCAATGTAGCCCTCTCAGCAAATGAGAAGTGGAGTGTCCGACGCCGGTGTCCCGGATGGCGAGATCTTCTAGTGCGTCGAGTTTGGATATCTACAAGGTTGTCTACGAGGAAGCCGTACAAGTCCAGCTTGTGCAGCGAATTTCGCAACTGTGAGGTATCGGCAAAATGATGGAAGGCGTGGAGGAGGTCCTCGTCAAACGCAGTGAAGGAGTGAACATCCATAAACAGGACTGTCAGATTGGGTGTTGCAAGATGATAGAGCATGGTCGTGAATGACGCGGGAAACGAGGGTTCCGGAAGGGTGTATCTTCGGCGACTTCGATCCCAAAGATGGAGTTCGAGCAGCTCGGGGAAGAGAACGGCGCCAGGAAAGGAAGTGTCCGTCACATATTCTTGCTTTCCAAGGTCGTGCAGTCTCAACACGTTTAGCTGCTGTTGTAAGTGGGAAGGGAGCAGTTTCAATATTGCCTCCCATGGCTCAGTGCAATCGTCCAGGGTTAACAGTGCGACAACTCGGTTGCTATGCGATCCGCGGGAAATCCAATCAAGCTAACGTTGTTGGCAACTGATAGAGCGTCAACTGCAACGTTATTACCAGTGAACCATGACTGGTTTTGGACATCGAGTTCCTTCAACGTGTTGAAATCCAGTCCATCGGTGGGGAAGACCTGCCAGCCGTCGGCGTCAGCTGGCGAGCCACAGAACGTCAGCTCGTGGAAGCGATGACTGTTTCTCCACAGACTTTGTATGGCTACACCCAGCAGCAAGCTTGAGAGCGGCGCAACATCTGGTGTAGGCGGTATAATGATGGAAGTGTAGAGTGGGCGAGACTGAGAGCGCGAGAGTTGCAGCTCTATACGAGAGCAGTAGCATTCGACTCCACCCGGGACCGAAAGCATCAACGCGCCTGAGTGGAAATCGATCTCCGTCCAAAGCTAGGGGTTGGAAAGGGCAACGCCCCTCCATCGCTGGCATGCCGCAGCGACGTCGAATGGCGAGAAACACGTCTCATGGGAGCTTCTCCCCAGCATTTCTTCGAGAATCAGCATCGGGATGATATTTGGGATGCGATTGACCGGTACTAGGAGGTTTTGACGATGTCGAGTAATGCGAGCGGCGTCCTCCTTCATTCGCGTCAGCCGTTGGACCCTAACAGAGACTTTCTCTTGCAACCCCTTGAGTTGCTCGACGCCGCCGGCGATGTCGTTCTCCAGCGCTAGAAAACGCTTCAGCTCGTCCTCCGAAAAAGCCCGCTCGGCTTCGTTTTCGGCTCCATCACGTTCCAGTCGTACTTCATCGCGATTAGAGGTTATTCCACATCTAAAGGATGATCCCGATACAACAGGAGGTCATCTAGAACAAGGAGCTCTAGAAAACATGTTGGAGGCTGATGAGCAAGCGCAGGCCTGGGCAAGGTATTGCTCAGGGGTGGCCGTGCCCTGGATCACACCACGCTCTGAAGGAGATTCATGTCGAAGAACGCTTGGTGGAAGCTGAGCTTGCGAAGTCGGGGAAGAATGCCCACAGGAGAAGCCGCGTCGCCCATTCCGCTCTGTGAATGACCGGCTGGATGACCGCATGCGGATGGCCAATGCAGCCCTTTCAGCAGATGAGAGTTGGATTGTCGAACGCCGGTACAGCGGATGGTCAAATCTTCTAGTGCGTCAAGCTTGGATAAGAAGGCTACGAGCTTGGTGTCATCGTCCACGGGGAAGCCGCATAGGTCCAATTTTCGCAGTGAATGTTGCAACTGTGATGTGTCGGCGAGATGACAGAGTATGTAGAGGAGGTCTTCGTCTAAGGCAATACCGGGGTGAACGTCTATGCGTAAATGAATGAGGGGGTGAAAAAATACGCGGCGCCTTTCCGGTGCCTTCGGTCCAGAACATGAAGTTCCAATAGCCATTGGAAGAGAACGGCATCAGGGAGGGAGTGTCCGTTGTAGTTTCTTGGTTACCACAGTCTTTCAGCCTCAAGACGTTGAGCTGCTGCCCAAGGGGGGGAGGAAGTGTTCGCAGGAGTGTGTCCCATGGTTCAGGGCATTCGTCCAAGGTTAACTCGCGGGGATTGGTACATGGGACCAAATGGTGGTGAGGATAGTCGAGGGACAATGCTGCAGTCGTATGTTCTTCGCGACCGATACAGCGTCAAGTGCAACGGTACGATCCCAAGTGGTCCACATATAATGTCAAATATTAAATTCCTGCACGATGCTGAAGTCGGGTCTTCCGCGGGGAATCATCATCTGCCATTTGGAGGGATGCCTAGGCGAGCCGCAAAGCGTCAGATTGTGGAAGTGGTGGCTGTTGCTCCATGAATTTTGGATTGTTTCGACCAGCAGGTCGCGCTCGTAATTCGAGGTTTTGGTGTGGCCGATATCGATGGAAGCGTGAAGTGGGCGGGGATGAGATCGTGCGAGTTGCAAATCCATGCGCACGCAATAACATTTGATTATGGGCCCGGAACGGAATCGTGAGGCGCCCATCCCTACACTGGTTTTGAGCTTAATCTCCGTCCAAAGTTGTGTATTAGAAAGGGCAACACCGCTTCATTGCTGGCATTGCAGCAACTTTGAACGGGGACTGATGTGACTCAACATTGTCTTGCCCTAGTATTTCCTCAAATATCAGCATTGTCGTGAAGTGGTTCGAGGACTTAGTCTCTTTTCCTTTCATCTATTTATCTTTAATTGCATCACGGACTCTTTATCTTTCTATCATGTTCTTGATCTGGTTTCCGCTTATGTGGTTGTTCATCATGTACAATGTTCCAGAACCTTCCAGCTATGTCTTGGGCTGCGCTTGCTTGTTCATCATTGCTTGGTGCACTGCTTTGCTCTTCTGGTATCCTGTTGGTTACCTGGTCCCTGTCTTGACCTCTTTATTGTTGGGACCAGGTGCGTATCTAGTTTGTTCTGTATTCATTACTGCAATTATTTATTATTTATCATTGGGACCAGATTGTCACAAGTGTAACAAGAGACATTAGGTCAAGATTACTACTGCACCAGCACCTTGCATCTAGAGGTGCTCTTGCAGGCTATCCATCACCACGTCTCCATCATATGCCGCTCCGCCAGACTCTCCTGAGGCACCGCACACCACTCCGCAAGAATCAATTCCTGTTGTCACCAAATCAATCAATGCACCAACCAATTACATGCAGCTCCTGCATGCATACAACACTACTGACAGTGTCTCCATTCACTTAAGAGAAACCAACAACTCGTGGTACAATTACTGCCAGCAACCTTGCCTACACTGCGCCTGTAATTCAACCAACCTTGCCACTGGTAGATTTGTTTTGGTCTCTCAGGACCCACACCTAGAAACTCCGCATCCTTTCCACATTGCCACGCCAGCAGCCCAGACCTTGTCAGCCAAGCCCAAGCCTGTCCCCAATCTTTTTGCTCCTACTAGTTCAGTTGAGGATTGCCCTTCTGCTGCCGTTACCCAAGCTCTGTCCCCAGCCCCATCCACCACCACATTATCAGGATCATCTGTTGCCAACACACTTCTCTCTAGCCTTCCCCGCACGCCATCACCACCACCCATACTTCCCATCATGTCCGGCATTGATAGCAACACCCTTGCCAACGTCATCATGCAGTCCATTGCCAACATGTTAAAAAACGCAAAGGCCCAGTCCTCCGGTAACAGTATGTTTACCAAACTGTTTCCTTTCAAGGCAGCCAACTACCACAATGCACGCCAATACCTCTCAAAATTTGAGAATTGGGCCAAGAAGCAGCTTGTTCTCGTTGCAAATGATCAGAAGAAGATCCATTCTGGTCTAGGGATGTTTAAAGGTGGTACTGCTACAGTTTGGTCAACACCTGCAATGGACTTGATGAACTCCGCCACTCTGCAGTGGACAATGTTAGGGTTTATCTGTCACAAACGGAGCAAGTGCACAATCTAGTAACCCAAATGACAAAGATGAATAACAAGTGCGTAAAGACACAAACAAGTAGCTACTCACCTAGTAACCCAAATGACAAAGAGGTCAAGATGGGGAACTAGGTGCTGGGGCTTGTCTCTATATACTCTAGACAGAGCACAGCCTGGAGCCAAATGATGAACAAGCATAGCAATGATAAACAGTCAAAGAAATGATGAACAAACAAGGGAACGATGGACAGATGCAAGAAGATACAAAGTGAGATGATACAAGTCAAGTGATGAAAGTGAAACAATACAATCAAAAGGAACCAAAGAGAAAACAAGCTAAGTCCCGAGGTCGCTTTGCAACATTATCATGGGTACCCCGGGGGGGTTTGAGACAGCACCCGCACCCCTGCCTGTTGCTCACCCTCACCCTCTCCAGCGGGTGCTGGCACCTGTGAACAAACACCCGTGGGCACCCTGCGTAGAATAGCACTATATGGAATGGTTAGAGTACCACATATCTACATTGATACATCATTGCTGATACTATCCAGGTCCAGCCCATCCCATCCTTCCTCCATCAACCAGTCTCTGTCAGCGCATTCTTGCTTCTTTGTCACTGGCAGATATTCCCTTGTAACCTTCTCAATGTTCTTGTCCTTGATGAGCCCAAGCAGCAACCAGCTACCAAGGCACAGTAGTGTTCAAGTGGTCTGTGCAGAGAGTTAATTTTGCATGAGGGGCAAGAGGAGTCTTCCCCTGCTGAACACTTGCTCTACCTTGACTGACATAGCTGCAATGGGTAGCATGAGTGAAATGAAACACATAGATAGAACAGATGAGTATACCTGGTGCTGTGAGGAAGTTGAGTGCCATGCAAGGGAGACAAGGCCATTTGCTGCATTTATCAATCCACTACTGGACTGGTGATGTTCCCTTCAGTAAAGTAATTGTGCTTGAGGTGAGC
>ML178852.1:0-33285 GCA_004369125.1 Pterulicium gracile
ATGGGGGCAATGCAAACCGGGTAGGGGAGGGATACGGGAGATCGAGACATAGGAAACCGTGTATCGAGAACGGCGAACGATGAAGGGATTTGGGAAACAAGATGAACAAAAGGGGAATAAAGGCAAATGAAAACCAGAACAAGACAGTACGGGACTTAGCTCGAAAAGTGGTGAACCTGGGCACTTCATCACAATGTTGATGTTGTCGTTGCTGGGTGATGTTGATAATGTCGCCCTCAACTAAGTTGCGGATGAAATGAAACTGTACATCAATGTGCTTGACTCAAGAGTGAAAAGACAGATTGTATGCAAGGGCAATGGCGGTGTTTTTGTTGCAGTAGACGGTGTGTAAGACCCCCGGGGATGATCTGCAAGGCAGCACACCAAGTAGTCTAGTAACGAAGATGAATAATGAGCATGGTGAGGCCGTGAGTATGCGTACCTAGTAACGAAGTGGATAAAACTAAAGAGCAACATCACGTGATGGTTGGCGACACGTAAACCGCGCACGTGCTCAACGCGCGGGCCGCCACTCTTCAGCCATCCACTGCCGCTACATCTACTCTACAAGGCTAAGTACGCTATGTATCCTAATAGGTGGTAGCATTGGTAAATTTTGTGACCAAGTTTGGTGAGTAAAGAACACAGCCAGCAGGTTCTGTGTGCGGCTTCAGCTGCGGCAATGTATTCAGTGTCAGTTGTGGAGGTCACAACAGTTTTCTGTTTATGTGAGCACTGTGATGAAGTGCCCATTTTTACCACTTTTCTGGCTAAGTCTTATCATGAGTGTTGTAGTTGAGCTCTGCGCCGGTGAGGGTGCAAGAATGAAATGCAATAGGGCGGACTTCCCCATTGTTAGACCAGATGGATAGGATGGCAGCAATTGCGTAGTCAGAGGCGTTGGTTTCAACAATCATCCATCCTCCAGGAGTGTAGTGCGCAAGGATAGGAGCGGAGTTGAAAGACAACTTGAGTGTATTGAAAGCCGCCTTGCAATTATTATCCCAGGCCCACAAGGCATTTTTGTGCGTAAGCCAAGTGAGAGGAACAACAATATTGGAGTAGTTGAAGATAAATTGATGATAGAAGTTACAGAACCCAAGGAAGGGCTGTATGTCTCTCACCTTTCTAGGAGTAGACCATAAAGTGATGGTGTCAACCTTATTGGAGGACATAGCCAACCCCGAGGGTGAGAAAATGTACCCTAGGTACTCAACAGTATCAGTGTGGAACTCGCACTTTTTGGGAGAGCAGAACAGCCCATGAGTGCGTAATCAACAAAGAACTTCTTTGACTTGCTGCAAGTGCTCTTCAATGGAGTTAGAGTAGATGAGGATGTCACCCAGGTAGACAATGACATTAACACCCAGCATATCTGAAAGAATCAAATTTACAAATCTCTGAAATGCCGATAGGGCGTTGGTCAAGCCAAAGGGCATGACTCTCCATTCAAACAAACTATAGCGAGTGCGGAAGGCAGTTTTCCACTTGCCACCATCAGAAATACAAACCAGATGGTAAGTATGTTTAAGGTTGAGTTTTATGTAAATGCGCACTTGGCTAGGTGCATCAAGGAGGTCCGAGATGAGGGGAAGCGAATATTGGTCTTTCTTTGTGATCTTGTTTAGACCGCGGTAATCAACGCAGAGGCAAAGAGAACTGTCCTTCTTCCAAACAAACAGTACCAGCGCTCCATGAGGCAAGGTGAAGGGTTTGATAATGCCTGAGCCAAGGCCTTCATTGAGTAATTCTCAAAGAGTCTTGAGTTCAATAGGAGAGATGGAATATACCGTTCCAATGGGAGGAGAGGCGCCATTCTTGAGTTTGATTTTAAGGACATACTCACAATGAGGAGGCAGCCCAAATGCAAGAGGTGCACTGAAGATGTCTGCAAATTCGTGGTTCTCAGCAGGGACACTGTGAAGCTTGTCAGAGGAGATGTGAGCGGATCTATCATGGATATCATCCATTGAAAGAATAAACTGCTGAGATTCAGGTTGCTTTGCTGCTAGGCAGTAACCGGCCGCATTCATGAACAAAACGGAAAATGGGGAAGGCAAGGTGGATGAAGAAGGGGTTGGACAAGCAGGTGGTATGGTCTCACCAGGAGATGGAAAAATAGATGGTTGGACTGGATGAAGTGGAATCAGGTGTCCACAGACGTTGAGAGGGCCTCGGGACGGCGCGCAGTGAGACCGGAGCCTGCTTCTCTGGAGCCCGCAAAGTTACTGATCTTGAAACCAGTTAATCAACGGATTGTAGTGGGTGAGCCAGTTGTATCCAAGCACTAGATTGCAAGGCGAATCCAGCAAAGTGATAAAGAAATCCAAGGGTAGGACTTCCCCAGACAGAAAATACATCTTCAGCTTGGCTGATTGAGAGATTGAAGAAGTAGAACCATTGAGATAACAAAAAATAACATTGGGACATGGAGAGAAGGGCAAATTGTATTTTTGAACAAACTTTTGGTCAATACAACAATGCGAAGAGCCGGAATCAACCAAGGAGTTGAACATGAGGTTACATGTTACAGGAGTTGAAGTGGAAGACATGTTTTTGGTTTTAATAAATTTTCTGAATCAAAAAAGGGATCATGTGGAGCAGGAGAAGAAGACTGGACAGACAAAGAAGAGAACGTCTGGACAGGAACATTATTGAATAATACATGATCAGGGGAAAGTGATGGTGAAGAGAAAAGATTGTCCATGTTAAGAATAAGTGAAAGAAATAAAGCAGAGTCAGCAACAAGCAAAGATGCAATGAGGAATACCTCCTTTGGAGCACCTGCAGAGTCAACGCAACTCCCAAGAGGTGCAATCAGGAGGGAGTTGCTGACTATTTTTTCAACTCAGTCTTATCACCATTGGACTGGTCGGCTCCAGCAGCTCTCAAAGCGCAAGCGGATGCTGATCAAGCGGAAGGACATTTGAAGGATGTGTGTCCTGAAGCGCCGCAGACCAAGCAGAGACCATTTCTATGTTGTCTTTCTTTTTCCTCAGGGAGTAATCTGCCATCCAAACCCAAGAATTTGGAATAGGGCTTGCAGGACGCAGAGAAAGCTTCAATGAAGGTGTGCGTTTCAAAAAGGAATTCTGCTGGAAGGAAGAGTTTCCCTTTGATTTAGAAATTAAAGAAGAGGGCAAATTGAAAGAGCAAGGGTTGATATCATGCAAAGATGAAGTGGTACCAGGCGGCAAATTGGTTGAAAGTTGAAGCTCATCCTGTAATTTCCAGTAGAAAAAATTGATCTCCTGGGCGAGTTGCTTCATCTGAAGGAGCGTTGTGGGTTTACCAGCCCGAGCAAATTCGGACTTGATACAAGCCGGCAACCCACGATAGAAGCAGTAGGCAAGAGCAGCATCATTCCATCCAGAAGTAATCGCAGCTCATTGGAAGGGGAGAATGTACGAGACAATACGGTCGGCTGGCTTCATTGTGAGCGAGTGGAGAGTGTTCTTGGCTTCACAAACTTCATTGACTGGACCAAAGTTAGCTCGGAGCTCTTGGACAAAGAGCTCCAAGTTATTGAGCCAGACAGAAATGATACCAGCATGCATTTGGAGTACTCCGACTGAAAATACTCCTGCGCAGTACCTCAAAGGAAGGAGAGCATGTGGAGGGTCTTTGAGCTATTGTCTGGATAGTCCCTTGGAAGACGCGCATAAATTAGCGTGCATTGGGTAAGGAAGGATGGAAGCTTTGACGGGTTGGATCCATTGAAGGTATCAGGATTGGCAAGCTTTGGACAATGGGCAGGAGGTGCGATCTCTCAATCCAGGTCATTATCGAGAGCTCAAGAGACTTTCAAAATCATATTGCGTACGGCAGGTGATAAACCATTGTCTACAGTGTCAGGACAACAACATCTAGGAAGGCCACAGTTGCCACCGCCTCCTCCAACTGGAGGATTTGGTGGATCACTGTTGTCTCCAGGTTTGCCCCTAACACCACTGAATGAAGGTTTCTCACCCTCTGCTCCCTCCTCTGCATTACCAGATGGATGTTTGTTAGCCTCATCCGGTGCTTCCTCAGCCTCATCATCATCATCATCATTGTCTTTGTCCTCACTATCCTCCCCAGGCTCTTCCCCTTTCCAGTAGCTGTGCGACTCGAGTGAGGGGTCTTCTGACAAGTGCTGAGTAGCAATCACAATAATCCATTCGAACTCGGAGTTTTCTGCACAGTAACAACCTTGTCAAAAGGTCTCCTGGTCAGTGGGCAAAGAGGCTGAGGGCCAGGAGTGAAGGGTTTGCAAAGGGTTCATTGGGAGAGGCAAGCAAAATGTTGCTCAGTGGGGGAAGTGCCCTGATTCATTGCTGAGAGGTAAGCGCGATGTGAGGAGTAGGACAAGTGTGGAGCAGTAGAAATCGATCCAAGCAACAATGCTTGAGACTGAGCTTGGGCGGCTTGAGAAAAGTCACAGAAAGGTCCGTTGTTAAGATCGGACTGACGATGAGCACCAATGAAGGCGCTTTGAGGTGAGATGGGTTGGTTGGAAGGTGTAGGAGGGATGGATGATTGGCGATAAGACATCAAGAGGTAATCAGGAGGTGGAATCGGAATATACTGTTAAGCCCGTGCGAGCTCTGCTTGAAAGACCAATGGATGAGTCCTTTAGCAAACATATCTTGCGTTTGGTCTGATGCTCCCCTGAGAACCAGTGAGCTCGATTTGACGGATCGCCGGAAAGACATGCGTACTGGGAAGACATTCACAACTTGTGAGTACATTCCTTGTCCTCTCCTGTTAATCAGCCTACCAACTGTTCCATAGACCCTGGCGTCTACATGAGCCCACTGAAGCTTGCGGAACCGCTGGCCGTGTCATATTCGAACAAGATCATCGCACACGTTTGCACCAGCTACGAGATCACCGAACCGCTCGCGAGACAGCTTGTTACCAGCTCTGATCCCACCCAATGGGGTCGATGAGCTCGCGAACCACGGCGACACGGTCGTTGCCGTATCCTGCGAGTATGCTCTCGCCAAGTGTCGCTGGTTCACGAAGGTGAGTTTTACTCAGTTCAGATCGACAACTCATGATTCTGATTTCTCTCCACGTTCAATAAGCCGCCGCAATTCGCATTGACGCGTACATTCAAGCCAAATCGTAAAGCCATGACCGCGATGAGGAAGCAGATACAGAGCTTTTAAGGGGCATGGCTGAGTTCGCCCGTGGAGCGGCGCCGTTGGTTGAGAGTTGAGGGCGCCCAAAGAGTTGCATGTACTTCGATGCGTGTTCTTATTTATTGCACTGTATACGCCTCGTCGACTGCAGCTATTAGAACACATCACACCACGTAACGATGCATCGAACGTCGAGCTTACGGCATGAAGAACGAACCAAAATGAGATAACAGCTAAGCGTATCGACTCGTACGCCTGCGACCATAAGCTCAACGAAGGATATGCTAAGTCAATTCCTGCCACTTTATCCTTCGATGGAGTTTTCTCGGGCGTCTATCAGGATATGATCTGGGGGCAGAGTAGAGACGTCCGTGCGAATAGGGTAAGTGCTAGCGATCTTGCACAAATGTAATGGTAGCGAGATGATGGAGGTAGAGCTCGAGGATGAAGGGGGACGCGGCCATGTGTTGCATAGTGCACTGAGACAGGAGCTGCGCTGGTCGGTAACGTTCGATGGTCGGAAGTGGACAGCAAGCGCCTGAAGTTTTAGTAGTAGAACTTGGTGGTCGACGGCGCGAGTGAGTGTATTCTAATCGGTGTGGCGCTGGCAGAACAGGCGCGTCGCTGATGGGGCTTCCACCAGGGTCGAAACAGGTCGATTTCGCCCCAAGCCAAGCACCGGACCCAGCGTGCAAAACTCATTTCTTCAACCGAGTGAGCCAGTCGCCAGCAGCTGAGCAGTCGATTCGAACTCGTTGAAGCCAAGTTAAGGCTAGCTCGGAACAAGCAATGACGGAAGAGTTACAGTCCTCTCTTCAGTAAGAAACTTGTCTAGAGTAGATCCGAACAATCAAGTCATCGTCATGTTGGATCCGAAGATGAGTGCAGGAAGGAACTTGGGATTGGGGTTAGCCGGGTTAGAAATTTCTCCACTCGAGTATACGGATCATCGGCAAAACACATGCAACCGCAGGCGCCCAGTCAGTCACCGTCGAATCACGGCGCTTCAATTTCTCTCTCTCCACCTCCTCTCATGCCGTTGAGAATACCCACCACCTCCTCCCTCCCCATCTCCCGCTCGGTAGTCAAACGAAGCCTCCACCGTTCCTCCCGAGTCCTAGCCCGAGAAAGCTTCGACCCCCGCAATGTCGAGCGTGCACAGGACGAAGTGGACGTGTGTATCGTCGGTGGTGGGCCTGCGGGGTTGAGCGCAGCGATTAGGTTGAAGCAGTTGGAGAAAGAGAAGGGGAATGATATCCGCGTTATCGTCCTCGAGAAAGGTGGTGAAATTGGTGCGTCTCCCTACCCCCCTCCTTCCCCACTCAACTGACTAAAGTCCCCGGGTAGGCTCACACATCCTCTCCGGCGCCGTCATCGAGCCCCGCGCCCTCAACGAGCTCCTCCCCAGCTGGCAACAAGATTATCCCTCCAACCCCCTCCACACACTCGCCACATCCTCCACCATGCGGTTCCTCACCTCCTCATACGCCCTCCCCATGCCCCACCCCCCACAAATGTCAAATAAAGGCAACTACATCGTCTCCCTCTCCCGCTTCTCCGCGTGGCTCGGCTCCATCGCCGAGGAAATGGGCGTCGAAGTCTACCCTGGCTTTGCCGGGGCTCAGCTGTTGTATACGGAGGATGGGAAAGGCGTGAGAGGGGTCGTGACGAATGAAGTAGGGTTAGACAAGGGCAGGAAGATGAAAGACTCCTTCGAGCCCGGGATGGAATTCCACGCTAAACTCACCCTCATCGCCGAAGGTGCCCGTGGTTCCCTAGCAAAAACTGCCATACGGCGATTCAACCTCGATAAAGATTCCGACCCGCACACGTACGGAATCGGATTGAAAGAGGTGTGGAGGGTTGATCCGAAAAAATGGGAGAAGGGGAAAGTGGTGCATACAATGGGGTGGCCGGTGGATTATAAGACGTATGCGGGGGGGTGGGTGTATCATATGGGTGGGGCGGAGGGGGAGGAGGAGGGGTTGGTGAGTATTGGGTATGTGATTGGGACGGATTGGGAGAATCCGTATATGTCTCCCTATCGGGAATTCCAGGTTCGTTTCTTCCCTTCCCCTCCCTCTTTCCCTTCCTTGGCTGAGTGAAACCCCGCAGCGACTGAAACATCACCCATACTACCGCGACCTCCTCTCAGGCGACTCTACCCGTCTCGCGTACGGCGCACGCATGATCAACGAAGGCGGCCTCCAATCTATCCCCAAGACCGTCTTTCCAGGCGGCGCCCTCATAGGTTGTTCAGCCGGCTTCCTCAACGTCCCCAAGATCAAGGGAACACATCTCGCCATGAAAAGTGGGATGGTCGCCGCCGAATGCGCATACGATGCTATCTTCCCTTCCATCGCCTCTTCCCCATCCACCTCATCCGAATCCGAATCTACCACCGAGGAAGGAACACAAGAGGTTCTCAGCATGGACACATTCGAACCAGCCTGGCGTTCCTCCTGGATCCACCCCGACCTCCACGAAGTCCGCAACTTCCATCCCTCCTTCTCCACCCCCCTCGGTATATGGGGCGGCATGGCCTACTCCGGCACCGACGCCTTGTTCCTACGCGGTCGCACGCCGTGGACGTTCCGTAACAGGAAGAAGTTGACGGATGCGCAGAGGACGAAGAAGGCGGCGGAGTGTAAACCAATTGAGTATCCGGCTTTCCAGCCGCCTTTGTCGACGGATTTGATGACGAGCGTGGCGCTTACGGGGACGAACCATGCGGAGGATCAACCCGTCCATCTGCGCGTCATGACAGGCGCTGAATCCGACAAAGCCCATTCCGCGGGGGAGGTAGAGAGGGAAAGCGAGGAGAGGAGGAAGGAACATGTGAGGGTGAACGTTGGGGAGTATGCGGGGTTGTTGGGGAGGGCGTGTCCGGCGGGGGTTTATGAGTATGTGGATGCGGGTGAGGGGGAGGCGGGGAGTGTGGGGGGGAAGAAGCTGGTTATTAATTCACAGGTGAGTCGGGCTTGCGTTTCTTGGACTTTTCGTTTCCGTCACTGTTTGAGAGGACTGTCAATCTCGTTTGGGACGACTTTCGTGTTGTGCGGATAGACTTAGGTTGTGGGCTGGGGTTTTCGCGGACTTCTGTCTTGACGGCGTTCCCTTAGAGAGATTCTTTGTCTTGGCTTCGATCTCTCTGCAGCGTCTACTTTCGTTTTCCCCCGACTTTCCTTCCCCCTTCCCTCCCTCATTGAACCCGTGTGCTAACGGTTTACTCTCACGTCAGAACTGCATCCACTGTAAGCTGTGCGACGTGAAGACGCCGACGGAGGATATCACTTGGACGGTGCCGGAGGGGGGTGGGGGGCCGAAGTACAGTACGTCTCTTTCCTTTTCCTTCATTCCGTCCCTGGAATCGTACTGACGCAGGTGACTTCTTTAGCTTTGACTTAATCCCGCGCTTCCTATGCGGTGGATTTCCCGTCTTTCCCGTACCGTGGACGTCGTTGGAGCGAGTCGAACGATCCACTCTTTAGTAGCATCGAGGCGTATTTGTGTATATAACGTCAAACATTTGATAAGAGCTGGAAAATCTGATACACGTGTATTCAACCTGGGATGTGGTATGAAAATTGGTGCCGTCCTCAGAACCTTCGGCTATATTTCGACCTAGCCACTCATTGACGTACATCCGTTCCTACAAGTTATGACCTCTAAAGCTTGAAGCTCCGAATCTGGCGACGGAGAGTCACACTTAGTTAATCACCCGTCTCGCTCTGCTGGTAAAGCGCAACTAGTTGTAGGTGGGTTGATACACGGGCGGAAAATCGTCTTCTAAGTGACTACCGTTATTGCTGGCAGAAGCTAATTGGACCCCACCGTCAACATGCTGCCGACGCTGTGGGTGCGACGTCGCGTGCGAAACGACCGCGCCCTCCTTACGGAAACGTGCAGGCCTATCACCACCACCACTTCTGGCATTATCAGTGGGGATCACTGCGTACGGACGAGATCAGCACCTCGTGCTAGGCCCAGGAGTCCAGTCACACTTACCTTGCTTGCTGTATACGTCTACGCGGTGCTCAGAATCGTGGAGTGCTTGCGCTGCTCCTCTCTGTTTCCGTCGACAGAGAAGAACGGACGCGATTATCAGCACTATTACTAGTGCAGCGGCTCCGATTGTTGCTCCTGCGATAACTGCGACATTGGGTTGCTGTTTTTCTGCCCCGCTTCTTGGGTCCCTCGATACTGTACCGCCGTCGGTCGCCTGAGCGGGCGTGGTCGAACTAGACTCGATGCAGGAAGGAGTCGATGCAGACGGAACCGATGGAGATGGGCTGAACAGAAGCAATGACGGGGTAATAGTGTGAACGAAATAGTCCTGAGCAGTAATAAGCGTCGACTTAGTGAGTGCTCCGTCTGATTGAATGTCAAGCTCAAATACCAGGTACATCATGCGAGCCCCGTCGGACTGATACGTGACAACCAATGTGTGCTCTGCCTCTGACAGACCTCCGGACGTGAATAGCGGCATCCTGTACATGGCGCGCTCAACGAGATCAGGCGATCGGTATCTACCTGCGCTTTCTCCGTCTATACTGAAGGCGGCAGTAAATGGAAAGAGGGTAGAATCTTCGACTTCAAGTGTGCCGTAGACCTCTATTCCCGTTCCCATGAACCTGCAGAAGATTGAGACGAGTCGGTAAGCGACGACATGTTACAAAAGGTGGCAATGGTCACACTACCTATACGTAGCAGTCGCCCCGCCGGTGTTAGTGGATCTGCTGGTGTTCGCATGCTGCGGTAGTCCATCTCTCCGACTCCAAGCTTCAGGCGGGTGGAACTCGATGCGAGCGTCAGAATCATCTTCCATGATGTGCACCTTAGCGTTGTCGGGACCGATTAGCACGTCCTGCTCGAGATTGTTAGCGTAGATTATGTAGTCCAACCAGTATTGAGTGTCGAAAGTCTCGATGTTCACTGTGAGCATGTGTTCGGCAGGGCCAGCAAGCGACGGTGATTGGCAAGACAAGTAGTGGTACTGCGCTTCGCCAGAGTTGAATTCGGGAGGAAAACTTGGTATGCTGGTTCCGTCGACTTCGCAAGCTACGTTGGGAGCGACGCTCGTCTGGAATTCGAAGTGGGGCACGGTAGTAAACACGCCGACACTTGTGCCTGGAGTGATAGGCGAAGAGTTCGATGATTGTCAGCACCCTCACAATGTACATGTCATAATCGCCTCAAGAGGAGGGCGGAATGTCTATGAGTACACTGACCATTGAAACTGAAGGAGAACGAAGCGGTACGTTGAGCTTTCGTGCCGTGTGTAGTGGAGTTGTATTCGACCTCGAACGAGCCGGACGTATGCCAAGGGTTGCCAATAGTGGAGTACGATATCCTAGGGCTGGTATCGTCCACCAGTACTTGTACAGAGCTTGTGGAAGACATGAAAAGAGAGAGAGAGAACGTTGTGCGTGAGAGGCGATTGTTGCCTGAGGTGATGTGCCACATCCAACACAGCTACTTATACATATCAGACCTGTGTTTGATCCTGTCACGCATGTGCAATGTGCCATGAGAGCCTCTCAATTTGACCCTAATTGCCACCATCTGATCATCGAGACCGGGAGGACCGCGTTCTTGAGTTTGGGAACAAATATTGGAAGACACCACGAATGCTTTGACCAACAGTGGCTGATTGTCTTCGAACGCTGGAAATTTTCTTGCCACTGCTCAAGTCGCGAACAGGCGTGTAACCTCGTCAACGATCTGCATTCGTGTGAACTTATTGGTGACTGGAAGTAAAAGTCTTGCGTTGCCCAATTGGGAATGTAATATCCATCCACTTGCAAATTCACCAGTGATGAGTCGTACAGGCTGCGTACAGGCATCTGTACAGATGCCTGTACGCAGCTCGTTGATCAAACCTGCTACGAGAGAAGTTATAAAAATCCATCACCGTTGCAATCGACGCCCCAATCAACCAACACAAGGCACAACAGCTTTGCCGCTTCAAGCAGAATGGTGCCCCCCCATTGATTGATACCGAAGCTCTAACTCTGGCTGGTTTTCCCTCTTGTTGTAGGAACATCTGAGGACTCTAAGCGCCAAATTGGATGATCACCGCGGTACCTGTGGGTTTATTTGTCATCCCATTCACCATCTGCGAAGAGTTGGGCTTGCAAACCCAGCCGTCAAACGTTCAACCTTAGACCCAGGCTGGCAGAAGCAGCGTACGCGTGTACTCCATATTATGGTGGCGATGAGAGTATAAGACTGCTGTAAGCTCAGTAGAAATACGTTTATACACATACAACAGGACGGAAAGACCACATGGTCGAAAAAGAAGACAAGAGTCGGAGTGCTCCAGGGCGAAATGCACACGCTCAGATGCGAGGCTTATGCAACGAAAGTGAGGCTACTACCAGGCTGAAACTTGGATGGAAGATCGCTGCATGAATCAGACTGAGGACCATCACGTCCCGACGCTAGGTGGAGTACCGGTGCCCTACGTTCCCGACGATACTGCCAGTGAGAAATAGAGCTGCTACCGCCTCCTGTTGGAGCGGAAGAAGAGCCTGTGGGCTCTGTTTGGGCATAACTCGGTTCGTGCTGTATTTGAGATGAATGGACCGAGGTGTAACCGTTGTCGGATGCTTGCAATTTCAACACGCCGGCACCGTCGACTTGCTTGAAAAGGAAAGGAGAGGCATACGCGGGTTCTATGTGCACATGAGAATGCGTAAACTTTAAGGAGTAAACGTGCTGTTTAGACTTACCTCCTGTACTGAGAATATTCAAGGGAGAACCGGGGTGCTGTGCCCTTGCTCGTCTCCTAAACCAGAACAACAGTCCCAAAGTAAGTAAAAGCAATGCAATGACACCAGCTACAACTCCGCCGACGATAGCAGCTTGATTGGGTATATGATCGTTTGGGCTTCTTTCTGGCTGCTTTGGACTCGGATCTGCTGCAATGCTGGATGACTGTGGCGCAGAGGGAGTGGTGGAGCTGGTGGGCGATGGAATGGATAGAGATGATGGTCCAGATAAAAGGCGTGATGGCGTAACGTCATATACGAAGTAATCCTGTAGAGCGAACAGTTAGCGTTCACACTCAAGACAGCTGAGTACTGAGCATTGAACTCATTTACCAGGAACATGGTACGAGCACCGTCGGTCATGTAAGTTGCGACCAACGTGTGTTCGCTGTCTGGAAGAACCCCAGAACTGAAAAACGGCATCCTGCGTAGAATACGCTCAACGTCAATGGATTGGTATGTGCCTGCACTCTTGCCATCGATACTGAAAGAGACATTGAAGGGGTTCTGAGACTCCTCCAACCCCAGTGTTCCGTAGACTTCTATCCCGGTCCCAGAGAAACTGTAAGCGGATAGGGGATGAAACAGCGAGCAATGAATGACACCTTCAGAGACAGACACTGGCAACAAATACCTGAACGTTGAGGTCGCCCCACCCCTCGTAGTGAAATGTGTAGTACTTTCATGCTCCGGTATTACACCTGCTAGGTTCCACGCGTCAGGTGGGTCAAATCGGACACGGCTGTCCGCCTCGTCAACGATGATCTGAATAGAAGAGTTGCCGATGTCGGGACCGGAGAGTACGTTCTGCCCTTGAACTGGGGTCTCGTAAATCATGTAGTCCAGATACCATGACTTATCGACGGTTGTGTTGACGTCGACTCCAAGAACATGCTCAGTGTCTGTGCTTAGCGCCGATGATTCGCACTGCAAGTAGTTGTACAGTATTTCTCCTGGGATCGTGCTTTTCGGAGTGAAACTCGGTATGCTGGCGCCGTCCACGCTGCAAGATACTTTGGGAGCCTCTATGCCGTTGCCCGGGAGAGGTACAGTAGCATACACGCCGATCTTGGTACCTATTGAAGCGAATTCAAGGTTGAGAAGAGGCACGCTTGAATTTTTCAGTTGGGCAACACACCAGAGAACCGGAAGGATAATGAAGCTATATTGTTGGTCCTTGTGCCGTGTGTCGTTGACTTGTATTCCAAATTGTCTCCGAGCTCTACCCAGCCATCGGTGTAAGATACCTTCGCGTCAGAATCATCTACTAGCACTTGCACGCTGGAAGACATGGGGGCGGGGAAAGCGAACGATCAGGATGGATGACGGACAGATGCCTTATAACGCACAGCAGCACTCAGGATCAGTTTGAGGCAAAGTTCTCAATCTCTCATGACACGGCTTTCTCATGTATAGCAGAAGGGGGCAGGGCTTCCCAGTACCGGAAGATCTTGATGAACAGATTGACATCGCTCTAGAGGCTTGGATTCGAAGTCCATGGAAAAAGTTCCGGTATGATTTTATTCGCCGCTGCCACCAACGGCCTCGGTTGGATCCCAAACCCATCCCTATACTCGATGTTTCTTGAGTGTGTTGGAAGAGCGCACAGTATGCGTTGTGTGAGATGGTGACGAGGAGGGAGGAGGTAGTGAGTATTCTCAATGGCATGAAAGGAGGTGGAGAGAGAAATTGAAGCCCGTGATTCGATGGTGATAGATTGGCGCTTGCGGTTGTGTTTGCCAATGATCCGCAGAGAAATTTCTAACCCGGCTAACCCCAGTCGCAAGTTCCTTCCTTCCTCCTCCTGGGATCTAACATGACGATGACTTGGGCTATTCGGATCGACTCTAGCCAGGTTTCCCCATGACTGGATGACTATAACACCTCCCTCACAGCTGGCTGGTCTAGCTTCAAACAGTTCGAATCGACTGCAGCCACCCTGGTTCATATACTGGTAATTTCAGAACATGTTTCGCTTGCTCAGTCTGTTGCTCGGTTTCTTGGATGACACCAACGCCTTTCGAGCTGCTTAGTCTTGCTTCAAGCCCCATTGTAATCTACAGTGATAACTACATCATGCGCGCGTGGCCAGCCACGTCAAAATCTCCCTCCGCTCGTCCGTCGACCGCACAGAGCGCATCCAACACAACGCATGCACGTATTCAATGCGAGTTCCGTCGACTGGTTGAACACACAAAGAATTGTCAGCTCCTCAATGCTTTTGAAGTCGAAATTCGAGCCTACCTCTGTGAACCAGCAACACCTGGCGAGCGCATACTTGCAGGATACGCCGGAGGCTGGTTGATCGACTCGTAGTGCGTATTGAGCATGTTCATGAATGCGTTGAACAGCACAGAGTTATTCCCAGCGGCCTCGTGAAGAGGTGCGCTGTTCGCTGCGTCCTGTTCCTGCGTACGCAATCCGTGCAGCGCCGAGGTCGTGGCGACGGGGATGGAAAATGTGGTGGTGTTTGTTGCGTGATCGCCGATGGATGCGTACGATTTGTTGGGGTCAATGTGTGGTTGGGAAAAGGGTCCAGCATGGTACGATTTCTCGTAGGGTACTGCCATTACTTGATGAGCTTCGACCCAGCCGGCGGCTGACCTCTTCCTCCTTCTGATGCGGAGCATGCAAAAGACTGCGACGACCACGAGAAGGAAGCCGGCGATGGATCCAGCTATTATCGATGCCAATATCGCAGGCTTTAGGACTGTGGTTGGGGATGGATCGAGTGTAGTAGATGGTTGATCGGGAGTGGGAACAAGAACGGTACTATTGAGCGGGATATCGGGCAGTTCGTCGACACGCTCCAAATAACCCCAATCGTAGAGCACCCCGGTGATCACGAACGATCTGAGTCCTTGGACATTCACCAACTCGGCCTTCAAAGTGTGAACACCATCGTTGCCATAGTCAATATCGTAGAGCATTCTTTGGTAGACGTCGCTGATGTGCGAACTGGGGTAATTACGAGGTATCGGCCGGTTTCCATCAAGATGGTAAGCAATCGAAAGCTCCCCATCTCCACGGTCCGACGTCCCAATAATATATGCTCTGCTGCCTGCAACAGGAGATGGTGTACGGGTGAGCTGTAGCTTGTGTTCACGGTCAATCACGAGGCTTATGCGGCATGGCAACTCACCGCGAAAGGAAAACTGAACAGTGCTGCCGACTTCTTTGGTTCGCATTCCTTGCACTGCTCCGTCGCCCCCGGCGATATCTTCCCAGTCCCCCAGATACTCCAGATTCGGATCCGAAGGACTCATGAAAGCGAGAGTGGGAACTCGACCGTCCCAATCGCCTGAGCTATGGGCTACCCAGCTGCGAGGTTTGACCAGCGCATGATCCACAAACCACTCCCAAAAGTATTGGCCCAACCCATCAATATCAAGACTGTTGATCGCCCCAGGAATTTGCACGTCGATGATGTGTTTGCTGTCTTCCAGATCCTCGACAGAAATCTGGAAGGTGTACCTTCTTCGGGTAATGTCCATCAAAGGTGCGGCGGCGACCAGACTAATACTGTGCGAAAAGGGTGGCGTCCCATCGAGTGATACTATAGCGATGCCACCCTCCACCGTCATTGGAGGCTGGCCATCGCCTCGTATCTCAGCCACGAAATGCACTTTCGCCGCGGTACCTACTAGCAGAGGTCAGTTAGCAATAGTCACCGACCGCATCCGAGTGAACGCTATGCGCACCGTGAAAGATAAATTTGACGCTTCCCGTATACCCCTCCAGGTACGATAAGGTTGCAAAACTAGAGATCCTGATTGTCGATGCAACAACGGGCTCTTGCAAATTGGCGTCTTTCCAAATGAGGTCCCACAGGGGCTCGGCGAGCTCGTAGAACATTGGATTCACATAGTGGGTCCAAAACTTTGACGGCGGATGGTTAGATTTGGGCTCATTTTCTGTGAATACGAAGCAATTGGTTAGAGGCCAAGGATCATTGGCATCCCGATAACGTTGTTCCCAGTCTAGAGGGCAGATTTGTGTGTCGTCGACGATAAGCCAGAATGGAGCATGCTTCGACATGAAAATCTCAATGTATGAAAGCTCGAGGGGCAACTGCAGATGAGGGTGTTGAAGAGGGGTATGCTTCCGTCGACACGGAAAGACACGTTCTTTAAAACCATGCATGCATATGGCTCTCGGCTGTGGTATCCCATACACTGCAGGGCTGACTTCATGATTGCAACATCAACCGCGTTCAAGCAGTGATTCTCACACTGCGTGAAGCTGTGCTTACCAGCCTGAATGTGTCTATCATTATAGTATCTGATGACTCGGATGCTCCGATTCCCTAATGACAACTGTCTACACTTCTGGGAGTGCTGCCAATGGGATGCTGCCCTGGTAAGCAAAGTCAGTAAGTACCCCTTGAGCCCTTACGATCTTAACATCCTCAGGCCGTACCTTCCTGACGATGGCGACGGCAAGGTGTCAGTATGTATCAACTCCTTGGAAGCGTCCGGCCAAATGGACGTTCAGTCAATAGGCACTGCAGGCTATGGGGCGTTTTGGCGATTTGATCCTGCTCCCGAGCAGATTCTCACTGAGAATCACCATGAAGATGTGTTGCCCGTCCAAGGCCTGATGAAAATGAGAGTACCAAAATCAAACTACCCATGATTAACCCGCGATGGATAGGTGCTTCTGTTTGTGGCTGGTGCTTGTACGGCTCAGGCTATTTCAGTCTGTCGCATTTGGCGATGTTTACTGGGATCACTGCACTGAAACCGTTACGACCGGGAGAAGCTGATACAGTTCAAAGGTGGCGTCACTAGAAGTGCTAGACTGGAATCAGTGGCCTCGACCTGGCTACTACTCGACTCAGACTGCGAGCTTGCAGGCGTTGGACCAACCGGAACGTCTAGGCCGGGACTTAACCCAGTCTATTATGACGTTTATGATGCCACATCGCAGTGCCAACGCATTGGTGCACGTAAAGGAACGAAGCCACCTAAGAACCATGTCATTGAAAAAGCAGATGATAGTTAGGCTAGCGCTGTTCTCCGGCCACCGACCGATATGCATGTGCACTACTTTGGTCTTGCGTAACCTTTCTCCCAGTCCAAGTTCACATTCTACTTCTCCGCGCTCAATCGTGCACTGTGTTGACAGGCGACGAGAGCTTGGCATCGACGAGCTGAGCGGAGAGACACGGGTCGAATATCATTTGCCTCCGGCGGGATGTGATCGATGTGATTGATCCGCGGAGTTTGATCCGAGTCATTTTGTCATCTTCAACTTCTTGCTTCCAGCGACCACGATGCCAGCTCTATTCAAAACACCCTTAAGCCTGCATTCTGCCTATGTGCATGTTCAGGCTCTTCAAGCTTATTCAGAAGAGACCCAATCATGCCGCTTAAGCTCGCTGTATATCATCACCGACCTTACCGACACCTTGTCATCGCTGGACTGCACATTGCTCGAGCTCGAACTCGACGTAATCTTTGCTTGCGTCCATGCTGCAAGATGACAGATATGTACGGTAAGGCAATTCCACAGTCAACAACATTCACTTGCTGGGTCCGTACAACCCTCACGGCTTCACGGCTGCAAAATCGCGTCGCCCAAGGACTCTTGCACAGGCCGTTGCGTCCCACGTCAGTTTCAGCAAGGAGGTGGAGTCGGCTGCCCAGGTAACGGTCGAGCTCCTCAACCGCTTTATTCATTCAGGCTAGGTACCCTCCCCACCAAACAGCCGTAGTGGGGCCTGATCCCATTTTTCCTTGGAATCTGTGCCGTAGTCGATGTCTATCGACCTCACAACGCCTGGACGCGTAGCTCGCCTGTGTACGATGCTACCAAACGCGGCGTTCTGTAGCTTTAAGAGGGGCGCGACTGGCAGAGTTTTTTTTACTCAGCTTTCAGATCCCCAGCTCAGCTTCCCTCTCCTCACACGATGAAATTCGCCGCCGTCGCCCTCTCCCTCTTCACCTCCCTCTCCCTAGCTTCCCCGCTCTTCTCGCGCGACTGCCCCTCCATCCCATCCACAGCAGACGATAACATCCTGAGGCAGCTCTATCAAATCTCCACGGCCCGCGGCGTCAGTGAGAAGGTTCTCCTGGCTACGTTCGAAACCTGCTGGATCGAGTCGCATTGTAATAACCTCCCGTATGTTCACACTCCTGTTCATTGACACTAACTAACTGACGGTTGATTTCCTCAGATGTGGCGACCAAGACTCGATCGGCGTGTTCCAGCAGCGCCCGTCGCAGGGCTGGGGATCGTATGATGAGATTATGAACGTTGATTATAGCACTGGGAAGTTCCTCGAACTTTGGTGCGTCCATCCTTCATCCCTCTCCGCCATCCATCTTCGTCCTAACTATCGTATGATCTGCAGCATCCCCACCGCCGAACAGAACCCCGACCTCTCAGCTGGCACAATCGCGCAGTTGGTTCAACGCTCGGAGTTCCCGGATCGGTACAATGAGGCTGAGGGTATCGCCCGTGGTCTCATCGACCGCGCTAGGGAGCTCGCTGGTGGAGCTTGAGGAGGACCTGGCGCATGAGAGACTTCGAGTCCTATTCGCTTGTGTTCCCGGGGCGGTGAAGATCTGGAGTGGACGGCGCGAGTCACTGTGATATTTATTGGCTATTTATGAATGCTTGTTGTTAGGTATCATTTAACTTATTCGTATTTATACGTGTGCGAGTCACTGCTGTCGTGTTGTGTTGTCCTGAAGTTAGAGTCTGATGCTCGAGTGTGAACCTCGAGGTGCGCTCGCGCCTCCTTGACTTGGGCCTGGAATACGAGAGCAACGGGGGAACTTACAGCCGTCGTTGGTGCTGTGATCACGTTCGAGGAAGTGGATAGATGTACGACAAGGATGTAGTGACAGGAGCAAGAAGCGATCGCGAGGAGAGCATTAGGCAAGATATACTATACTAGCTAGCAATACATGTAACTATGGTCTACGTCTAACGAGATGCAGATAGAAATACAGAGGAGAGAACAAGAACTAAACGATACAAGCGAAACGATGCAAATACAAGAAGTCGTCTATGCAGTCCATATCATAAAGGGTCATAAAATCCGATTCGTCAAAGAGTCATCCAGATCGGAATCATTGCGGACGGGTATCATACCCCACCTGCGCCATCCAAACGCCCTCATACACCTGATCCAACGAAACCAAAACAACCGAGCCAAGGTTAATCTGAGTACCCGTGGCAGAACCGATAGCGTACCGCACGTCGCTCGGGCGCTCGTACTGCGTCTTCTCGAAGAACCGCGCGATGGACTGGGACACGCTGGCTGCGAGCTGGGCGCGGTTGATGGGTGCGCCGTTTGGCATGGAGAGGGCGAGTGGGCGGGACCAGTCGACGTGGGGGTAGCCTGGCCACTGCACTCATAGCATTAGACTCGCACTCCACAATTGAACGAGAAGCGGGAAACACTCACACAGATCTTAAACGTCACAGTCCCTGTCTTCACCCCCGGCATCAACGTCCCCACCGAATCCCCCGGATTCGCAATCATCTGCATCAACGCTGGAATCGCACGCGATGCCAGCTCGCGCACGGGGACTCCCTGACCTGCGTATCCTGCGTAGTCGAAGTTGATTCTCCGAGTCGGAGTAGCGTTGGGAGATTGCATGGCGGCGGTCCATTTCGAGTTGGACTGGGGAGGAGATTGGGGGATCATTTTGCGGTGGGGGAAGAGGACTTTGGGAGTGGAGTGAGCGGAGGATGATGATGCGCCGGACAGCGAGCTGTATGTCGAGCGTTGGCTGGAGGAGGGAGCGGTATGGAGGGGGTTGTGGTAGGACATCGTTCAGGAGGTTGAGGGATTTTTGTGATGAGAAGATAAGACTGAGAGGCTTGCTCGTTGTGCTGGGTGTTGATTTGGTTACTATCAGAGCGCAGAGGTTATATCCAGACTTGAACGATTGTGCACTCTAGTCTTTCATGGAGGAGCGGCGACGGAGAACATAGCGCGTGGGCTGAAGACATTGAGAAGGAAGCATTCGGTTGTTCAAATTATTCGAAAAGAGACGAACGAAAGATAGTGGCGCGTAGACATAGAAAGAACGGGAAAAGGATCGCGTCGAAGCGTTGAAGAACGGCGCGTCAACCTTTGCCAAAGGAGCAGGTTTGGTGGCACAAAGTACGGTGCCGATTGTCCAGTGGTCCCCAAAGCGCTTGCGAGGCTGCATTGTTCCCTTTGATGTTTGTTTTCTACGCTTAGTTCATCTCCACCCGCCTTTCTTGACGCGTATGTCTTCTTTCACATTATGAAAGCAAGGCCGGATTGAAAGAAGCCACACCGAGGCTCCGAGGCTCGAGTGAAGCGACAGGCACCAGTGCGTACGGCTCGTTCGTGTACAACGTATACACCGAAGAGGGCTTTTCGTATCATCCGGTGGTAGTCTTAGTCTGAGCAGAGACTAGGAAGAGAGCGGATGAACACGCAAGGGATTATCGATTGCCGAGCACTGGGCGTTGAACGTTGTAGGTGAGAGGAGAGAGCTGCCACGAGCTCGTTATTCTGCTTTGTTCCTGTTGACCAGAGAAAGGCGGTCTATATTCTCGTCTCCTATTATCCCACAGTCTTTATTGAATGGCTGGCACCAATAAAGTGTTTCTCGGCGGTAGACGCCGCTGTCGGGGAGACCAGGTCCACTGCTTTGCGGATCTCAGTCAGGACGAGTGCGAGCAGCGAGGCTTCGACCCGGTGTCGAGGTGCGACAGAGTAACATCAACATCCGGATCGTCTACCAAGTTGGTGCAGTACGAGATCAAAATAAATGCTAATAATAAGAGTGAGTCTCGCTTCACCTTGATTCCTCTTGGTCGGAAGCTGAAACACGGACTTCGAGCAGTATTCGGATCTAGTGCGGCGCGCGGGATGTCGGGACAGAAAATACGACGCCGCTGGGATACGCTGCAGATTTAACGCCTTTGGGCGTGTCTTCACCAAGTTGACCGGAACGACCGACCCCGCAGGCCAGGGGCGCACAAGCTTCGATCTTATCCAAGGCGTGGATCGTACACTTCGTCGACCAGGGCTACTACACAAGCGTTCAAAGCTCAGCAACAGAAATGAGGCCGTCTACCTAGCAGCCGATGGTCCCTTGGATCTCGAGTCGTTTCTCGCGATCGTCACTCTACCTTCAGAGGAGAAGATAGCAGGGGCTGAAATCTTTGTCGACGCACGAGGAAGTTATGGGTTGGGAGTGGCATGCAAAGCCCTGTCGAATGGTGGGACCCAAGGATCTAGAAGGTGAGATGCACCGATCTTGTGTTTAAATCCTGTTCGAGACGTTGGTTGACCCAAATATAAACAGCTCTCCACAATCTCGAGGATATCCAATCGTTCTCGCATCACGTCTACTATCCCTTGAAGCACTTCAGGCGGTCTGGGGAAGAGTCCGAGAGAAAGGATGTAACCCGTATAACTCGCTCTTCGATGATCACGGAATATAGTGCCAGTGAGTCGAGGTACTTCTCCAAGTCATGAAGTGTAAGAAAGACCTGATACTTGTACATTTTTAGTGGATGCATTGTCCCGATCGGATACAGCCGCCGCAGTGCTTGACTTTGTGCTTGATTCCGGAGGTCATGCGAAAAACCCACTGGAGAAGTCTAAGTTACGTAGCAAGAAGACAAGGGACCGAGCTTCATTGCAAGAAGCTGCGGTCACGGTTGACGGTGCTCCAAGTCCTGGTGAGCAACAGTCATCTCTGATTGTTTTCCCTGGAGCCTCTCCTTCATGCTCGTCTACCTCGAATAAACCTGATGCACGAGTAAAATCAGATGATCAGCAAAGCTCCAGCACTGGCACATCGATGGTCACCCTACTCATTGATTTGGGAGAGCAGGATTTGACCCCTGCCTCAGATTTACCCTTCGAGGCATCCCAGCAGGAGCCACATCGGCGCGATGATGATCTTAGGGCCGAGTCTTGGAATACTAGCAATGCAAGTGGCCCTCCTCCTCTTTCCACGCGGCCACGACCTCGGCGACAGCTCGAGCCTCGACCTCGGCGTACAGCTGTGGTCCTCCAGAACCAGATGAAAACCCTACAAGAAAGCCTTAACGAAATCCGCGCTCGTCTCGAGGAAAGAGAGAAACCACCGCGCTATACCCAGTAGTCGGAGTGTGCTGAGTTTTTGTGGCTTGGCTATGTGAATACGTTGTACTTCTTGAAATCAAGGCTTGAACTCGAAAAGACTCGAAAGTTGTACCGTGAGGCGTGATTTAGCGTTTCGGCGGATCAGAGATCAGCGGATCATCCGAATATCATCATCACCACCGGTTCGTCCTTCCGAAAACGACAATTGTCTTGTTCTCTCAGGCACCACCTAATCTATCCATCTACTCCCTGTCCTCGTCATCAGGACTGCACTGATGCTAAGCCGCGCTATTGCACTGGTTCAACTTTTTATCTGTCTCAACGCTTCATCTAATGATCGCGTTGCAAGGGAAGAAGACCTACATAACAGGAAAGGCTGCTTCGCCCTGTCCCCGTTTCACTCTTTCTCACGACGCCAGTGCACGTAGACGTGCTCGTCCCATTGTGTTTCTTCTTCTTGACCAACCGGAGATTAGCTAGAAGTCTTGTCTTCTAGCCCGGTACCTTCATAGTTTGTCCTTTAATGGCTGGCACCAACAAACTATTCCTCGACGGCGCACGACGATGTGTCGGGGACCAGACCCGTTGCTTTGCTGATCTCAGCCAGGTGGGATGCGCAGGGAGACAGTTTGCAGCGGGTTGTAAAGAAGACACTAGTCATCCGAATAAACAGAGAGCACGACACGAGATCAGGGTGAACGCTAGTCCAAGTGAGTCGTCATTTAACTCAGTGCCTTGGGGTTGAAAGCGTACGTTTACCGGAGCGCAGGTACAAAGTTTGATTTGTATTCGGACTCCGTGCAGGAGGTGAAATGTGCGGATGGTAACGACACCCAAGAGGAGATCTGCAGAGACAGTGCCTTCGGGCGTGTCTTTGTGGGAACTGCTGAGGCAAACGATCCAGATGATCTGATTGTATACAACACCAGCTTCAATCCTGTGACAGGCCTAGCACGTAACCTTCGCGCACCAATACTACTCTACGACCGTTCTGAGTTTAACAGCGAAAAGGAGGTCATCTACCTAGCAGCCAACGATACGCTAGAACTGTCCACCTTCTTCGCCGTTGTGACGCCGCTTCCAGAAGAGAGGATCCAGGTGGGGGCAGAAGTGTTTGTCGATGCTCGTGGAAGCGACTGGTTGGGGGCGCCATGCGACCGGCTATCAGGCGGTAGACCCGAATTCGAAGTGCATTTTACAGGTATGCAATGTCATCGTCGACCAAGTCAGTCCATCTAACATCCTACAGGCTCATCTATATCAGCTTTGGTAGCCGAACCCAACACGCTGGATGATCTACCCTTACCGTATTACTTGAGGAAACCTAATGGCGGCAATATTCCTGGTACACTGAAGGGCGAGTCCTGGAGGCGAAGCGACACTATCTCCAACCATGCTCCCGAGGGTAGCACGAGCACACACATTGTTGTGTTCGACTGCCGACAGGACGCGGTCAAGTTAGCCACATTCCTTGGATTCGTCTACTCACCACCCATTTCACCCGATCTCACATTTAACGACCTTCCCGTCAACATCTTTCGTCCTTTCGCCGGTGGCTCTGGTAGGTCAAAGCTCATCTCCGACTAGCAACTCCGGCCCACTTGACGCGTCAGAAACAGCAGGCTCAAGCGGTCCCGCTGGGTCATCTCCAAACATTAGGGTCATACTGGGAGGAGTCTTCGGCGGCGCTGCGCTCTTCGTTCTGCTCGTGATTCTTCTGATATATAGAGCTCGAACCGTAGGGTCTCGCCCCGAGGTCCAGCATGCGCAGGAACCGGATCAAAGCCATGGTGTGCTTCAGATCGATTCAAATGCCAGTGATACCGACGGACCTCCTCCTCCTCCATCTTCCGTGCAGCCACCACAGCTTGAGCTTCGTCCTCAGGATACTTCTGCGGCCCTTCAGAACCAAATACAAGTTCTACAAGAAAGCCTGAATGCAATCCACGCTCGGCTTGAAGGAATGAATCACCCACCGCATTATACCGAGTAGATGATGTTGCGGCTTTTGTGCGATCGATGGATGTACTACTGCTCTCTTTATGTACCACTGCCTCCGCCTTCCATGCGTCTGCATTGACCGCTCGTCCAAGCGCCGCCGTCAGTCTCAATTTGAATATCACGATGTTGCACTCATCACATGACCGCGTGTCTCTCAGACTCTTTCTCTCAGCTTTCTCTCTCTCGACCTCTACCACCTCGCCCGCGTCCGTCTAGCCACTATAGTGTCAACATCGCTAGCTTCTACCGCATCTACGAGAACGTTAACTTTTTATCTGTGGGCGCCACCCTCCAACTTGAAGACAACATTCTTGCGAGTGCGCCTAGCGAGGTACAAAATGGCTGACCTGTTCTTGGCATTGGATTAACAGATCATCTTGGTGATTTGTGTGATCCGCGCAGTATTTGATCCGATCATCATGGCGCCAATCTTGCAACCCGCGCTAACTCAAGCCTGACCCAATTCTTCTTCCTGCTTTCGTACAACTTCGATTCGCACTCCTGTGTCACTACGCACTGCGCGTATGCAATCGAATCTGAACTGGATCTAGTGCTGCTCTATCTGTGAACATTGCCAAATCAAACATGGGAAATACAAAGCACGCGCGCGCCAGGAGCAATAAGTATATACGTATCTACCGCTCCAATCTACCAGGTATACTCGCGACGTACGCCCTAGGGAATCTTCCCGATACAAGTCTTAATGTCACATCATTGGACAGCGTCTCCCTCCTTCTGTGCCTCGAGCACTGGTGGTATAATTTGGAATGCTAAGACAACGTATGGTCAAACCTAATGACCAACGGACGCGTCGACTCATGGAACTCACCTTTCCAACGATAGCGAAGACATCGTCTAGGGCGCAGGAGGACGATCCCATTCATCCGCAAACTCCTCCACGTATCTCAGCCCCCTCATCTCTCCAATCTGAAGATGATGCGCCACCACCGTATCCCAACTCACAGGCCTCGTCGTCGTCTCATCCGAATGATGACCCGTAGGATCATGGAACCCCTCCACATCATTCACCACCGTCGCCCCCTTTGCGTAGTCCGCGACCCACATCCCCAAGATCACGTCGTCGGCAGGATAGTGGATATGGTGAGGAAGGACCACATCCTGCTGCGTCATCCGATCAACGAGGTGCGAGCTATACAGGTATCCGAATCCGTATGGGTACGAGTACCATTCGCCTCCATCAACCTGTTCGTCTTCCAGCTCTGGATGTGATTCGTCCAAGCTCGGAACGAGGTGCAAAGCATGGACGCCCATATGTCCCCACAGGATGTCCGTCTCGCGTGGGTTTCCGGGAAGCGGTGGCTGGGACTTGTACCCTCGTAGTCTGCGAGCAAGGGCGGCCAGTCGAAGGAAGGCGTCGGTATCCGCACTCATATAAAAATCGTACGTCGAGCCCGGCACCTCAGCTCCCCACTTCAACATCCTCCACCTTTTCTCTCCCATCCTATCCATACTCTCCTTCATATCAAGAACGAGTACATCGTTATGCAGCGCACGTTCCTGGGATACCCGCCTGTCATCCGCAGTATCCGTATAGCCCATGATGAACCGGTACTGGATCTTGATTTCGTGCGAGGGCAGGTCGGAGAGGACATACTGCCGGAACGCCTTGCGGCGCTCAAACTCTCGCGGGTGGGAGATGATGGCCAGTCGGATGATCAGTGGCTCTGGGCGTTGGCGTGGTAATGGGGCGAGCCATTTTGGTCGACTGGCGGTGAAGTTGTACACGGAGCGGTCCATGGCGGTGGAATCGGAGAGGGAGAGAGGGGAGTCGTCGTAGAGGGCTCGGCTGGGTGCTACGACGTCGCTGACGCGCTGCCAGTGCTTGGAGAGGTCGGTGGGGTGGGTGTATAGGAGGATAGATAGGGCGAGGAGGATCCATATGACGGCTATGCCGACGAGGGTGGACCTGCGTCTGTTGGAGAAGACGGATGAACAGGATGGGGCTGTGAACGTGGATCGGAGTTTGGAAGCCATGGGGGATTTCGCTTAGAGGCGAGTTTAAGGCTGGAGATGAGATAGAAGTTGGAGGACGTGAGGAGGATTGATCGATGCTGCAGGTACAACTTCATCAACATTTCATCGAATGTACCAGGATAATTAACTCACTGTAGTTCAAAGAACCTCTGGCTTCACCACGTCCAGTTCTTACGTGTCTTCGTTGCCTTGCTCCCACAGTTCTGCTCCAGTATCTTAGGACAACGTTCATTCTCGACCACGAGCCATGACGATTCAGGTCTCTTACCACGACAATGACTTTGGGAGGCGCGGTCGACGGTAGTAGGAGAGAAGCAAAAATGCGCAGTCGGCCGTGAAAAAGTTCCTTTACGGATTCTCCATCATCCCACCGTATCTGATTTATTCGTTGATTCGTCGTGCTCCTAGAGATGGCTTGGAACGAGATGTGTTATCATTATATACCGGTCACCTCCTGGCAAACGGGGTCTCTGCTCCGCTTCAGTGCCTGGATTCTTGCTCTGTACTCGGTGCATGTTGCGCAGTACAGTAAGTCCATGTAAACGCTGTTGGAAAATGGGCACACATCCGTTGCCTGCATGGAAGCTGCGGGTCGGTAGTAGTCACACCACATACTCTGGATTTGTGACAGGTCCTAAACCTTAAAAGTTGGACCTTGGCACTATTTTGGAGCGCTCAAACCACCGCCCAGCTGAGCATGGGCTTCAGTGCCAGCAGTACTCGACATCATCCCGATTCATCCAATGGTTGACACGGTACCATGTCACTGTGTCTGCATCTGAACCTGCTCTTGTTTGTCATCCAAAAAAACCCATCCTCCCCGTGGCCGCTGCCGCTTCTGCTTGTTTTCCCGTGCCCAGAGCCTGAGCAAACCGAAGAAGGATCTGCTGCAATCTCCGCATGTCCATCACGATCGCGAAGTGACGACGAGTGGAGTCTGACTAACAATTCTGCGTACTCTTCATATGCATCGATGCTCAAAGGAATACATGCGGTGGACATGGCCCGGTGCCTTGCTGCGCATCCGCAGTGACAGCCTGATGCGTCGTCAAAATCTCGCGGGTAGATATCAGAGGGTACGGCAGATCCGCTCTAATATTCAAAGACATATGTCAAAAGCCAACGCATCCGATATATATTCTACCTACGTATTGAGAGCTCGCCGGAGGGCACGGAGATGCGAGCCAGAACCAAGCTTGACCACATTGCAGAGCGGGAGGCGTACGTGGAGTAGTCTTGGCCTCGGCGAAGTCCGGCCGTCCGTGTTCAGCGGCAAGGTTAACGAGGGTTGGACGTAGGAACGGTTGACAGTAAGTAATCACATCCTCCTCACTCACGGAGTCGACAATCTATGAGTCTATTTTAAATGGCGTAGGCAGACAGGACCAGGGCAAAGAAAATTCAGAAGTAAATAGTATGTGCGTAGCCTGAGCAGATGGCGGGATAATCCAGCCCTGAGGCTGCATTTCTGGTACGAGAATAACGAATTATCACGGAGCACCTTAAATACTCTATCGAGCAACACCTAAGATGTGACGAATGGACGAATATAAGAAGGCGCCAAGTGTGGCAGAACTCTCGACGCTGACCTGGACTCCCTTCACAGGATACTAGTAAGCTCCAACGCAAGATGCTCGATTCTAATCCTCGAACTATTACGTGCTCGTGCGAGCTGAACATCTATCGATGAGTTCTTGTGCTCTAAGAACAGAGATGTTCCTCTGTGGCATTTTAGATAAGTAGTGTGCTGGCTCGTTGGGCAGACTAGCTATAGTGCCGTGATGATGGCTGGAATTAGGAGGAGAAAGAGAGGAAGAACGGGATTGTATGCATCGGAAATGATCAATTTTTGAAGATTGTTGACGCGCTTGAAAGCTGATTTGCTCGTCAACGCGACCACAAAGCAAGAAGAGTAAGTATGATGAGGGAAAGAGCAAGCTCCAGGTTGGACTCAACGTCTTTTCGCGGTTGAGCACAGTGGCGCACCGTGATCCGACTCGGCCCGTGGGGAATCGCCAGCTAAGCGCAAGGTGTACTAGGGTTAGACACCTCCTAGTTTCTCCCATCCTCCTCACCTCATTCATGTTCTTTTGGCGATTTTATCAAATCTTTGTTCAAACCTTACGCGTCCAGTTTCTATTTGGATGAGCATGAACACTTGCCATACAAAGGAGCGACTCTTGCTTTAGCTCAGGCGGTATCGAACACAGCAGGCATGCATGCTCCGTTCCAAATTCTTCATGCCCTGCACGGACTGCTGTTGGTCTTGTTTCTAGAGCTTTCGGCTCCTAAGACATCTCAATCTCATCTCAAATACTGCCGCGAGAGGACGAAGTATCAATCCGGCATCATTCCAGTATTGACGCCCTCTTCAAGGGGATAGTTAAGGGATGACACTCGTGATGGCGAGCTTCCTGTTCTTTCTAAATTTTCTGACAAGCCTGTCTCGTTCTACAGACGTGTAGCACCACCACCAAGTTACAGCATCTAGGCATTCAGAGATCGAAGGATTGAGACATGTCCACCCGCTCCCACAAAATCGCCCCAAAGCTCTCACTCCGCGGCGTCACTCCATCCTAGCCCACTTTTCCCCATCTCCTACCATCCTCTCGAACCTCCCATCTTCCACCGTCTTCAAGATCCCCCACACGTCCACCCTCGAGTGCCGAACGAAGTTCAAATACCCCAACAGCATAAAATCCTCATACACCGGACGATCGCCTCCGAACCACCGCTGCTCACCCATCACCCTCGCAAGATCCGACAACGCGTTCTTTGACGCATCCAACAGTGCCCGACCCTCCGGTGAATCTGCCTTCGTAGCCTTCGGTGGTATTCTACTGCGCAGGACGGCCTTTGCCTCTTCGGGCTGCAATATCTCCAAGACTCCGTGGTACACCATCGGCATGCTGATTGGATCCAAGAACTCTGCGATCTTCTCTCTTGCCAGCGCGTGCAGTGCCAGGCTATCTCCCACTAAAAGCGGTCTCTGGGGGTCGGGATACGTGTTGTCGAGATACTGGATTATCGCAAGGGAGTCAGAGACGACGACGGGAGAGGTGGTGGAGATGGTGGAGTCGACGATGAAGGGCACGGTGTATCTTGGCTTGCCGGTGTCGGGGTGAGTGGACGTTGGGCTGGCACCGGCGGCGATCGCATCTGCTTCGATCGTAGTGTTCGACGACCAGAACGTTGTGAAGGGAAGCTGTTTGTAGTTTAGCGCGTATCTGTGTAGGTTGAAAAGCTGCCCGGTCAGTTCACTGATGGGACTGGACGTCTGTCACTGAAGAAAGTCCTGGAGAGCAGCTTACCGAATGACCGAAGTGAATGGCGACACGGGTTGGTTGTGGGGGAGGGCGGTTGGCAAGTCGTATAGAGTGATCTTGGTGTTGAACGTCGCCATCGCTTACTGTAAGTAAGAAAAGTGCTCTTTCTCGTGCACCGTTTTATACGCTCAGAATCGCCCCCGGATAATTGACGATTTTCCGTTAGGCGAGCCTTGAGGTGAGCTATTCACTTCCTTGGTCAGCCAGTGTATATGCTCAGTCAGCTACTCGGAGCTCGACCCCGAAGTGGATTTACAACCAGACGGGAGTCGGAGATCCATTTTGCGCTCTGATGTTCACTTCCGTGAGCGCTCGTCACCCGCTGGGGTCAGACGAAGACTCGCGTACATCAGTAAATGATGCATCTTACTGAGACGACACTGAGCCGCACTGAGCCGCACTTATTCACTGGAAGCTCAGTGCGTCAGTGAGTCAGTGCTTAAGTGTGCTTCTCAGAGCGTGTTCTAAGTGCACAGTGTCCCAGTGAAGCTCGCCAGGTGGGATAGATACGGTTATAGATAGATGATATGGCGCGTAGCTAAAGACTGACACGGTGCAGGTATGCTATGAGTTGAAATCGAGGACCGCCGGACTGCTAGGTTCAATAACTAAAGACCCCTCGTCATCGCTATCTTGCGAATCGTCTCCAGCCCCAGCGCGAGTTGTGCTACGTCGCTTGAAATCCCTGTACGCGTCCAAGGCGTCCGGGAACAGTTGCTTGAGTCGATGGGATAATCCTTCCTGAGCGTCTTGACGTCCCTGCGGGCGACTTTCAACGACTTCTCAACGTCGGGGTTGGACTTCGACCAGCTGGTTTTCTTCTGATGCGTAGTCGTCCCCTTGCGCTTGACAACGTTGACATCACCGGTGTCCTTCAAGCGCTCGAGAACGACGTGAACCTGTGAATAGAATCGGGACAGTGAGCTCCGACTCGTCGAGCATAATCGTAGAGAACACACGAGCACTCACCTAGTCCTTGCTAACGCGAGAGCGCCAACAGCGTCACCTTGAGGCATCACCAAGCCTTGCGTCGCCTCAACGTGTGCACCAAGAACGCACAACATGTACTCGGATCGGAACGGGCCCTTTCTCTCCTGAGAGCATGTTAGCAAAGCTAGATAAAGGGAGTAAAGACATGTTAGCGAAGCCAGATAAAGGGGGTAAAAAAGAGCAAAGCACCGCCTCGATGAGTGGACCCTTCAGGCACAACCACGAACCTGTGCGAAGCACATTATTCACCCACTCCATACGATCTTGGACTTGGGACATCTTCATCAATTTGAACTTGAAGTAGAGTATCTTGACGGCGAGAGTGATGAACTCGCGCTTCCATTGCTTTTTGTCTTGATACAACTGAACATATTTCAGATATCGATGGAGAAGTAGAATTCAGGAGAAGGCAGCTTCCATTCGCGTACACCTTACACTTCTTGCTTGAGTTGATGACCTTGTACTTCGCACGAGGCGCAACCACATCGACGATGATCTGGCCAACCTTATGTGGGAGAAACTCATTTGGTACATCAAAGAGATTCTTCAGAGCACCGTTCATCTCAAGAAAGGTCGTCAAGATGGTGGACTTGTACAGCTTAGCGGCGAAGGCAGGCAGTCCCCGCTGAGATCTAGATGCAGAGTTCTTTGCCTCGACCGCTGCAGTCAACGATTCATTGCTGATAGTAACCGACAGCTATAAGTACAGACGAACTAAATGAGTGCTGGTCGAGTTCAATGAGCGGATGTTGCCAGTACCTGTTTCTTCTTCCCACAATGATACACGCTCGGCGCTGTGCATTCGTCCTCGTCGGTCATGGCCAACCCCTCGTCACCCGCATCGCTACTCTCCTCATGGATATCAGCTCCTGCGTCCACAGCATCTTTGGCTTCCCCGTGTGTTGCCACGACCTGATCCCACCCGTCGACTAGACCTGCCTCAAAGTCACTCAAAGGAGATGGTGGGGCTCGGTTCCCTCGGCGTCGTCTGGCTACTCACGGATAGTCATAAGTAAATGTACTGAAGAATGATCTATGAATTTCGGACGTACCCAGCATCCTTCCTTGGTGTGACAGACTTGTTAGAAGACGCGGCCCTGAATTCGGCTAGGTGCGAGTCTCGCACACCGGCGACCTTGATGCGACGTTTGTGGGCCTTGAGCTGGGAAGGCGCCATGTGTGGGATCTCTTCTGGTGCAAGGGTTTCTCGTGAGGAGGTTTGTAACGTGAAGATAAAGGTAAACCACGCACCGTCGGCGATTCATCTTCCTCATTGTCTGAATCTTCCTCGCCATCGACATCTTCTTCCTCGGATAACAGCGGCTCAGAATCTTGCAGAAGCTGCTCTCTGTCACCAATTGCTTGAGAGATGAGTGACGCAGAGGTATCAACAGCGCTATCGAGCTTCTTCTCCTGGGATTTCTTGGCCGTTGCCCGCTTTTTCTCATCCTCTTTCCTCACACGCTCGGCCTCTCGCTCCTCCTGATCTATACGTTTAGCCTCCTGGACTTTGCGTACGACCAACTGAGCCGGGCGAGGGGATGCGGCTGAAGAATCTGGATGCACTGGGATGAGCTCTCTACTGCGTGGAACGGTGCAGAGATCACAATCTCACCTTCGTTGGCTTGCTGACGCTGCTTTTTTGAGGAAGGCTTTGGAGCACTTTTCGGCCAATGCTCGCTGTTTACACCCGTGCACCGTAACCGGCCAAGCGTCCTCGGAAAGAGAGTGATCTCCCCTCGTTCGACTGGAGCGCGATAACGCAGCCCTGACTTCGTTTCTTTTGAACTCGATCAAGAAGCCCCGGAATCATGTAGGCATCATAGAAAAGGATGTACGTCTGATTCATAACTTCTTTTTCTTCAAAAACTCGCGATGATTCTTGCGTGCGCGTAGGTCTCGGAGAACACAACCTGGGAAACTAAGACGACTGTATACGAGCGCATGGGCGAAGAGGTGTACCCTGAGGCGTCAGCCATCTGCGGGAAGACGACCGGGAGGCGCATGAAGAGCAAGGCAGAGACGTACGTACAATTGTCTTTCTACTTCGTCGAAACCAACTACTGAAGCCCTCACCCTCCGCAGTTTGTTTGCAACGTACAAGAAGTACGCGAAACGGGTACGAACCACCGAGTCAATGTCGTGCCCCAAGTTCATATGAGCTACGGTGTCCCAGGACCCTCCTACACCTATACACCCGCCGTCACCCGCGAGGTGTACATGTACCCTGAAAGACCACCCGACGGGGGGCCCCCGTAGCCCCCCTGTACCCGCACACCCGCCGAATGTGGTGGCCCCCGTGTCCATAACTATATGAAGCAGGTATCTGTGGTAGTTGTCCAGTACAGCACCCTTTTGCCTTCGTTTCTACCCCCCGGTTCTCTTTCTGAGCGGCGTCTGATTATTTAGCACAGGTGGCGGAGACCTTGCCAGGTAAAGCTTACAACGGGTACAAAGATCATCATGTAACCCCCATACGAACGTGTCCTGTTTATTGTCTCTGTGCAGAGTGACGTTTGACACGAGCACCAGCTCTGCAATTGTTCAATCCCGCGCAGAGGCTATCCGCAGTAGCATCTCTGGGACGATCTTCTGCACTGCAGGTCTGGATCCGCATGGTATCGAATCTGTCTTCATAGACACGAATGGCTTACTGGATCTCACTACCGAGATTCATGTACTTCTCCTCTTCATTCAACAGGAACACGAGAGTACAGCGGACTGACATTACCTTGCCCTACCTAGACACGACACCTGACCGTTGCAGATTATGTTCGTCAATATCCCTTCGCTATGGCAACAGGCTTCACACATTCTACAACAATGATTCATCGAGTACTCGTTTCTCGCAAATTGTGAATTGAAGTTCAACGTGTGGACGATGATCCATCCTCATCGCATCACGGACGTCGACATTAACACTGTACACGTGGATCTGTGCTCCTTGGATCTCATCCACCAACAGCTCGCTCAACTTTCGACGC
>ML178852.1:37710-86254 GCA_004369125.1 Pterulicium gracile
TCCGTGCAAATCTGGAATGCCACGACTGGCAAGCATGAGCTCGAGCTCGAGGGCCATACCGAGTGGGTGACATCCGTCGCATTCTCGCAGGATGGGAAACGAGTTGTCTCCGGCTCTGAGGACCGATCCGTGCGAATCTGGGATGCCACGACTGGCAAGCAGGAGCTCGAACTCGAGGGCCATACCGAGTGGGTGACATCCGTCGCATTCTCTCAGGATGGGAAACGAGTCGTCTCCGGCTCTGAGGACGAATCCGTGCGAATCTGGGATGCCACGACTGGCAAGCAGGAGCTCGAGGGCCATGCCAATTTGGTGGCATCCGTCGCATTTTCGCAGGATGGGAAACAAATCGTCTCTAGCTCTGAAGATAACTTGATACGAAGCTGTACGTGTCACCCACCTTGACTGCCAATCACTCAACCTTTGGTCTTACAATATCTACAGTTGACTCACCATCAGAATGGAAGGTTGACTCCTCAGGCTGGGTCTTACATCCCTACGCGTTGGAAGGTATCCCTTTCTCACACATGCATCGTCTAGTCTGGTTGCCCCCTTCTATTTGCGATGTGCTCGGTGGAAGTCCGCGATGTCTTCTCACCATCTCTCGTCGAGGCCGAGCCACTCTCAATTTCACCTCAGCCAAATTGGGCAATGACTGGGCTCAATGCTACATGTTTATTCGTGAGCAGGATGCAAGCCAGGGTGTAACCATGGCTGTCTAGTAGTCATCAGGAAACATCATAGTCTTGAGCTACGATGGAATCCGCCGGCGTTGGGGTAAGTATCGTACACCATTGTTGTTCTCCGGACGCCCAGGAAACAGCCGTGTAGAGACTGGATTCACTCGTGACAGAACGCGAACACCAGAGAGTGTCGTGCGACTCGGGAGATTCGTAACGGGAGTGCAAATCGGCGTGTGTGGCGGAGAAGATGCGTAACATTGGTGAAGTCTCAAGTAAAGGTACATACTGAGAATAGACTAAACACGTCACGAAAACCTGTGGATAAGTGATATGAAGGCAAAAAGGGGATGTACACGGTAGATGGTGCCATTCCCTGTGGCCATCATGACACCGTCATTTCTAGCTGTCTCGAGACGTCGAACGATGTGCCGCATACAAGCATGGAAGAGATTCGCAGTGTCGTCGTGATGCCTTGTTGGTGATGTATTCCAGCTTTGTCGTCGGGAATTAGCCTACCAGCACCCAAGCCCCACTGAATGGCTTACGTCGAATTTCCTTCGGAATCTTAGCAGTTGTCATGTAGACTGGGTACGCGGCCTTGTTACGAAACAGGGTGATCTGAGTCTTGTGGGACGCGAAGATGAGAAAAGCAATTGTGACGCCCTGTTTCCCGCGTGCATCCAGCTTGACCTGAAATCGATAGTGTCAGGACTCTGAAATGATGCAAAGATGAACGTAGTCGGATCAGGCTCGTACCTGAGCGTTCCGCCAGAACGTCGCCGTATTAGTGTCATAGTACACCCGCTCGCTCATTGTTTCGTCCTTGTAGTGCTTCTCAGGCGCTGTTCGAAGGTATGGCGCAAACTCAGGCTTGCCGAATAGCTCGCCCAAGCATTCCACCGACTCACGCAGATACACGTCCGATTTTGCCCCTTTCACGCTAACCTCCTCGCGCAGGAATGTTGCGGGACCTGGGAGTGACTCGTTGACAATCTTGTTTATTTCGCGTGATGACGAGAAGGAGAGGTCGAGTTTTTCGACAACCTATTGCACAGCAGATGGGTTAGTGTTGGAGACAAAGCAAATTGTAATGACAACTTACACCAGGAATGGCCAACAGTTCCGAGAGAGCGTTAGACCCTGGGTTGCGTCTATTAGCCAGCTCGCCAGATCCCAGTCCAGCTTCGAGCGGTATGGATGATAGATGTTCTCTTCGGGGTTGCCAAGGTTGGCCTGGGGACCGGGCACCTCCGTCGCAACACGATGTGGTCCCTGACTCTTCTTCATCAGCCTCATCTCCCCACCATAATCCCTCCGCCATAAATCGCACTTCTT
The DNA here is from genome assembly GCA_004369125.1 of Pterulicium gracile. Lineage (NCBI taxonomy): Eukaryota > Fungi > Basidiomycota > Agaricomycetes > Agaricales > Pterulaceae > Pterulicium > Pterulicium gracile. The sequence continues at coordinate 39,729 of ML178852.1, forward strand.
GCAATACTCCCCTATCATCATATACCTCGCAAACCACCGTCCTCAGTACTCGTTTGCGCATCTCCGGAGATCCGAGTCCCCGGTCAGCCAGGTTTCCGCACACAGCTCTTCCGGACGTTCTTTCACCAGGATATTGTCTGTTGTAGTTGTCACAATTGTTGCAGCGATAAGATATGCCGGTATGAATCCGGTCACGGGCCCATATTAACCGTTTATTGCTAGAAGTTGTACTACAGTTGAAGCAGTGCTTCTCTGGGAGATTGCTGGGGTCGAAGGGAGGGGAGACGTCGAGTTCTGGTTGCATCTGAACGGTCAATTCAGCAGAGAGGACAAGACAAACGTGGTGAGGGTAGTAACGCACTGGGCTACGAAGAGCATGGCGTACTCAGTCTAGTGGTCAGTCGCGAGCGGGACGCTCATTGCTCCTTCGACTTTTGTGCACTATGACAGTGCGTGGCAGTGGCTCCTGCGTCGTCCAGTAAGGCAGCCAACCAACTCGCAGTGTCTGGTCTTGTAATGCACAATTCGTGTATCAGCTACAAAGAGCCGGTACCAGATCATGTCCTTTCCATCCTAACACACTACATGATGCTTCACATTGACTTTAGGTCACGAATCACCTCCAGCTCGTGCTTACATCAATCGCTACCCACCAGCTGACCCGTAAAACTATTGATGCGAAAGGGGAGATTAGGGAGCCGTTTGCCTGCAGACGGTGTCCCTGTCGGGACATGTTTTTATCTTTTCCTGTACACCCCTAGTGTACGCGTACACACTAGAGTACGCTCGTGTGTAGCTGATGTACACGAGCATGGTAGTGTAACTCGTGTACACTAATGTATCCGGGCCCTTATCCATGTTATGTCAGTCTATTTTGCCGATGTTGAGACCTGTAAGCCCGCAGGTCGTGCTGAACATGCGCAGGTGTGAGCTAATGAGACGGCTATCGAGGGAAGACACTGGCTCCGCGAGCTGCACAGTGCGAGCAAATGCGGCACCACCAACGTTACAAGATCCCAACCGTGCTGGAGTTCATATAGTTCAAGCAGTACTACAGGCCCTGTCAGACTCGATTTTACAATGCTGGTGATATAAACTTGATCAAATCGGGCGTCGGGTGCACAAACCAAGTATCTCTTGATCCACCTCAGGATTCGCTTCGCCTGGGCTAAAGATGAGATAGGCGATAGGCGCTGTCGAGACCCATCCCAATTTAGCGACTGTATGGGAGTACGCCGCTTCACCCCATTTGGATAGGTCCTACCAGCGCTTGAAAGCTCAAGTAACACTTACTTAGGACGGCATTCATCTGTCGTGTACGCGGCGGAGATAAGTCATTCTTCTACGACTCGATGAAGAAAGGATGCGCCGTACTTCGAGTCGCGGTCAACAGTGGCAACACATCTTGCAGGATCAGCGCTCACTCTTCTCAATGTACCGCCCACATTTGACACCTGCGCGGTTACCTACCGACTCATTGGTGGGATCGAGTCGCAAGATAGATTCTTCGCACGTCATTGCGAAGCTCTTAGCACAGCTCATCAGCTTAGAGCCCTCTTCCGCTCAGCCAAGGATCAAGGTGTTGAAAAGCTCACCGCTCACTTGCCCATCATCGAATGTGTCGACCCCTCTGCTATCACCCTGCTCTCCCAGACTGCTCGTAAACCTTGGTCTAGAGGTCCCACTCTCAAGAATCAGGAAGTACTTCGAGCACACTGTGAAGTCCGCACCCCAAACATCACCTAGTCCAGCGTTGCCACCTCTCTCCCTCACCAACTCCGAATCGTGCCAACCAGCACCTGTTCCTCCAAAAGTCTCAACGTCGACTGAACAGGCACCACCCGTCTCAGCTCCGCTCACTTGTCGATCCACTCATCGTAGCGCGACGTGGCCGACCTGGTGCTTGAATGTGTTGCCGAACAATGAGTTTTCACAGCGCACACCGATATCATCACTAGGGCAGATTCTCGGAGAAGTGTTTAAGCTAGAGCATACATTCCATGCCGATGAAATGCCTTAGTATTGGAACAAGATTATCCTGTATCTACGTCACCTCAGAGAATGTGGATCACGAATCACAGATATCTTTACGCCGGCATGAGGAGTGATTCACGGTGGAGACTGGTTTCGTGCGCCACCTCGTTTGAGTTCAGGGATACCTTGAACTGACTATTCTCAGATGTTTGTTATGCTAGAACACTAGCAAAGAGTCCTTGGAATAAGACAAAAACGGTTGCGCGATGGGTCAGCTTGACCTGAAGTCAAGAATGGTTTCTCGAGCGAGCTGTTTGAACACACTAGTGCTGCCATCAAGAGTCGAGACCCGCCTGGAATGACCCCTGGACATTGCGCATGCACGTACACGAATATCCCGCGCGTACACTAATGTGTTACAGGACATACAGGGTGCATTTGCGGGGTACACTAGACCTGTTGCATGTACAGGAGAAACCACTCGTGTACACACGATAATGTGACACGAACTCGAACAAAAGTTAAACTAGCGTACACTAGTACACTAGGGCCGTACAGGAGGAAAACTATGCCCCTTTGCGGGCATGGAGATGAAGGAGGTTGACGATGATTTGCGCTTTCTCCTCCACCACCTCGCATAAGTCATGACTCATCTGCCGCATTACACAGACGCCAAAATCTCCAAGGACGACGACGACTTTCGAGCCTTCAAGAAGCGACTCTATAACGACTATTGCTCATATCCTTTCTTCCAAGCGTCGCCCGATGAGTCAGTGGGTGGTTCTCGAATGCCCTGACGGACACTGGCGCCGCGTCATCTTCTCTGTCGGTCCATTTATTGCGGATTATCCTGAGCAGGTCTATCTGACCGTTATCGTGTCTCTATGGTGTTCAAAGTCCGTTGATCGTTCTAAGCTCGCTGTGCATGTATGCCGAAGTCTGACTATAACACCTAGATGCTTCTCCCCGACCGGAGACCTTGAAGGTTCGGACGTCCCGCGGTCAAGAGCGCTTTGTGGACACCTTTCCGACACGTATGAGGACAATCCAATTGTGTTGTGCGAAGCGTTTGGGATCGTCGGCGGCGTAACCGTACGTCTTGAGTACTTCCATACTTTGCCTAGCTCACATGTTTCCCGCAGTCGTTCACACATCGCTTCCCGCGCGCCGACATCCACGAGCTCCTCGCCCCCGACCTACTCCACGAGCTCATTAAAGACACTTTCGAGGAGCACCTACTCGAATGGACACTCGACTACATCAGTCTGGCGTACGATAATGCCGATGCGGCTGAGATCCTAGATGACATTGAGAAACGGTGTGTACTTGCGTCCTCGAGCTCGATGTGTTGCCTCTTCTTCTCGTACTCGATGATGCTCTAGACTGCCCATCATGCCCAGCTTCCCAGGGCTCCGTCGATCTCGTCAAGGTCGAAACTTCAAGCAATGGGCAGGGAACGACACCAAAGCGCTCATGAAGGTCAGTGCAGTGTCGCACCATGATTGTTTCTTTCGAGTATCTTGTCTAACGTTCTGGGTCATTTGGATCTTTATCCCTGCCATCGTCGATTATGTACCGCCTCGCATGGTCGAATGCCTTGTCGCATTTACGAATTCTGCATACGCCGCTCGACTCTCTTGTCACACCTCCTCCACCCTTGCCATCATGCAGCAAGAGCTCGATCGGTTCCTCGAGCTTCGCGACATCTATATCGAGACAGGTGTACGCGAGAGCTTTGTCGTCCCCCGTCAGCATGCTCTTATACATTAAGTTCCATCCATACGGCTCTTTGGCTCCCCCAACGGCGTTTGCTCATCTCTTACCGAGTCCAAGCACATCCGTGCAGTCAACAAACCGTGCCGTCGATCCAATCCCGACAGCCCCCTTGCTCAGATGCTCAAGACGAACACACGCCTCAGCAATATTGCGGCAGCACGCTCCCATGATGCAGCACAAGGTCTTCTTCGTCACGATGTTCTGACTGCGGCAAGGATGGAGGTGGATGGAAATGAAGAGGAGGAGGAGGAGGAATGGGATTGCGTCGGTCCAGTGGCTGGACGCGCTGCTGGCTTCAAGCCATGGCTGGAGAGAGATGATCTCCGTGATTTGGCCTTTGAGTACGACTTTCCGTCTATCCAACTGGCCAAGCGTCCAGGTGCGTGGTCTAATGTCTATCTTCTCTGTCCACTATTCTCAGTCTCCTGCAGATCATTCTCGACGGATCTACCGACTCGACATCCCCCCCAATCTTTCGTGCCCAGCTTCCCCTCCTTATTCGACGCTTCCTCTTTGCTCAAGATCATCCTGATATTGACGACAGTGACGACGTCGACATCGACGACCTCCCGGCTTCAATGGCAATGTTGGTGTCCTCCGCAGTGCCAAAGCGGTTTTCTACGCCCCGTCCAAGCTGTCTGGACCGCATGGCATGCGAGAAGAGGTCATTCGAGGCACACCCAGCTGGTACGGCGGTGCTGAACGACGAAATACCGTGCTCATTCAGAATGGCGATGATGACGAGCCCATGGGTGGGCTCGTCGTTGCTCGCGTACATGCGTTCTTGGGTTTCCGTGTTGACGAGCAGCGCTACACCCCAGCGCTCGTCACTTATTCTCGAAGGACCAACGACCTACCAGATCCATTGACTGGTATGTGGACTTTGATGCCGGAGGTTGTTGAGGGCGGCGCTCCAGGCGAGCGCAAGCTTGACTTTGATTCATACCGATTGTATCATTCGTAGCTGCCATTTAGCACCGCGCTTTGGTCCTCGGCGCGTTCCTGACAGCATTCTCTTTTCAGACTGGCTAGACGTGTTCCGTAGTTACTATTTAAACAAGTCTGCTGATTATCCTACGTACGAATGCTATCCTACCTAATACCATCGCTTCCGACGCTCCAGTGCCGTGCGACACTGAGTCTGGCTCAGTGCTCAGTGCCGCCCAGTGCGCCTCAGTGGGATGCATCATTTGCTGATGTATTACGATGACCACCATGCACCGCAGGTCGGCTACTGGTGCTCATCATATTTGACTTGATTCAACGAGGTATTTGCGTTCCGAATCCTTGTAGCGACTCGCCAGGCGGACGATCGATACAGATCCACGGAGAACACAAGCTCGCACCGGCGGTTGTTGTCTAAGGATGTTATAGTTCAACAGGCTCGGACTTGTACTCGATTTATGTACGTACGTCGCATGATGTACACCGAAGAATTGTACGCCCTTCACCACCGTCCACGCCCAACAGCACAACCCTATGGTACTCACAATTTTGCCCAATCGGCACCAGCCTCGATCATCCTCTCAAACCTGCCCCCATCCACTTCCTTCAACACGTTCCAGACGTCCTCATTCACATGCCTGAAGAAATTCAAGTACCCCAGCAGCGCGAGGTCAAGATACACCGGCTTGTCCCCGCCGAACCACTTCTGCTCCCCGAACGTCTTCGCGATCGCTTCTAGCTTCTCCTTTGACGCACCGATGAGCGCCTTGCCCTCCGTCGAATCGACTTTCACCTCCTGATGACCCGGCGGCAGACGAGCACGCATAATCGCCTTGTTCTCATCTGATGTGAGAAGATTCATGATCCTCGGAAGCATCATTGGCACCACGATCGGACCGACACACGTCTCCAGCGCTATCTTCCCCAGAGCATGTACCGCCGTGTTGGCAGGACTCGGCTCGAGCAGCTGGTGTTCGGGATCGGGGTAGGTAGTGTCGAGGTATTGGACGATGGCAAGAGAATCGGAGACGACGACGGGGGTACCGGAGGTAGAGTCAACGATGAAAGGGACGGTGTATCGGGGGGTGCCGTCGGGAAGGATGCTCGTGGGTTTGGCTCCGGCAGAGAGGGCGTCGGCTTTGATATTGGCGAAGTCTGTCCAGGAAGTCGTGAAGGAGAGTTTTTTATAGTTCAGGGCATACCTATGTCATGTGATCGCAGAGATCAGGCAAAGCACGGATGAGCTAGGAGAGATCGAGGTGCACGTACCGCACAGACGAGGTGAATGGAGACGCGGGCTGCTGATTGGGAAGGGTAGTGGGGATATCCCAAAGGGTAATCTTCGTAGTGATCGCCATGTAGGTGGAGGTGGTTAGAGGTATCAATGAGGATTTCGGAGTACACGTGTTCGTGTGGGCTTGATAATTCTGTTGTTCGAGTTCCGTGCCCTGGGCTTTTATACGACTTTATTTCGGCACCCTTGACCACGCGTCCGACTTAGTCGGAACAGACTGCTCTGTAATCCTCGCCGAACGCATGACTACCTCCCTCGGCTGATACGTCGTTTGGGGAGCGCGCATTGCTAAGCGAATGTATTTACTTCCCAGGAGATGATGGCAATCTCAGCAGCATTACTAACTCGGCAGATTATGCGTTCTGCAAGCTTGATTGCCGCTTCCGACTCGGAGTACGCACTGCTGATGATACTTTGATATCTCTTCGACAGCCTCACCTCTCGTGTAGTTCTTGTTCTCAAACTTTCGTGTCATGTACATAGGGACGTTTGAAGAAAGGCGCAAGCAGTATTCAATCCAGTTTGGCCCACTCCGCGCCCGCCTCGATCATCTTGACAAATCTACCCCCGTCGACCTCCTTCAACACCTTCCACACATCCTCGTGCACGTGTCTGAACAGGTTTAAATATCCAAGTAACACAAAGTCAAGATATACCGGCCTATCCCCACCAAACCACTTGTGTTCGCCAAACGTCTTCGCGATCTCTTCTAACATCACCTTTGACCCGTCGACAAGGGCTTTGCCTTCCACCGAATCGACCGTCGTCTCCTGGAAGTCCGGCGGAAAACTAGATCGAAGGATCTCCTTATCCTCCTCCGTTGTGAGAATCCCAAGGATCCTCGGGCGCAACATGGGGATCACAAGCGGGCCGACGAAGGCCTCTATCGCCATTCTTCCGAGGGTGTGTACCGCGAGATTGTTGGGGCTCGGCTCGAGCAGCTGGTGCACTGGATCAGGATAGGCGATGTCTAGGTACTGGACAATAGCCAGAGAGCCGGAGACGACGACGGGAGCACCGGGTAAGGTAGAGTCGATGATGAAGGGGATGGTGTACCGAGGGGTGCCGTCACGAAAGACAGTAGTGGGTTTAGCACCGATTGCGAGGGCGTCGGCTTTGATTGTAGCATACGTAGTCCAGGACGTCGTGAAGGAGAGTTGCTTATAGTTTAGTGCGTATCTGTGTCGTGTAGGCTCAGCAATCATAGACGAACGACCGACGTGGAGGTACGAACCGCACGAGCGAGGCATACGGGGACACTGGCTGTCTATTGGGCAGTGTGGAGGACATATCGTACAGAATAATGCTTGTGTCGGTAGTAGGCATCTAGTTGAGGTACTGTAGGTATCGATGAAGGTTGCTGGAGTGCACGTGTCCGTTGTAGGGCTCCTTTTTCAATCTTTCTCAAGCTATGCATGTCTGTGCTAAGCTCCTGTTGGTACCCATGACCACGCTCAAAATGGACTGCTTCGTGGGAAGCATAGCATCCGAAGAATGTTTTCGTGAGATCAGTCGAGTTCAACGACGATCAGTGGCAAACGATCAGCTTCGACTCAAGGCAGGACTCAAAAAACAGGTTTAATCAACGCCATATTCGAAGTCCTAGGACCGGGAGAGGGAGGCACGACGCGCGCAAGGATTCGACAGTTCGACTTCTGCGCAGAACGAAGCTAAGTACGTACCAGTGTCTGGGTTCAGCATCGACAGCGTCCTCGACGTCGAGGTGTTGCTCTACCTCATCTAGATCTCCAGCGGAAAGAGGCTGGCTCCCAACCGGCGACCTCAGGCCACTCTTGGGGCTCGACGCCGCCGCGAACCCATACCTATCGAGCACGGACTGATCAGCCCATTCCTTTCGATTGCGATATCGCGTGCTGCGCGATTTGGACATGACATCAGGACCGCGTATGTACGGGGTTGGGCGTGCTGGATTTACGGGGTCTGCTATGAGCACTCGGTGGCTGTAGTTTATAAGAGGAGGAAGGTGTTACTCACCTCCCTTGAGCTGCTTCGCCCGGTTCAGCTCTATCGGAGGCAGCCGAGTAGCATCTTTTTATGTGCTCCGCCAGATGCATCACTATGCTTTGGTGCGCATCGGAATCGTTGTTGCCTCCGAGTTCATTCTCGCCTTCAGCTTCGCCAGTATCTTCACGTTGCCTGCTGACACGAAGAACACGGTGCCTCCCTGCGACCTCTAGACCTTTCCCTATGCTATTTCGATTGTGGACTGAGATCATCGACATCCCCTAGTTGCGTAGACTCATTGGATGATGATAGTATCGTTGGCAACGCTGGAGATAGCGATGCCGCTGAGGTAGACTCCATAGACCTGGGCAGCTGATTCCTCAGCCCAGAGATATTCCTCTTGAGCTTCTTACGAGGTGGCATCGGTGGATAAACGAGGTACTGGAACCAGTTAGAACGCTGGATGCCTCGACGCGAGGCCATCATCATGAGGATTCAACGACTTTCAGACACACGGCAGACGCTTCGCTCGATCAACAGACAATCCGATACAATGTCAGTCAGTAATAATTATCCATACAAATGTGGCGAGACACAAACAGAAGAAAGCGTGAGTCCTGGACTCGCGAGAACCAGCTCAGAGTCCCAATCCAAACATCAATCCAAACATCAATCAAGCACAGTCTTCAATGATCCAACACAAAACTCCTTCCCCCGGCCTAAACCCACACCTTCTCCACAGGCCCTCTCGATCCAGGTTTAGGGTTCGCAGGAAGCCCGACCCTCGTCGGACTCTCTCGCCCAGAAGGCACCGCAGCCGGTACCGGTGGAAGAACCCCACCGCGTCCAGACCCTACAGCCGATGAGCCGACCGAGAATCGACTGCCTTGTCCCTTGCTCCCGAAGAAGCTCTTCCGTCCCTTATCGCCGGTATTCCCCGAGCTCTTGGAGCTCAAACTCAAGAACGAAACAGCCTGGGAGCGCCTCGTCTCCCTGTACATCGCGCTCGGAAGCTGCATCACCGGTACAGGCTCCTTCGGCACATCAAGGGCCGGGTTCTTCTCGTTGTCGAGAACAGACCAGTACGAAGAGGCCGTCTCGAGGTCGGGTTTCTTCTCGTTGTTGTTGTGCGAGAAGTAGACTGGGGCGAAGTCTGCGCCTTCGAGGACGTCTTGGACGTATACTACCACCACCACCGTCATCATGAGTATGAGGTTACCCAAGGTTCCAAAGAGAGACGTACGGAAGTGCTTCAGCCCTTTGCCGAATCCTACGACACGGCAAACGACACCGAGCGCCGTAGCAGCGACAGTCAACACGAACGCAGTCAGCGTCACTGTCGCGAACAACGCCCAGGAGTTGAACACGAAGCGGTACATCGAGCTCGCGAACATCATTGCAGAGCCGGCGGTGAGGAGGATACCGATGGCTGTAAAGACGAGGAAGAGAAGGCGGCGTTCTTGGCGGATAGAGATCCAGCCCTGTACGACAGTATGTTAGTGAGGGATGAGATGCGGCGGAGGGGCGGAGAAGGACTTACGAGGATGACCCAGGGAACGGTGACCTACATTCAAAGAAAAGAGAGGATCAGCGGTGAGAGCCGGGGGGAAGAGCGGATAGACAAACGTACGAGAGCGACGAGAATGAACGCAACCAAATACAAATCCTTATGCGTGGCGAATATCCCAACCGCACTTTTCACGATCTTGTCGATCCACATCGCTGCCGACGCGAGGCTGAAGAAGCACGCGAGCTGGAGTAGGACGGAGACGACCAGTACGAGCTATACAGGGTTTCAGTACCAGATTAGATGACCACGGCCATGAGATGGTGGAAGTGGAAGAGCTCACTGTGTATATCCTTTGGACCTTCTCCGATCCTCCAACCCTGCTGAATGTCTGCCGCGAGTACGTCTGCCAATGGTCATAGTCAGCACAGATCAAACAACGCTTATCCACAAGTGCAAGCGGCACCCACCCTAAAAAGGAGGAAACTCAACACCGCCAACGCGACTGTCATAAGCGCATTGATCACGACGACAGGAAGCGTATGCGCCATCCTCTCCGCCCACCATCCGCTCAGGAGGTTCACGCCCTTACAGTGCGTGTCTACCACGAGGGAGGTGTACATATCCCAGAGAGAATCGGCGTGGTGGAGTTGGTAAGCGGACCAGGCGGTTAGGAGGACTTGGGCTGCGAGGGCGGAGGCCCTGGGAGGGAGGATGTTAGTGGAAGGAGAACGTCGATAGGAGGATGAGAGTAGTTACAGGTGCGGAATCGACTCGTTGAGGATCTGCCGCAGGAGATGAGTTAGGAGAGTGAGAGAGAGAGAGGAAGAAGGATACGTACAGCGATAGCAGAGAGCATGAACACCCAAACGCAAAACACAATAATCACTACGTTCTCCCTCTTATCGTCGTGGAATCTACATACACACTCCATGTCAGTACCTGCAGACCAGCAAAACGAGCAACGACTGACATCTCATCGATGTAAATGAACGCATTCACACATTGCATATCCAACGGAATCCTCGCCGGACCATCGATGACAGTCACTCCCGCTACCGTCGTGCCGTTCAGGACGAAGGAAGGCTGGACGGAAATGCTCTCTGTGCGTTTCGCGAATGTGACTTCGACCACGTTGGTGTCGACGTCGGCCTTGAGGCTTTGCAAGAGTCTAGAAGCGGCGAACTCGGAAGAGGATGTCGATGCTGGGGTAACTTGACGGCGAGATGGACTCGTCTGGAGGATAGCGGATGAATAAGGGGTGCATACATGCATACGGCACACGAGATGAAACGGATACTAACCTTCCTCGAAGCCCTCATGAGCGCTCTCCTAGCCCTGATATCCCTCATGCCACGTCGGAGGTTACGTGCCGCGACATCTTCCTCCTCTTCCTGGTCCTCATCTTCAGAATCCGACTCAGACTCGCTCTCAGAGCCCGAGTCTTCATCATCGCTCTCCGAGTCTTCCTCAGACTCAGACTCAGCCTCCGCTTCCAACTCAAGCGACTCGACGGGCGTCGAGATGGTGCGTACAGCCACACACCCCTCGCCCTCTTTCCCAGGAAGAGCGTCACATATCTTCAAAAGCCCGTCCTCAATGACGGGGAACTTGGTGTGTCGGAGCCCGACGGCAGAGACTATCTGCGTGGTGAGGTGGCCAGCTTGTGTGTTGTCGAAGAACACGACCTGTATATTGGGTGGTCAGTAGGACGACACATGGTGACCGGAAGATGGGTGGATACTTACGAGTTCCAAAGAAACGACGACGATACAATGAAGTAACGCAGCGAAGAAGTAGATGATGGTAATCCTAGTGAGTGTGATGCGGTTGTACTAGATCAAGCATGTTGTTAACGCGAGATGCTGTTGAAAGATGATGATTACGCACGAGGATCTTCGCTTTGGACATGGTGACGGCCCGTTTTGCGAGCCCTCGAATGGCGAGTGGGAACTGCATGGTGGGAAGAAAGATGGAAAGGAGCGTGTGAAGAGAGCTTCAAGGATTGGACAGGTGTATGTGTGACTGCCAGAGTCAGTTGAGTTCGCTCGCAGAGCAGAAAAGAAGCGTCAAGCTCCTGAGCAGAAGGGGAGAAAGAGAAGATGTCTAGAGACCGAAAACTGCCGCCTTGGTTCAAATCGCACACAGAACGTTCCAAGTGGCGAAGAACAAGAACCGGAGGTGGTGGTGGTGAAAGAAGAAGGAGGGTCGCCTGAGTGGCCTGGCAGGTAATATTGTAGCTCAACGGTTGCCAAGCGGAGCATCAACAGACTCGCTGACGATCACATCATCCATAGGGGCAGTATACAATGCCGAGTCGCAGCAGGTCATTGTTCACCAGAGGAATAGCTTTTGTAGTCGTAGCATTCGCAGATTGGCAAGTAGGTTTTCATAGAGATGGATGGTGTTCATGAAGGAACAAGGCGGCCTGGGCTTCGTAATTGCTTGGAAGGGCGCACAGTTTCCTCTGCTGTGGGTTCCAATGTGCTGGGTTCACTTGGGAGGGTGTGCGGGGCTTGGTGGTTGCCATCAGATTAGATTGATGCATCATCAAATCGTCGCTGGGAGGGCATAGCAGTTGCGAAGCGTCTTGCCTTCGACATCGACGTCGACGTCGCAACTACTTCGAATCTATGAAGACTAACGGAGCGTGTTCATATCCTCAGTCTCTCTCCAGTCGCTCTCGACTAAACTCTCGCTACCTCCGACATCACACAATACTTTCGACGGCCTGAGCTCTATTATCATTGTCCTTCGGTCAACCTTCAGCTGTGTTTTGCTAGCGATGCGAAACGACATAGGAACTCGGGGCGAGTCTCGGTGCTCCTACACACCTCTCGATGATAAACACACAGAGGAGCTACTTTCTTTTCTGATACACGCGCCCAACCAAAGTAACAGCTTCGACACCTTAGGCCGTTCTTAGTCACTTCTGTGCGGTAGAACCAAAACTAGACCTCTCGAGCTTGGGCTGGTTCGACGCGCTGCAGTTGATTCATTGAACCCCGCGGGGGTTTCTCCTGCGTTTATACCACTCACGGATTTGTTGGATCGGGCTTGATCTCCTCCTAGTACTATCGACTAACTTTCACTGGCTCTTTGAGTCGGAGCAGTGTAAAACAAATGGCTTGATAGTGAATCTGCGTGCGCCATATTGCTAGCACATCGCTCGCCGCCCGACGCTTATGCTAGTCACAGCACCGGTACCAAGCTACTTATCTCTTCCGCCTCATAGCCTCATACTTCCAACCTAAGCAAACTCCAACGATCTGGCGACTCGAGAAGTAGCTTCTGTCACTGTGATCGAGCCGTACTCATACGTCTCGAGCTGGGCTAGTTCGATGTATCCCTGTTGGCTCCCTGGCGGCACAAAGAAAATCTTAAACGTTGACGGCCATCATGAGCCACTGTCTGTCTGCTCTAGTCTCTCGAGCGCCCCACTGGCTGATACTCATCGCATCTTCTTCTTGAAGCGTTTCTCGAAATATCATTTAGCCTCGTCGACGCAGAGAACACCGTTGACTTAACGGCCGTCGTTAGCTAGATACGAGCTAACTTCTCACAGCGTGTGGAATTACTACTGGGCCGATGGAGTTATATTTGACTTGGCACGAATCAACGCGTTGCTGGCAATACCATGCGTGTCTAAGTGTGGTAAGTAACCTCTGCTGACGAGAGCGCCACCCTTGCAGGCAAAGTCGACATTCTAGCGTTCCTATACGTCGTGACTCTGCCCATGGGGTGTCTCGTCTTACCGAACCACCGCCGACCTCTGGCATGCGCATCCCGGATACTCACCTGCCACCCCCTTTCTCGTACTGTGCTTTCTTCCGGATGTGTCACACCGATATATCAAGGCAGTCATGCGTCGCATCACCTCTGAAGCCCCTTTCTCGTACTGTGCTTTCTTCCGGATGTGCCACACCGATATATCAAGGCAGTCATGCGTCGCATCAGCTCTGAAGCACCCCAGAACGTTCTTTCGACCAAACTCAGATCTACAGACCCGCAAACATTCACGTTCGCCTGCGTCCGTACCTCTGCTTCAAGTTTCATGCATGCGATCGATGCGTCCCGAGTCTGAATCGGCGACGGCGTGTCCTTCCTCCGGACCCACCACCGAGCAATGCATCATACGCTATGCACGTATGGGTATGGGTGTACTTACCGCTGCCCGTTCCTTATTACGCAGCGGTAAAACTGGCAATTAGGATCACCGATCGACATCGCCGTCTCAAGCTCAGTCTCAATCTTAACTAGGCGTTCGGAGATCTGATTTCATCGAGACGAATTCGGCGGTGATAACCGTTGTTCTCTAGCTTAAAGTATCGATCGCTAAGCACGTTTTTCAGCGAGGTACGTAGATCAATCGCGCAGACCTCGGAGAAACGGAGATACCCCGTAGACATGGAAGATGCGACACATGCGTGCGTCGTTCCATAATACCTCAACGCGAATCAGTAAATCCCGAGGCCAGATCAAGAAGTCCCAACGTGGTTTGTGTTGAGCTCGTCGTCTCAACGCAGTTCGCCGCATGGAGTGGAAGCAAGGAGCACAATTTTGAGCACAATGGAAAAAGGCGCAATGGATGTAGAGGGATAGCGGCATATTGTATATCGTGGGTACAGTAGTGATGACAAAGTGCAGCTACTATAGGCAAGCTATACACGTCCTACCGCTCTCCTGCCAATCGGTACATACGTATGTACAACAGGGCAAGCAGCGGGATAAAAGTCTAGACTGGGTCGGGTGGTGTACGGCGGACAACGGATAAATACGTACGCAGAGTAAACGGCAAGAAAAAATTAACCGCACTGTCGGGCGGTGGATAGATAGATCAACAGGAAAAAGGCGGACGCAAAAACAAACAAGGGTGGCGATGGTACAGACGAGACGAGATGATGCGTGGTATTGAACACAGTTTTGAATCTTCCAGAAACAACCGAGCGTGAGGATCTATGACGAATGGGAACAGGCAGGCAGGCAAACGATGTGATGATGATGATGCGAGGTATGACATGAGGGGATGATGGGATGGGTGCAGAAAAGCATTTTGCAAGGCGGCGTCGTCGACGGAGCGCCTTACATCGCCCCCGTGTCAGATGGGCCGACCATGGTCATGTCCTCGAAGCCTGGCGGTGGGGCCTTGAGCCCGGCCTCGTAGACGGTCTTGCGACGTTGGGCGACGGCCTGGAAAAGAAATATTGCATTGAGTCTCCGCATTCCATCGGATTGACAGATGAGAGAAAAGCTCACCTCGTTGAGGTTGTCAAGCATCTTGACCGTGACCTCCCAGTCCACACAAGCGTCGGTGATAGACACACCGTACTTGAGACCTTGTGGGCCCTCGGGGGGAACATCTTGCCTGCCCCCGTTGATATTCGACTCGATCATCACACCGGTGATGTTCCTGTCGCCGGCAATGAGCTGCTGGCAGACGTCGTCGAGGACCTTGGGCTGATTGTTGTGGTTCTTCGATGAGTTGCCGTCTAGACGCCAAAGTGATTAGCTTTGCGGCGACAAGATGCGTATATTCGGCGGGACTTACGGCTACAGTCGATCATGATGCTAGCGTGGTGTCCTGGACGAGCCTTCGCGACGGCGGCGGCGGCACTTTGGACGTGCTCGGAGGTAAAGTTGGGACCTTTGCTTCCGCCACGGAGAATGACATGGACGTCCTGGTTGCCCCTGGTCTTGACGATGGAGGCCAGTCCCTGCTCCGTAACACCCATGAACGCGTGGGGGTTCGAGGATGATCGCATGGCGTCGATGGCGACAGTAACACTGGAAGGGAAAATTGTTACCGAGGCTGAACAATGAAACGCGAATTATGAGAACGTACCCGCCGTCAGTGCCATTTTTGAACCCAATTGGGAAGGAAACACCAGAGGACAGCTCACGGTGGAGCTGGGACTCGGTAGTGCGTGCTCCAATAGCGCCCCAAGTAGTCACTGCATTACATTTAGCCGAGTTCGTCATAATCAAGACGGAGGGTACTCACAGTCAGCGATGTACTGGGGAGAGATGGTGTCGAGCAGCTCAGAGCCGACGGGGATACCCATCTCGGTGAGATCGCAGAGCAGCTGGCGAGCAACTCGGAGACCCTTGTTGATCTTGAAGCTTCCGTCGATGTCGGGGTCGTTGATGAGACCCTTCCAGCCAACAGTCGTTCTCGGTTTCTGGAACGCCAAACGTCAGAACAAATGGCTTAAGCGCGAGCGGTTATATTTGATATTCACCTCGCTAAAAATGGAAGAGGTCAGCGTAAGGTCAAAAATACCAAAGCGGTAAATGAACGTACAAGTAAGCCCTCATGATGATGAGCAAGTTGGGCCAGGAAGCGAGCTTGGCCTTGAGCCTTCCAGCGTACTCCAGAGCTTGGTCGACGGAGTGGATAGAGCAAGGGCCGACAACGACGACCACTCGGTCATCGTGACCGCTCAGAATGGTGGCAGTTCCGTACCTGGCGGCAGCGGTGGTTCGCTGCGACTCGACAGAGGAGACGACCTCGTGTCTGAGCAACGCCGGCTGGATTAGAGGGTCATACTAGACGAATCAAAGATATGAGATCGTGCAGGTGATGTTGAATCAAGAGACTGTGCGTACGCCGATGACACGCCTGTCCTGCATGTACTCCTGGACGCGGTCCTGGTTGTTGAAGTCGGGGAAAGGGGTAGTGTCATACATGTCTTCTGGTACAGCTGAGGAAAGAGAAGAAAGATGATGGATGATAAGAAAGAAGAGGACGAGACAAGCAGAAAATGTGGAGAAAGGGAATTACGAAAGCGAAAGCGTTGCCGAGTGTCGGTCTTTATAGTCTTTACTGAATGATCCATCTGATTCTAGCGAGTGTGCTGTTGAAGCGATGATGTGGAAGTGGAGGTTGGTGTTGACCGCAAGAAACAAGATGGTGTTAAGAATATTTAATCACCAGCGGATGACTCGATCGGCTCACGAGGAGTTCATCAGCGCCCATCTGGATGGCTGTGCTGTGCCGTTCCTGTGGTTCGCTGCGTTCAGGTTCGACCCTGGTTCGTCTTCTTTCTCGCCAGATTCATGCATTCAATCTAAGTATCCCTACAGTGCATAATTGCAACTAAGCGTCCGTTCTTCGGCGACTACATTTGGACGTACATAGGTGACAAACACTTTTGCAGTCCTTCTCAGAGCAACCTTCTTTCTGCTACAGGTCGCCCCAGCTCACTGTACTCTGGTGGCTACATGAAACGCGTAGTATTACTCGGCTCCAATCGGCGGGGCCAGGTGGCCTCCCGCAAGAGACACGGTGGAACTCGTAAACCTCATCATTACGACGGCGCTCCCCCAGTGAACGTTGACTAAGGGACTACCAGAGTTGACGTTTAGATGTCAGCGTCTTTCAACTGCTTCTCTGCTTCTTGCCGGGCGCTGCAACGAACGCCACATCGCAAAGCACCTGCATGCTTTCGCTATTGTTCTGGACTTTTTCGAGACAGGGTCCAGTCAGCCATTGGCCAAGTGCCCTGTGTATTTCTCAGCTGTTCCCTGAACAACCGTCGAGATCTGCAGCCGCCCATACACGTTTGCAGCCTTCCGCCTCTAATCAGAACCGGACGCTCGAATTCCTGTGCTCTTCAGCAAGGTGACTCAATCACCGTCGTCGCTACCCTGAAGAGGCTACTCATTTTCGAGCTCAACGAGGCGCCGTCACCGCATATCGCGATCGCTTTCTAACGAGACGGAGCGCTCACAATGCAGTAAGTATGCACTTCATTTGCACTACATCGACAGGCATCAAACAGGCGTACATCGTACTTATCCGTATCGGTACTTCCATCTTCTAGGCGCTTGGCTTCCGGGGTCCGCTGCATTGTCCCAGTATGGGGAGGTTCGTTGTACCCACCTTCGGGCTTACCGCCTGCTCACTGGGAGACCATGCCGGGGCAGAAATCTTTCCCGGACATCTCGTCCACCGGGGCTTGAAGACGCGACTCGGATATACCATTCATGCATGCGCATGAGCATTCGCCACGCGATGTGAAGTCCAGATGACGACGAAGCCAACGCGATCTCCGTTCAGGCCTACACGATCTTCTCTGGAGGTGCTTAGCGAAGGAGTTCCTTACAGTTCCCTCAGACTCAGCGATACTATCAAAGATTGCCTCGCGTCGTCGTGATTGCCGGCGGATTCATCTCAGGTCAAAGGGCGCACTTACCGACTCCGGCACCTTCAGAGTCCACCATAATCATGACGCGCAACAGCTGCGGCAAATCGCCTCGGGAGAATTCGTCGCCTCGAATGACAGCACTTCTCGCCGTGCCGACAGTAATGGCGTCACCGCCGATCGGACAAACACAGTCCACAGACCTCCGCCTCCGGATTCTCGTTGCGTACAAACAAGATGCCGACGTACTCCTCCGGCGAGGAAGACACTCGCGGCTTATGATGCGAATCAGCAACGCGAGCACATCCGCGGCGGGTCGTCTAGCGATCCCGCCAACTCTGTATCTTACTCTGCAGCTTGCCAATGCAGCCTTTTGAGTACCCCAATTGAAGACCGTTTTAGGTGTTGCCGCGCACCTTTTGGCTTGACCGCAGCTCGAGTCGGACATTGGCACGGTCGCTGAGCTGATGATTGAGGCGACCATCGTACTGGGAATAGATATCATCACAGTGGTATGCATCGTCTGAGATGCATGCACCACAGTCCACTACTAGGTCGAGTTTTTGACACGTAATGTCCTGTCCGCGGTGAGCCCAGCGGGATGTGGTGCTAGCTCACCTGTACTTAATCTGAGTTTACTCCGCTCGCTCGAGTCGGTTCAGCTCGAGTCTCGGACAGACGTCGAGATGACTTTAGATGTCACTGCCGGTGTCATCTATCCGCGCAGAGGGGCAGGACTATCTAGGGCTCCATCGTTATTTTTGCATTCGTTGGAGAGCGCTGAGCTACCCGGCGTGAGAACCCGCGCTCAACATGATCGCGGCCGCTCTCGCCTTCGAACATGGGGACTTGGGAAACGCGCGTACGCAGGCTGCCAGCTGCTGAGTCTGGATTCGGAGTTAGTTTGACTGACTTGAGCGGTCATCGTGGAAGGTCAGTAGCAGCTGTCAGGTGGTGGCAATCGGCTTAATGCGGGGACAGAGTTGTATTGCGGGCTGAGACTGAGCTACTTGGTCTGGCATGGTATGCATTCCATGCCACGTATTCTATGCCGGTGAATCCTAGCTCGCATCCGATGCACAAGGTGCGTTCAGACAACGAAGTAACGGAGGAACGACAGAAACTGCTCCTTTGTAACTAATCATACAGTGGCTCTTTTACGATCTTATGCACGCACAAGGCGCAATGGAAGGACCTTGAGCTTGGTTGATAGGATTCTATTGTGAATGCCAAAATCTTACTATCAACTGTCGAGTTTACTATCTTCGGAGAAACTCATTTCGCTTCTTCAGGAGCCTTGTCTTTGGAGAAACCGTGTTTGAAGAACCCTGAACTTTCTGGGGTGGCAACAGTCGCGACTAGTACCGATGTTGCCATATAGCAGCTGTTACGACCGCATGATGAGTGTAGAAGCACCGTGTGCAGTGCTACTCGCATCCAAAGTAATTGGCTTGCCCGACGGAGACAACGTAGTCGACCAAGACCGTGACGATGATGGCGCTAGTGACTGGCACCCAAGCACCCGGAAGACTTGATCAAACTTGCGAGGGTCTCGCTCATTCCGTGCTTCGTGCTACGATCGACATCCACTGGTGACGCCATGAAACGCGGATCAGATACAATGCAGTGAACGAGCTCGAGGAGCTTTGAGGGTACGTACATCCAGTGATATTTCCTTGCCAGTGGGATACCTACACTACGTACTCATGCTTAATATCGGAACGAAAGCGACCCGTGAGACCTGTTTACTCACCCCATACCCATTGGATCGCCTTCTCAACGGATTGAATTTAGCACATGCATAAAGTAAGTGCTTTGAAGCCTGCATTTGACACAAGTTTCAAAAGATGCATCGATATCGATATGTTTCAACGCCAGCGATCAGACACTCCAACTTGATTCCTTATATATCATGCGATCAGTATGGCAGAAGCTCACCGCGGACCATTGCGTGACCAGAACCAGTCGAGGCTGAGTCTCGGATCCGCGAGAACTAGCTCGGAACGATCCAGATCTTTCGCATGCCCGAGTACTGCGCAGGTCGATTGCTTTGAATACTGGAAGTATACCATACTATAGGCCATGCGTACTCTCGACATCATTATCGTGATGAACGTTCCTTCGGATGCCCGCCAGTAGACCGTCCGCGTCACCGGTGGTGCTCTGATGTATTTTAACTTTCTTGAGTTGGACGGCTGAACGTCAACGAGCAGATTTGCATACATTCTACGAAGTGCATTCAGCTCCGGGGGTCAAAGTCATTCAGCAGAGCCTCCTTGTGAACTATACGGCTATGTCGGAACGTATGTTGCTCCTCTTCGGTCATCATAACGTGAGTATCAACAAGTTAATGGAGCTCATAATTCATTCAACACGGCGATATCGGGCAGCATTGTATCGATTGGAGTTCCGCCACTTGAAGATGATCCTAGTCTCGGCTTTTAGATGTACATGTCACCCATGTCTAGTGGATAACTGTCGAAGCAATGATTGGGAACTTTGACTAGCGTACATGGGTGGCACAGACGTATGTACGTTGATCAACACCAGACGCTTATCTGCCAGGCCTGAAGTTGAGACGCAACAGTCTCACCAGGTGATCATGACGATGTGTGGAGGTGCCAGGAGGTACCGGTGACGAGATTTTCGACATAGACTACTTCCATCATAGTCCACCTATTGACCGCACCACTCACGGATCCGGATATTCCCATTCAAGGTCTTTTTTGGAAGGCGGCGTGAGTTGCAAATGCACGGCGGTAGTCGTATGACTTGCTTCGGCCTCCCTGGGTAAAAAATCATCACCTGACTACAGAAGCCGAACTCTTGCTCGTATTTGCATCTCCCTTGTACACCACAGTCGACCGGCCCAGATCCTGCTCTGTGAAATGACGTTCAACACAAACATAACCCTTCACGATCTGCCAACCAACCTACCCCATAAACAACCCATATCACCTTTCACATCTCTTGTTCGGTAAGTTTACGATCCGACGATATGTCATGAATATTTCACGATCTAACGTGAACGTTCTCTGGTACTTCGGTCGGCAGATATGTGCTTAACTACAAGCAGCTTTCGTATACCACCGAATGGAGATTATGGTCCGATCTCCAAGCGACTGCTAAAAGCCTTGGAGTCGAGCCCACCGGGGTACTCGCAGACGGCTCCCCCAGGTACACGGTGCCGTTCATCATCGATCGAACGGGAGACGGATATGCAGTGATCGTGTCCGACTCTGTAAAGATCATAGAGTATCTCGAGAAGACGTACCCCGATCCGGAACGGCCCATCATCGGACCCTCTCCCGCAGTGCAGCATCTCGCCCGTATGCCCATCGACCGGTTCTTCAACTCCTTCGTCGTCCAGCTGGTGTTACCAGCTGTGTACGATCTCGTGTTGGAGGAGGATAAGATAGCCTTCTTCAACCGCGTATCTTCCTACTTCAAAGATCTACCTCAGGATAGACCAGAGAAAGGATTCCAAGGCGTTGCCATCATGGAGGGCTCGGTCGAGTTCATAAAATTGATCGAGGAAGGCGAGGAGAACCTGCGGGGAATTGCGGCTTCACTTGGTAGCCAGCAGCTGTTTGGTGGAGATCGACCGGTGTTTGTTGATTTCGTGCTGCTCGCGTATCTCAATTGCATCAGGAGGACAAGGCCTGATGTGTGGAAGTATTTCGCTAAAGTTGACGAAGGGAGATTCCAGAAAGCGGTGGACTCGGGAGAAGAGTTTGGAAAGTTGCTGTAGATCTTTCATTTGATGTAGTATACATGGCTACCATAACGTACATATCGTCGTCGTGCTCCCGTATGAAGAATCTTCCGAGGCAGGGCGGTATTCATGCCGTGTAAGCGCTCTATGAATATGGTGTCATCCAGCTCAGGTTGAAGGGGCGGTACGAAGTCTGGGTCCTTCGAGCTATTTCAGCTCGATGCGGGAGTGCGCGACTTCAATCAGGGGTAGAACTTGAAATGCGCAAGATCAGATATAGATGTACTAATGACAGAAGTTCTCAGTACTAGTGCGCTCCCAATGCTCAATGGCGATAGACTCAACCTAGCCACGCCCTGCAATTACAAGTTATTTTGCGGTCGAGGATCACTGCCGTGGTCACTGGTGTACCGCAAGTGGTTCAGATAAAAGACTTTGACTGTAAACGGAGTCTATCAACCATGAACGCCTGTTTTGGTGCGGCATGGCGGTGCCAACGCCCGCATCGTGTCTCTGGTCCGTGACACCCACGATGTTACCTACCGCCAGCCTACCAACACTTCCAACGCGATGTACAATACGAATAGCGGTCAATTCAGTCAGATACAAAGCTAGAGAGAGATTGCCCGCAATCAGAAGAGCAAGTTTGGTGACGTTGACATCTACGGCGTTGTGAACGCAGTGCTAGGTTCTTCCTGTACGCTGTTCGCAAGATCAACAGTTGAAACATCTGAAAGTATTCTCATCTGCATGTCGAGAGAGACAAAAATCAAAACTCAGTGTACAAAGCTTGACCGATGGAAATCCGGCTCGCCATTTGGCTTCAGGGCAGGCAGGGCGACTGGGTCACCTGATCGCGTCATCCCTTGGCGTCGCAAGCAAGTCAAACCGCAAACGCATGCGCAAAGGTCACCTTCCGCCAGCTTTGACCGCATACCTCACCGCAATTTTGGGCGTTGAACCCGCGTACGCAAGCTGAAATGGACCAAGATCATCTCAGCTTCTCTTTCGAACCTTATGCTCAACTGGTCCACCGTTTTCCCCACCTGCATGCATCGAGTGCCGTCCCAAACGATGACGATCGTGTTTTGCTAGACTCCGCTCGGGAGGGATGGCAGAAGGAACGAAATGCTCTACACAAGAAGAGGGAAGCAGAGACGAGCCGCCGAGGCTGAACTCGAACTGGTTCAGCGGCATCTCGACGCTCACGTTAATCTACTCTCCCCACTACGTCGAATCCCTGCCGAACTTATGTGCAAGATCTTTTCGGAAGCTCAGCCTGTCGTTCCGCCTGGACATTGGGATATGACGCTTTCTGCGCCTTGGACACTACTACGAGTATGCAATCACTGGTATGATACGTGTTTGACGTTTGGACCCCTCTGGTGGCGTGTTTGCATCGAGTTGAGCATGAACGGTGGCCATCTCGAGCATCCCAGCGAGGACAGTCCTCTGAGGCAGCCCGAGTTTGACGTCGGAGAACCTAGTGCTGTCATGTTTTCCTCGAATCTTTTCTTGGAGAAGGCGGGTGCTCTGCTGACACTCCAGTTGGAGCGGTCCCGCGACGCCAGTCTGTCCATCCATCCTCATGATCGAATAACGCCGCAAGCACGATTACGCCCAGCCGTTCCTCCGGATACTGATCCCCCACATGCAACCATCTCACAGCTCCCCTTCACATTTTGATGCACACCCCTCTACGCGCCCATGTAGCTCGTCTCACGTATGTATACATCAATTCCCAGTTCGGACAACCGGAAGGCGATGTTGAGCATGTGAAGCACTTCTCAAGCATCCAAGTCTTCATTATGTGGCTTCGTACAACCAGTGAGTCCGCTCCCTAAAAGACGCTCCATATCGCCCAAACCTCCTGTCGAAGCTCAACCTGCGATTCTCGTACGGAGACAAACCCGACAAACTCCTCTCTTTACTCGCTCCATTCTGTAATCTTCGCGAAGTGCAGCTGTTCAGCGCAACACCTATCCGGTGAAAGGGCGAGGGCGATGTCGGCGGGCTGTCTCCCTATCCTCTTCTATCGCTGCCTCATTTGCGGGCATTAGTGGTCGAAGTAGGCGTAGAGGTTCCGCCTCTCTTCGTCCACAGCATCCGCGCACCGCAGCTCACGGACCTCACATACGGCGGCGTGCTCTTCCCCAACGTCATCGCGAACCTCCTCTTCCATTGATCTGCCCAATTACTTTACTGTCGTCTGGACGCTAGCAAAAACACGCGTATCCCCGAGGACTTCTTCCGCCAGATATTCGCACAAGACGTCAGCCTCTGGCGGTGGCTCGAAACGCTGGTCGTTACCTTCAACGGACACAGACTCGGACGGTCTCTTGCAGAGGGCACACAAGCGCAGCGGAATCACCATTCAACCGACAGCCTCCTTTCATCATCTCACACGCTCCCCAGACGTTGACATCTTCCCTGCACTTCTGTGAAATCGAGCTCTGCATGATGAGGCCTTCCATCTCTCAGATCGCCGACATGCTCGAGTCCAGGCGCAGAGGTGCCCAACTCGGCGTGCATCTCCTCACAGGTAAACCGTTCGGCCTTCAATCGGCTCACACCCTGCTCGGTCCAAACCAGGTCGAGCACAAGATCCAGGACGAGGCGCTCCGTAGCATCCTCCTAGCAGACAAGATGCAATGCTCGTCATGGGCTCGGGATCCCGAGGGTGATTCTGGGAATCCTGTCCGGCAGTGCGCCAATGATGTGAGGGAGCCTTCGAGACATGTTTTGTGTGGGAGGAAGGTGGAGAATCGGCGGTTGTGGTGGTGGGAGGGGTTGGAGAGGGGGCCGGAGGAGTGGGCGAGGATCGAGAGGTTGGAAAAGGAGGGGCTGGGGCTGTGGATCAAGAACGAATGGGTGACTGGGGTGGAGACTGGAAGGTGGTGGTAGTCGGACATGTCACATTGAGCTGGTCGAAGTGTGGGTAATGAGTACAAGGTGATCGCCGTCTGGACCTGATCGTCCAGATGGCCGCAAGCTCAACCGGGAGTGAAGCGTTGAAGTTGCATCTACAAGCGATGCACCAGCTTTGGGAACGCTAACCCCGGCAAGATGCATGATACTTGGTTTGTTTGACGGACGAACCACGCCCAAGACAGCTGAGCATTACGATGAGAAGTGGGATACGATTGAGAAACGGCGACGTCGTCGCACAAGTACATGTATAAATTACGAGAGCGACAAAAAGCAACCAACTACCATACAGGAAAGCCGGGACACGATGTGTATGGTACACGATGCATGAACAGAGAAAAAGATTCACAGCCCAGGATGAGAACACAGACAGACAGCCATGGAACAAGAAACGAAGAAAAAAGAGCACGATTACTACATTTCCGCCTATGGTATCTGCAGAGTAGGATAGGGGATATATGGGATGCATACAACCCGGAACAAGAGGGAAAAAGAGAGGAGAGGGAGAAAGAGACATGAGGACTCGTCATAAGGAGGGACCAACCCTTCAGCGGCTAGAGATCTCATCCTCGTCCTCATCATCTGAGTAAGGCGAGACGCAAACAGCGCGTGAGGAAAGGTAAGTTGACGGCCTGCTGGAGCGTGGTGGCGACGCAGAGAGCATACGCAACCCTGCAGGGGACGGCTCAGCAAGGAGCCCGACATTGGGTGGGCTGGATCCGAGGGTAGAGTCCGAGTCGTCGTCGTAGGGATTCTTGTTAGGCACGTTGAGGACGAGTCGGAAAGCGTCCTTGCCATTGAGGTAAAAGCGGTGGAGGCGTTTCTCACGGATGAACCCGATGGATTCGTAGAGGGAGAGAGCGGCGAGGTTGTCGTATTCTGTCTCCAGGACGATCTACAAAAGAAGGAGGTTAATGATACAGTCGGAATGGTGAACGTGTGGAGTACGTACTTCTTCGACACCGTTCTCCTTCATAGCTTCGACTGAGTACTTGACAAGCGTGCTAGCTGGGAAAACGGAAGAACGAGCGTGAGAAACGTTCTCACGCAACACAGTAGAGACGCTGGCGAACAGCAGCAGCATTCCGCAGCCAAGCTGTAAATAGTACTCACCAATGCCACGTTTGCGATACTCCTTGTTCACGCTAAGCATAGCGATGTACCCCCGGTTTCGTAGGTCCCTGTGCATGCTCTGCTTGCACACAATGACACCAATGGGGTCACGCGAACCATCTGCGTACGCCTAGAAAGTGAAAGGACAATTAGCGACGGAACTAAAACGGTAAACAAACATAAGGTGGAAGACGACGGACGGTCAGAGCGCGTGGACGAAGCCAGCCAATCTCGACAGGAAATTACACGACGCTCACGCAGCTGACGAGAAACGTGCCCTCGTGACGCACAAACGTGCCGCCAAGGCTTGTCCCATGAACAGGCTGAACCGCTAAGCGAGTTCAGGTCCGTCTTTGTGCTGGAGTTGCGTCCTTTAAGACCAGTTGAGATGACATGGACGACGAGCGACGGATGATAGAATGAAGTGAATGCAGGGCGGGAACAACAGCAACGGGCCAGATCATGGGCCATAGCCCGTGTAGATGGGGCGTCGCCGGTTCAGCCGACGTCTCAGCTGGATGGGCGTATCGCGCTTATCTACCAGAGCCTGAAAGTGCAGGGTCTCGAGCGGTACGCTGACATGTAATGATGTCTACGGAGATACGCGCCGCACATAACGGACGATAGGGAGGGAACACGATGCGTGCCTCTCGCTGACCGACCGCATGCTATGACTGACATGTCCATTCCAGCCGCTGCTCCTGACTTTCCCCGTCCCACTAGTACTATCTCCAAGTACACCACACAGACACAAACGACAAGTAAACTCGTTCTCACCAGGAAAGCAAGTTGAGGCCTGAGAACGTGGGAGTTAGCATTACTGCTCACACGACTCACAAACACTGAGCATTGACACGTACCACTGATGCAAGAAGTAGCGGAAGGTATAGACGACGTAGGGCTCACTGAGCTCGTTTTGGACGAGACTCATGATGTGCGGCAGGTCGGTCTCTCCGACGTAAGGCTTGTAAACGATGCTGGACATGGTGGAAGGGGTGATGAAGGTAAGAGGCAGGGTAAGGGATTCAATGTGACTGGTTTCGCACACATAGCATTTATGTAGACTTAGCTTAGACGCCCGGGGTCACACAGTTTATGTCACGATGATTGCCTGCTCACTAACCTTCTTTCTGGATCCGGCCTCCTTCCGACTTTCATGTTGACTTTTCTGAGACGCTTTGCATGCAGCCTTCGAGGAACAGATAATCGCGAAGGTGTCACTTCACCTCGCCTGTGGTGTTTTATCTGCTGATGTCGCAGCAATTTGCGCCAACTTGTCCGTCGCTTTTGTTGGGGAGCCTGCTAGCTGCTCTGGGGCTCGCTATTTCGGATGCATATCTCGTCATCGACGTCTCGAGACTCGATCTGGAATACCACGGACAACGGGTCATTAAAACATCGCAGCTTACACGAGGCAGCCAATGCATTCGACTCCTTTGCCCGTTCACTATCGATAGCTGACTATCTCGCTTCGTTATCGTCGCTATTGCTCTCGCATCTCCGGCCCTGGGTACCTAGTTAATGAAGTTCGTGCTCCGCGGCTCGCGTCAGATGAGGTGGAATAAGCCATTCACTCCAGATTCTACCAAAACCAGACGCAGTCAGAATTTTGATCAGAGCTGCCATTTTGGCATTACATTTCTTCGAACTTTGCATCGAATACAGACCTCCGAGTTGGGCATCACTGTGCAGCAAAAACGGAGCCCTGGGTCCCATGTACTGTTCGGAGTGATGCAGAACTGACAGTTCCACACAACGTGTCAGGTCACCTGGAACTAAAAAACGAACTTCAAGTTCTGGGTCGTCAGCGCACGCTGGGTTTTCGCCGGCAGCGCGCTGACGACCCAGAACTTGAAGTTCGTTGTTTGATTTAATGGGATCTCGGTCAGAAACTGGCTGTTCTGCATCACTCCAGACGGAGATCGGAACCCAGTGTTTCGTTTTTGCTGCAAAGTGATGCCTAGCTCGGAGTGTTCCATTACATTTCTACAAACTTTCTATATAATGACGAACAAGCGGTTCTAATTAAAATCCTGGAAGCGGACAGTTCTGGTAGATTCTGGAGTGATTTGTCTGGATGCGTGTAACACTTACACCGATACGCTCGCCGCATCGTCCAACCTGGCCTCCATATTGGGGTACCTCGGACGCTAAGGAGATGCTGTAGCCATGTGCAAAAGTCTTTTCGGCGCATACTCAGCGATGCTTGGTCCTCAACAAGTTGTCTCGCCGCCGTTGGTCAACACGCTCAGCTCGGCCATGCAATGCTACTTACACACGCACAGAATGATTACCGGTGAGGTACACACTCGTTCCGGCTGTTCCGAACCTCGAACACTACTTCCAGATACTCATGTTTTCCCCGTGTACCTACAGCCCTCTGCAGCATTGTCGCGCTTGGGAACCTCGGTCACTGCGCTGAAGTCCGTCTGAGAATCGTGGTGTTCTCAGGTACGATCTCAGGGCTGCTAACGACGCTTTAATTGTATATTATTAGCTAACTGCAAGCTCAAGGAATCCTCGTGTATGGAGTATGGATTTCTCATGACGTAGTATTTAGCTTTCATGTGGCTTGCACTGGTTATGACTGCACCCTTTTTATGCTCATGGATAAGCTCAGCCATATCTGTTGTCGAAGATATCACGGAAAGATCGTGGGAGTGGGAGGTGAATCGCGGTGAGTGGCGCCGTGTTTCTGGAACTTGAAGCTTCTCACAGGGGGCACAACTGCAAGCTGCGGCCTACGCACTGCGTAGGACTCTGGGTCCTGATCAGCATCTCCGTGTGGCTCCTTCCGCTCCGTCGTGACCACACAAACGCGCCTTTGTTAAATCCTTTGTCTGCACGCTGTGTCTAATCCGGGTTGTGCGTTGGACTGGACTCTGAGTCCAATGCAAAACGTTGGCCACAGCTTGTGCCACCTGTGTTTCGTCTGCCGCATTCGGGTGAGGTAATTGTGCGCGCACGCTACATAGAGTACATATCAAAGCTTAAAACTCAAGCCCCACCGAATAGTCCAAAACTAGGTACCGGGCTGATGTGTTATATATGAGAGACATTGTTAACGCTACTCGAAGAAGCAGAGATCAGTGGTAACTGGGGTACCGGATCGATGTGTTCAAGTTATATACAAGAATCATGGTTAAGCTCGGACACTACTCACAGAAAGGAGAGACTAGTGGAGAGGAGGGGCATTTGTGGAGAAGGAGAACACGGGCAAGAGATTATTACACCCGTCGAAGCTTGGTAATCATAAGGTGAACGAGGACTCGCATGTTCGTGCTATGCACGAAAACCGAGGCTCACACGCCAAACTAGGCAGAGATATTGGCCTCGCTTTTGGAACTAGTACCGAGAAGTATACGGTGCTTCCACGACTTCTCAAACTCTGCCATGCGATAGGCGGAAAGAAAAGTGCTCGCCTTCATCAGTTTTTCTTCCTGGTTAGGTGGTAGCTCAGTCTACCAAAAACAAAGAGTCTAGTCAGTGGAGTGACGAGGTGATATGAGATATAAGTGCGTACCTTGGAGCGTGCACTGTGTCGTTAACGAACTTAGGGCTGCGAACGACGACTTTGAGGATCTATCGTCAAAATAAGCCATACTTCTCCGTGCATGGTAGGGACAGCAGCCGCGTCAGCCGCGTGACGTGGTTCTTGCGCACCAGGAACAGCGACCATGCCAATGGCATGCAGCCCGAGGTAGTCCACCGACGTTCACACGCTCTGGAAAACT
The DNA here is from genome assembly GCA_004369125.1 of Pterulicium gracile. Lineage (NCBI taxonomy): Eukaryota > Fungi > Basidiomycota > Agaricomycetes > Agaricales > Pterulaceae > Pterulicium > Pterulicium gracile. Next base: position 68,824 of record ML178852.1, read on the forward strand.
ACAAGTGTGTTGGGCCCGGTGCAACTTGACCGCCTACCACCGAGTTCTAGTGACCCTTGCTTCCTCCAGCCTGAGAATGGTTCGCACGGCCACAGATATCCTATTCTTCGATCTTCCCACAGCTCTTCCCGGAGGAATCGCAATATCACCCTGGACGATACGAGTAAAGTATGTGATCATTCCACGATACCTCAGCTACCACTGAGCTTCCTTATCACAGGTTAGCAATGGACTATAAGCGACTCTCCTACACAGTCCAAAACGTCGAGTTTGGCGACATCGAAAGAGTATGCCGTGAGAACAACCTCCCTCCAACAGGCACCCACCCCGACGGATCTCCGTACTTCACCCTTCCTGCGATAATCGACAGAACTGGATCTCCCGCCGTTGAGCCGCGCCGAATCTCGGACTCGCTGAAGATCATGGAGTATCTGGACGTTACCTACCTGGACAGCGACAAGCCTATCTTTCCATCGATTCATGATGGTGTAGGGTTCACGTCGATCCATGTACTGGCGAGCTCGAAGTTTGGCGATGCGCTATATCCATCCCTTCGACCTCTGATCATGGAGAAGGTGTACGAAGTCCAGACGGAGAAGAGCAAAGAGCCCTGGAGAACACGCCACGAGACCCTGTACAAGAGGACACTCGCCGAGCTCGGTGCCGGACCAGCGGGGAGTGATTCCAGAGAGAAAGCTTGGGCGGAAGCGGAGAAGATGTTTGAGGATGTTGGGAAGTCGATGGATGTGCATGAGCACGATGACAACCAGAGGTTTACCGCCTTGGGGCCAGTGATCGGTCGTTTGGTTCGCGCTTACCAGGGTCACAGGTGGCTGATGGGAGATAAGCCGACCTATGCCGACTTTGTGCTCGTGTCGTTCTTGGGCATGGTGAAGCTCGTGGATCCTGAGGATGGGTGGGTGAGGATCAGCTCCTGGTCAGGAGGGAGGTGGGGACGCAATGTGGCTGAGATGGAGAAGTTGCTGCGATGAGAAGTCGAAGCGGTAGGACGCGATTGCAGGGTGGCAACATCTTTCATTTGCTCGTATTCTTGGTACACGATTGTGAAAATGGTCTATGTACAGTACGTGGAAGTGCACTGGTCAATAGATGCACAAAAACGTCGTACTGCACCTCAAAGGCCTCAACGTCTGCACATACGCACTCGGGCCTGGCTCGAATCCGCATCGCACAGACTTCGCCAGGCTTATGCAATACGAACATCGTCAGACCCAAGTCGCTTGCTGTAAAGCAACTCTAAAGACCAGGGCACACGCGCTGTTGCGTACCCCAAAGGTGCTTCAGCGCCTGGACGAGACCGGGCTGAGGTATGGCCTCCGGGATGCCCGTATGCGCTAGATGCCGCTATTGACAGAAATTAGTACATCAGGTAACACGTTGAAATTGCGCCAAAGAGCGTACCGTCTATCAAGTTCGAAAGTCTCGTTAACGGTCGAGAGAATAGCTGCCGACAAACGTAGAGAATAAAGCAGGCCCAGGCGTGACTAAGTGGGTGCTTGACGAAACTCAGCCAGTGCGACCTGACTTTTCGGTGTAGCAGAGCATGAAGCTGCAGTCATGCCGTGAGACGCGTAGGAGGTTTGCTGCAATGTGGTAGACACCGCCCACGACAGCAAGCAGTGCATGATCATGGTGGCCGGAAGGAAGTTTGACATCACTCGTTCTCCAACTTGCCTCCTGCCATCACCATCAGTCTCCATATACCAACTACTTACCCATATACCAGTCATGACGGAACCTCAGCAGCCCGCGGAGTCTCGAGATGGCAAGCTATGCTCGCTGTCATGACCATGCCCAACGCTTATGTCCTGGCGTTAGCGCAGAACGACGATTCTCGCTCGGAGGCCCCTACCAGCACGGCGCCAGTGCAGATAACACCGGAAACAGGTATGTTTGGCAGTTGAGCCTTTTCTCTATCACTCCAGATGCTCACTATTCTGAACCATTAGATATATCGACGCTTTCTGCGGCCCAATTATACGACCTCAACCAGGTACGGACGCTTCCAGAGCTCATCTGAGGACCGTCCCAGCTGATCATCGGACAGGAATTTCTCAACGACAGCGTACCCACACGACCGCTTGTCGATACTCTCGTGCCGATGTCGGTTTTACGCGAGGAGTACGAGAACGGTTCTGGCCTGTTTCTCCAACAGATCGACGAGCTCGTCGAGAAAGGGTTCAAAAGCATCCACCGAACTAGAGGTCTGACGTCCTTTGGCGCCTCTGTTTATCGCACCAATCCTAATGTTACTCCCAGGTGATGGAGATTGCTTCTATCGCTGTGAGTTTATCGTGGTCTTTTTGCCCCAATCCCACTCATGCTGCTGTCTTCAGCTCTTGCTTTCGCGTATGTTAGCCAACTTCTAGCGTCACCGGATCAGGCGATGTCCATCGCCACGTCCCTTTCGCTCATTGAATCCACATCGGACCTCCTGGACATGGCCGGTTTCCAGAAGATGGTGTACGAAGACTTCATGGAATCCCTTACCGACATCATCAAGAATGTCGTCGGGCCTGATGCCTCAGGAAAGAAACTCGACCAAGAGACGCTATTGACGAAGTTTCAGGACGCGGAGAGTAAGTAGTCGCGTGTCTGCTGTATGTGTACTCCTCTGACGAACACGTCTCTCTAGCCTCGAATTACGTCGTGGTATACCTGAGGCTCCTTACGTCCGCACAGATCCGTGCAGACCCCGACACGTACTCCCCTTTCCTCTTCCATCCTGAAGCTGGCGTTGAGCTGGAACCGCGAGAATTCTGCGAAGCCTTTGTCGAAGCTACAGGTCGGGAAGCCGGTGCGTCTCGTCTACTCATCTGTGTATCATGATCGCCCTTCTAACCATCGTCCTCTTGTAGATCATGTACAGATCACCGCACTTTCCAGGGCACTGCAGACGAACGTCAAGATTGCCTACCTCGATGGACGATCAGAGAAAGCTGAGTTTGTGGATTTTACGAATGCAGTTGAGCCAGAGATGGCCCCGATTCACCTATTATACCGGTGCGTTCTGCTCGTCACAGCAGATAACTCTCAGTCTTGACCACCATTCTCTTCATCTTGACAGACCGGGTCATTATGATATCCTTGTACCCGCGTAGTGCCATACACGCCATGTATCTTCAGCAGTCATGAACTGATAAAGAGCAAAGTATCCGCTGTAATCAGTCCGATCCTCCTGACGGTCTCGAACGATCCTTTCGTCAAACAGTCTCACAGGCCTCACGCCCCAGCCTCCGACTCGGATCCTTGTTTCTGCTGGCTTGGAGCCTTTCTGGCGCAGAACTTAGGCGCTTCTAGCTGTCGCGTACATTCGTCATCTCTATCATATCCGCTATTTAGTCTTTCTGTTCCCTGAGACTGACCAATCCATTTTCAACGATAGTAAGCCAAGCTTGGACTATACAAGGGTTCAAAGTTCTCTCCGTCATCCGATCTGCAGGTTCATTTATCAGCAAGACTTACCAATGGGACTGCGTCTACCGACAATCTTACTACGCACGTCGGCATGGTATTCTTCTGAATGCGTCGGCACTGGTGAGTTTACTGCGTTAGCCCCAAGAGATGGCAGTGGTACATAAGGTGACGATATTTGCTGCTAGCGATCAGCATCCTCCTTCCAAATCCCTGCATCTCACACCTTCCTCTAGTGCCTTCATTCACCATGACTCTCACTATACACGGCGTCGGCATGTCCACATGCGCAAAGCGCGTGGGCATCATTCTCCACGAGAAGCAGATCCCCTTCATCCTGAAGCACGTCGATTTGGCCACAAAGCAACACAAGTCGCCCGGACATCTCGAGAAGCAACCATTCGGACAAGTCCCTTACCTCGTGAGTATGTCTCCGTTGAGAACAAGCTTGTATGCTGACACTGGGATATAGGAAGACGACAGGTTCTTCCTGTTTGAATCACGCGCGATTGGGAAGTACCTCGCGACGAAGTATGCGGGGCAAGGCACGCAGGATCTCGTCCCTGATTTCGGCGACTTACAGGCTGTGGCAAAGTTTGACCAGGCGAGCTCCATCGAGGCGTTCGACTTTGAGGGCGTCGTCTTTCCTTTCGTGGTGGAGTGGTTTATGAGGTGGGTCTTTGTCCTCCCACTTCTCTTCTTTGCGTTCGTCGGTGCTAAGCGAGTGTTGTTATTTTTCCTCTCTGCAGACTTAGGAACCCTGAACACGTCACCGACCAAGCCAGCATCACCAAACAAGCGGAGATTCTTGAGGGAAAGCTAGACGGCTATGAGAGGATATTGGCGAAGCAGAGGTATCTTGCTGGTGACGTGAGTGCATGCTCTTCTTTTGCCTACAAGCTTTATCTACACGTACTAACGTACACGCAGAACCTCACTGTCGTTGACCTATTCCACCTTCCTCACGGAACGATAGTCCCTACTGTCCTTGCGAAGGACCCGCTCGATAACCAGAAGAGGCCGAACGTTGCTAGATGGTGGAAGGAGCTGCAGGCAAGGCCGTCCTGGCTCGCGGTGAAGGATGGCGTAGAAAGTAAGGAGCGGTATAACTGAGTTGACGTACGTTAGTCTGGCCGCGAATAGGGCATCTCGCATATTCTGACATGAAGAGCGCAGTATACATTGACGTTGCTTGAGCTCGTGCAAATCGGACTGTGATCTAAACGTCCGAACTTGGGATCAGCGCACTACGGGAAAAGGGATTCGAACGTTGTCGAAGCTGCTAATAGACCTTGAAAGTGTGAGAGATTCACATCAAGCACTTTGTGGAGTTCATGAATGCACGCGCATAGAAAGCCCCAGTTCACCTACAGTATTATACCGGTGCGTGTTGTTCTTCACAGCAGAAGACTTCCAGTTTCTGACCGCCACTCAATCCAGACCGGTGATATCCTCGTTTCCGCGTAGTGTCATGTGCGCTCGCTACCTCCAGAAGTCCGGACTGATAATGAGCCAAACCAAGATAAGCATGCCATCGTCAGCCCCAGACTGCACAACGTTACTGAATGCGCAGGCTCGAACGGCCAGTAAGCCAACCTCATGTACTTATGAAGGATGATAAACGTCCCACCACGACCTCAGCATGTCTACAGTTGCCGGAGTAAGCACACTTTTGTCATATCCATCGTCTCCATCACTCTGTCCCTGCCCCTTGTTCTTGTTTACCCACTTTTGTTAAGGCTTACCAATGAACTGGCCTGTATGTGCCTTGGCGTACTACTGCACGTCAGCAGCAACGACAAACCGACCTATCCCAACAATCTTACTGCACACTTATGACTGCAGTATCGGAAATCCATTGTTGGCGAGAACGACCTTGCGAGCTGTTCGGCGTATATAAGGCCGCGACCTTTGCCAGTAGAAAACAGCATCCACCTTCCAACCCAAAACGTTTACACCCTCATCCATCATGACTCTCACCATTTACGGCGTCGGCATGTCCACCTGCGCAAAGCGTGTGGGCATCATTCTGCACGAGAAACAGATCCCGTTTAACCTCCAGGTCGTCGATTGGACTGGCTTGAAGTCTCCTGAATACCTCGAAAAGCACCCGTTCGGACAAGTCCCTTACCTGGTAAGTCTTATTGGTCTGAGAAGAGTCTTGTAAGCTGACTAGTTTGTGACTAACAGGAAGACGATGGATTCTTGCTGTTTGAATCTCGTGCGATGTCGAAGTACCTCGCGATGAAGTACGCGGGGCAAGGGACACAGGATCTAGTCCCTGATTTCAGCAATCTGCAAGCTGTGGCAAAGTTCGATCAGGCGAGCTCCGTCGAGGCGTTTGACTTTGAGGGGATCATCTATCCTTTCATTGTTGAGTGGTTTATGAGGTGGATCTATGCCATGATACATGCTATCGAGTTTCCCAGTGCTAATCGAGCATGGCTTTTTCTCCCTCTCCGCAGATTCACGAATCCTGAGCACGTCACCGACCATGCGAGCCTCAATAAGCAAGTAGACCTTCTTGAAGGCAAGTTGGAGGGCTATGAGAGAATATTGTCGAAGCAGAGATATCTTGCGGGTGACGTGAGTGTATTCTGTTCTTCTAGCCGCAAGCTCCACCTGTATGTATACTCACGTAGCGACTGTAGAACCTCACCGTCGTTGACCTATTCCACCTGCCCCACGGAACGCTGGTCCCTAGTGTTCTTGCAAAGGACCCGTTCGATAACGAGAAGAGGCCGAATGTTGCTAGATGGTGGAAAGAGCTGCAGGCGAGGCCGTCCTGGCTCGCGGTGAAGGATGGCGTAGAAAGTAAGGAGCGGTACAACTGAGTTGCTGAACGTCTGCAGTCTGGCCGCAAATACTAGTACTCATAGATCGTCGCATGTTCTCTGTCATAAGGAGTGCAACATTCATTGACGCTTCTTGCTTGAGCCTCTGCACATTGGGATGCATCTAAATGTTCGAAGTTGAGTTCGGCACACTGCGTGCAACGGTATTCGAACGTTGTCTAAGCTGTTATAAACGGAGCGAATGATATTAACATTATGCACTCGTGTATTTGCAACCTACAAAGCTAAGTTTACAGTCATCGTTTCATGAACCAACCTTGGAACCACACCTCACCAGCCCTACCCGATTCGTATCATCGATGAATCGTTGCACAGGATCGTGGCACTCCTCCGTTTTCTCGGTTTCGTCGTTTCCTAACAACATCGGGCTATCCAGTAATGTGACGTCCTCCAGGTAGATTGCCTTGATAGGGAGAACACTCTCATCAACCCATCGTCTTCGCTCTCAGGCTTCTGGGCCTGGCGTGATCGGCTCTGTACTAGAGCTTGCAATGATTCAAAGCGTAAATGTGCCGTCTTTCCTCGTAGATGTAGTTCGTGCAACTGTAGGCACGTTGGCGGAGGTGCAGACGTAACGGCTCGCTCGTGCTCGGAAGCCAGAGTGACCTGAGAAATGAGGCGGTTAAGGGAGTAGGGTCTGAAATAAAGCGAATGCTGGAAGTAGAGGCGTTGGAGAGCCGGCAGAGAGCGAACAGCCGTGAGGAGAGCCTGTGTGAGCTCATCATCGTCCTCCTCCCCGAATGTGAATACGGGAGTGTCCAGACTGAGTATAAAAACGCCAGGCGAGGTTTCGCCATCGGGGGATGCACGAGTCGAGGAAACGGACGAGGGAGTTGGTGTTGTGAGTAGTGAATTGCTCGATGTGGAGGCGCTCTAAGCTTTGTGCCTGGAGCTGAGCGAACATTATCTCCGATGCAACTTGGTCTATTCGACAGAATATATGGAAGGATCTAAGCCGAGGAAGTCTCCCGTTGGGCACCGTCTCTTCGACTAGTAGACTGCGTGCTCCACCTGTCGGTGTGATCTTCAGGAAGGTGAGAGCTTGCGTAAGCTGCAAGACCTCAAATAGGGAGACGGAGGACACAATTTCGCACGACTGAAACTGGAGGGAGGATAGGTTCTCCCAGGGAATAAGTCTGGGGAAGGAGGGACCAATCGGGGAGTTTTGCACGAAAAGATGTTTAAGAACGGGGGTGTGGCAGAACGAGATGGCGTCGGTCCAGTTGGTGTTGGTATTGGCAATCTACAACCTTCGAGAGCGGTGAACTGGAGCGAGTTTGCGCGTAATAACGCGTTATTGGTGATAGGGTAACAGAAATCCGCCTGGTTCGCGTAAGAACCGAAGTCTGACATACCACCGGCAGCCAATGCAAGCTGGAGCTCTCGAGTCCTACTCGCGTAACGCGTGAAGGTATGCTCCTGGAATCTGCAGCACTCGCCGTCGCAAGTCCTTTGATGATTGCGTATCTCTCTGAAAATGAAAGTTATGGGCATATTGCCGGCTCTGTCGAGTTGGGGAGCTGCGCGCGATCGCGATTGAGTTGAGATAAACTCGTTTCCGACCCAAAGCTGAGGACTAGACAGAGCAACGATTCTCCGTCGCTGAGACACGGCAACGAATAACCACGGAGTTTGACGTTCCCGCTGAACTTAATCAGAAACACAGTTATTCATGATTTTTCCATGTGTTCAGGTGTGGATACATGCACTCACAGCTGGGGACCAAAGACGACGACGCGAGCGGGCGATGAACCTCGTACATTGCAGGCTTCCTGCATAACCAGAGCCAGCAGTTCATCGGGAATCCGATGTATCGGAGCAAGGCAAGCAATCTGTTTCTCCAGTTGCTTCTCCAAGGTTGTAGTCAAGTCGTCCAACCGCTGCATGGCATGCTCTATGATTTTCAGCTTCTCTCCAAGCATTTGAACGGCAGCATGACCCTGTGCAACTTCCTGCGGGGAAAGGCTGAGGGATTCGTTGTGCAGGAGTTGGCTGGCGTCAAAGAGGCTTTGTGATGGATCAAGACCACAGCCTCGGCATTTTGTAATGTCATCCATGGGCGTGGAAGCTTGGTAAATGTTGAACGTTGAATCAGACTCTGATTCAGAGTTGCGCGAAACACGAGGACTCTTTCACGGTGTGGCCATGGGCGTGAGCTACGCTAGCTTGGGGAGAAGAAGGGCGCAAGCCTCGTTATCTTCCTCTTTCTTGACATCGGCGTCCACGAGCACCTGCTCGACGAACTTCAGAGACTTGCTGAACAAGTCCATATTGAGCTCCTCAAACGTGTCTCGAGTAAGGGTCTCATCAAAGTTGTGGCCGTTAACAAAGGACTTGATCCCGATCCGCGTCGACTGCTGGCTGGAGAGTGTCTTCTTAGCCTTTTCCGCCTCCGTCCTTAGCTTTCGCAAAGCCCCGAGGTTCTGAGATATATCCTTCCCGATCTTCTTCTCGTATGCCTTCACTAGATAATCCACCACGCGGCTGTCGAAGTCCGCCCCACCCAAGCGGGGTCACTGGAAGTAGCGAGGATCTCAAAGACACCATCCTCAACGAAAAGGAGGGAGACGTCGAGAGTCCCACCATCTAGATTGTACACGAGGGTATGGGATTCTCCTTCGGCTTTGCTGAGATTGTAGGCGATGGCGGCGGCGGTTGGCTCATTGATGATACGAAGAATGTTGAGACCTGCGATAGCTCCAGCGTCTTTGGTGGCTTGCCGTTAGGAGTCGTTGAAGTCTGCAAAGATGAACGGATCAAGAGGAGTCGCGGTTTTGGAGCGTGAAAAGCGACGCACAAGCAGGGACGGTGACGACGGCATGCGTGAGTGTGTATCCAAGATAAGCCTCGGCGGCCTCCTTCAGCTTGCCGAAGATCATCGCTGTGATCTCCTCAGCAGTCTACAGACACCCAGAAGACATGTAAGTAAACCTCAACGGATTCAAGGAGAATGGAGCCACGTACAAAGATTAGCTGAGAGTTCTTGTGCTGGACGGCAATAGCTGGCTTTCCACCTTCATCGATGACCTGGAATGGAACACGCTTGATGTCCTCCTTGAGCTGGGGGTCGTCCGTCGTTCGACCGATGAAGCGATTCACGGCGAACACAGTGTTCTGGGGGTTCGTGTGATGGGCGGCCTTAGCGGCATTTCCAATCTTGTAGAAGGACCAAAAGTCGACTTGTCAGAGACCAAAGAAGGGCAGCAGAAAACGCGGGTAGTGACTCACGATCGCTCGCCGTCCTCAGTGAATGACACTAATGACGGAGTACAACGGTGACCGTGCTCGTTGGCGATAAGCTCTATACGGCCATCATCTAGCTGGACGGCGACACGGGAGTTGCTGTGGCGTTGTGGAAGATACGTACGTGGGGAATTGGCTGGAAACGAACACTCAGAATTCACGCTGGCTGAAAGGCTACTTTCTGAGGATATCTGGCCAAGTGACAGCGGAATTGCATGCATTGCTACAGACGTGAACTCGAGGATGGCGTGACAGATGTGAACGCAGAAGGCAAACCTTGGAAATTGATATTGACGTCCGCGTTGATTCGGCGCTTATTCAGCCATGTTCTCCTCACCTCTTGCCACAATCTTGCCACTCCAGCCAAACCCGTCGCCGGTGCATCCATCGAGCTCTCCGAGTCAGATTGCACATGCTATGGTTTGTTGGTACACAGTTGACGTTTATGCAGACATGCATGAGGTCAGCCATGTCTGTTTCCGACTCTGAACTGTGGCGGAGAACAGTGATCTTGCCTTTCCTTTGTTCTCCATGAAAGCATGTCGACTTCTTCAGTGGCTGCCGATTGAGAGGTTCCGCTTTAGGAAATAACCTCCATGCCAACTGAATAGGCTACACGTTCTCTGGTGCTGTTTATTGATGCAAAAGCTGCGGCCAGAAACGGTCACAATGGTTCGCACTGGGGACGTTATAAGAGACAGCCGATGCGACGAGTTGGACTTCGGCTTTTCCCCCTTGACCATCTCAATCCACACATTATCTGCTCCTGCAATTCCTGCGCCCTCCTCTCCAAACCACCAATCTCTCCATCACTTCTCAGAAAACTTTTAAACAACTTATATCGGTTCTTCGACTATCCGAAAATGACCAGCGTCACCTTCGCAACCGGCCACAACTTGGCCGATAACGCGACCCTTTCCTCGCGCCGCCCTCGCCCCAGTCACCCCGACGTCCCCACCGACGCCATCATTGACGAGATTCTCTCCCAGCATCTCAACGACCCCAACTACGACCTAAACGAAGCTCTCCACATCCCTCGCCACGGCAGCATCTTTGAGGGCCCTCTGACTCCGAATACCACCCACGCCAGCGAGCAAGATGCTCATCATCTCAAGCATGAGATTTCCCTAAGCGACTTCCCCGTCGTCCCTGGTGATGGTACTGAGTCTATAGAGCTCAGCAAAGTGCCCCGTGCCCCTGGTGGATACAAAGAGCACGATGTGGAGTCGCAGTACACACTGCAGGACACCGCGAGCACAATGCCTATCCTACAAGGAGGGAGGAGGCCGTCGGTTCAGACGGGAACGACGATCGTCGATGCAGCTGTACACGACGAGTAAGTTTTGTTGAACTTCGTTCTCCGAAGCTAAGCTAATATTTACTTCTCAGCGAGCCTCCTTACCCCGAAGTTCGAGCTGCTGTCTCCAACACTGACGACCCCAATCTCCCTGTGAACACTTTCAGGATGTGCGTACCTCCATAATTTCATCGTCTCGATTACCAAGCTAACCTCTCATAGGTGGTTCTTGGGAATCCTCTTCGCTGCTACTGTAGCCAGTCTCAACCAACTCTTCTCGATGCGATGTACGTTGACTAATCGCCAACATCATCTCCACTCTCTAATCTTTTCTACAGTCCCCTCCCTCGCCATAACCGGCATTGTTGTTACTGTTCTCGCGCTACCCATGGGCAAGACCCTTGAATGGACTCTTCCCACCACCTCCGTCGTCATATTTGGCTACCGTTTCGGCACCCTCAACCCCGGCCCCTTCAACATCAAAGAACACGTCTGCATCTCCGCCATGTCCAACGTCGTCAGCGCTGGTGTCTACGCCACCGACATCATCGCCGTCCAGCGCATCTTCTATGGCCAACAACCTTCATACGCCTACCAGATTCTCATCATGCTCGGTACTCAGCTCTTCGGCTTTGGCATGGCCGGTGCGCTGCGCCAGTTCGCAGTCTACCCGGGAAGCATGATATGGCCCAGTGCACTGGTTAACTCGGCGCTGTTCAACACGCTGCACAAGAACTACGGCAGCATTGAGAAACGGCACATGTCGAGAGAGAAGTTCTTTGTGCTCGTTGCGACGGGGGCGTTTGTATGGTATTGGTTCCCTGGGTACATCATCACAGCGTTGAGCATGTTTAACTGGGTGTGTTGGATCCTGCCAAAGAACGCTGTGGTAAATGCGTTGTTCGGGACGAGCACTGGGCTGGGGATGAGCATGTTGACGTTTGATTGGAGTATGATTGCGTTCTTTGGAAGTCCGTTGGTCACTCCTGTGAGTGCCTCACTTCTTCATTCAATCTTCCATAGACTGATGCTTCTTGTCATAGTGGTGGTCGACTGCTAACACCGGCGCTGCCTTCGTCGTCTTCTTTTGGATCATCACACCAATCATCTACTGTGCGTCCTCTCTTGTTGATACTTGATTTCTGTCCTGACCACCACGCAATACAGTCACGAACACTTGGTTCACGAAGTTCATGCCCATCTCCGACCTTTTTACCTACGACAACACCGGCCTACCCTACGATGCTACCTTGATACTCACCAACGGGACGTTCGATCAAGTCAAATTTGAGGCTTACTCTCCCATGTTCCTCCCTGCGTCGTTGATCGTAGCATACGGTGTCGCTTTTGCATCGTTCACTGCTCTTATCATGCACACTTTGCGTGAGTTTTCCCCTTCTCGTTACGCTTTCGAACTAGACGTCTAACTACATTCTCTCGCACGCAGTCTGGCAACGCAAGGACATTGTTCGCCGTTTCCGCAATACATTCAACGACGAGCCCGACTGCCACTCCCGCATGATGCGCTCGTACAGCGCAGTCCCGAGCTGGTGGTACCAGCTTCTCAGCGCCGCCTCCCTTCTTCTCATTCTCGTCAGTATCGAGATCTTCCCCACCAATCTCCCATCATGGGGTGGCATCCTGGCTGCTCTTCTCGCCTTCCTCACCTCCGTTCCCATCGCCATGATCCAGGCTATCACCAATCAGCAGGTCTCTCTCAACGTCATCTACGGCCTGCTCGCTGGGTATCTCTGGCCTGGCCGCCCTCTTGCCAACATGGTGTTCAAGACCATCGGCTTCATCGGTACTAACCAAGCCGTCGGCTTCGCCGGAAACTTGAAGCTGGGCCACTACATGAAGGTCCCTCCTCGCACCATGTTCTCCGTCCAGGTCATCGCTGCCGTTGTCGGCGTGCTCATGAGCCTCATGATCCAAGAATCTCTCTTCACGTTCATCCCCGACCTCTGCTCCCCCACTCAAGCAAGTGGGTACATCTGCCCATCCACCATCGGCCTTGGTAGCTCGAGTATCATCATGGGCGGAATCGGTCCTGCCCGCCTATTCGGCGCCGCTTCCCCCGGTGGTGTCTCCTACTCCCCTCTCCTCTGGGCCTTCCTCCTCGGCGGCCTCGCCCCCATACCCTTCTACATCCTCGCCCGCAAATACCCCCTCTCCATCTGGCGCTATATCAACATGCCCATCTTCTTCTCCGGCATCGGCTTCATGCCTCCCGCCACAGGCATCAACTACGCATCGTGGTTCCTCACTGGGTTTATGTTCCAGTACTACATCCGCAAGAAGTATTTCATGTGGTGGATGCGCTACAACTACATTCTCAGCGCTGGTCTAGACGCGGGGACGGCGCTGGCGATTGTGGCGATCTTCTTCCTGCTTGCGTTGCCTGTGGCTGGCGGTGTGCAGTTCCAGTGGTGGGGGAATACGGTGTGGCAGCAGACGGCGGATGCGATGGCGATTCCTGCGATGATGCTTGGTGAGGGCGAGGTCTTTGGGCCTGCGGTAGCGGCTGTTGGATTGAGGGCTGAAAGCCTTGGAGTCTCGTCTGTTCCGTGGCCATTTGGGTCTTCTTGATTTAACTGCCTTTGTCGTGGTTAGGCTGTCACCGGAGCGCAGTTCTCCGTACACTTGTGTTACCGCTTCCTCTCTGCAACTGTAACTCAAGTTTTGCAAACACTTTCTTTAATGTTCTCTCATGTTTTGTACTTCTATCTGACGAGTCTCGCTCGATCTACGTAACTCATACCCTTACGTATCACACGTTCTTTTTATCTGTCTCTCTGAATCTCGTTGTGTTATCTGTGTTGCTGACTGCTAAAATACATACATACATCAGGAAGATAACATCCCGCTTATGAGACTTAACAAGCCACCTAAGCCACCAAGTTGGCTAAGAGATGTGCGCTTGGAATACTAGGTCCTTATCTTAACAAGCCCCCAAGCGCCAACCAAGTATGAGTCAAGTGCAAACTAAGCAGGAATTAAGCGACGTTGAAGCCGAGTTCTAGTGCCTCGAAAGTACCAGCTGTACTATTGTCAAGTGCATGATAAGACTCTCACGTGCTTCGCACAAGTTGTTCCTAAACCCCGCTCAAGCTGAAATCAAGAAAGTGAAGAGGGTCATTATTCGAACTAGTACTCTATGCATGCTGTACACACAACTGATGTAACAATAAAATAATATCTAGACAGATCTATTCATCATTGACAAGATCCGCTGGGGCAACATTGATCACGATGGTGGAGGGAATTGATCCTGTGGGATACTCCAGGCGTCGGCGTTGGCGAGAAGTGCGATCAGAGTAATAAGTATCAGCCCTTCGGGTCAAGTCTTCCCAGAAGGCGTCCTTTATGTCAAGGATACGCAGGGAAGAGAGCTCGTCAACGTGTTTCTTGGTAACCTGGCACCATTTTCCTGAAGAGAATTGCGACTCGGCGCGAGGTTTGGTAGCGGGGTCAATGCGACGCCCAGTCTCGGCGTACAGCTCCAGCTCACGGTGAACCTTGTGAAACAGTTTAATCAGAATTGTGAGATGTTTATATGCGTGCTAGTACTGTTGCTCACCGCTGCGCAGGACAACGCCACCCCTCCAACAGGCGGTACATGAGACCCATTTTCAATGTTGAAACCGAGGTTACAAGTCGAGAGTCGCAGTCCTCGCGTCCATGCAAACGTACCTATGACAAACTTGGAACAATAGGTCCCGAGTTTGCCCTTCTCGCCGTCAATCTATGTCAAAAAAGAGAGATAGTACTAGCATACGTACCTCAGCACGCATGTAGATGAATGTATCTTCCTCCAGAAGCCGCTTCGCTTCGTTGCGTACCTCATCAACAGTGCTAAAGCGTGGAACACGAGAGGTAGCACCGGGAGGAAGAACTGTTTGCTCAAAGTGCTTCTGGACCACATCCTTTGCTTCGTGAGTGAACATATTTCGATATTCGGAGAGCCTTTGAGAGAGCTGTACAAAGAAAAAATGATGCAAAGTTAACAAATGCAAACGTGATGAACCAATGGTTGACACATACAACCATGACTCGAGCTTTGTCAATGTTTGAAGCCCAAGGATTGAGAGCCTTAACAGAACTTACAGGCTTCCCGCCGTACTTCTCAAACACGTCAATGTACAAAGAGTTCAGTACCTCTAGATGATCAGCGTCTTCGAGAGACAGGAGGATGAAAGAGGTCCATGGATCGGGCTGGATTCCAACGAGTATTTGGATAGCCGGCACGAAGTGAGACTTGTACACGTCGAGATCCTTCTTTGAGAACTTGCAGTCTTCATATGTGTACTTCTTTGGGGGCGCCTCGTCAGTTTGTCCAGCTTTCTTACGACGACGACGACGCTTCTTCTCGACACTGACAGCACGATCGGCATCGAGATTGTTACCCATCTCAATGCCGACCTACAGAAAATTGAGTATTAGAGCGCAACGGTAAAAAGAGTACCAGTCAACCACTCACATCGGTGTTGAGGCGCCTGGCGTTCATCGGGGTATCCGGTTCCATGCTCCGCGCACGGATGCCACCACTCTCTATCAAACGATCATCACCATTGAATCCAACATCGTCAAAATTGTACGCCGATGACCTTCGAGAGGACGCATTACTCCTAGCTTCAGCAAGACCTGTGTCATTGGGAGAATCCAGACAATCTTGCCAGTCATCCGGAAGACCGCCAGCAGCCGCGTCACCTCGTCTCTTTGCTACAGTGCTGCTGAGGTCTTCGAGCCTCTGCTTGCGTTTCTTCCGTGAGTCTGTCTGCGCGTCGTCTCTGCACCTCCAGCGGTGGTAAGTGAGGAATTACGCAGCACATTGAACATTGACAAAGGAAGACTCACGATACAGCAGTTACTGGCGGTGGATTAGAATTTCGGGTCGGAAGTTCGCTGGGCTCTCCTTGGTCAAGGCGCAACTGCCTGGCTGCTTGTTTGAGGTCGTCTTTGGTGCGCGTGGTGGCCTGCAGACAAGACAGTGAGTTTTCCATTCACACGAGATGCAGAATTAAACAAGATGCCTTCTTCCCAGGTTTGGCAAGCGCTTTGGTTGCGGCTTGCACCGGTGAATGCGAGCCATTGTTGCTGCCGCCCGCATCTCCAGCTATCGCTTCCTCCTCCTCCTCCTCTTCTTCTTCTTCTTCCTCCTCCTCCTCTGAATCGTGGTCGTCTTGGCCCGCTGCTCCAGGACCATAGGCACTGTCGGAGTCGGAATCAGCGCTGGTGTTCTTCCTGGAGCGGACCTCCACACCGTTGCCTCCCTCACCTATGAAATGTAAAGAGTGTGAGTCATCTTGATCCTTGCAATACATGAAGGGCTAGCCAGCTAACTCACTTGCTCTAGGTGGCTCGATGTCGTCCAATGGGCCATGGTGTTCTCTGAGGTCATCTGGGAAAGCAGTAAAACCATGAATGTGAGTTGTTGTCCTAAATTACACGCCACCCCATGTCTAGGCCAATGTACCTTCAGCTCTTGCATGAGTGTTTTTTCCTTGACGAGGTTTTGCGCGAGAGTGAGGAGCGCTTAGGGCGCTGACGCCTGTGCCTGGTGCAGTAGAACTCCTTGTATTGCTAGAACGGGTCTGCCTTTGTTCATGTTCAGACTCTACCCTAGTGCTCACGTCTTGCTGAGCAGTCGCTTGCACCTGAGCCAATTGTTCTGACTCTGTAAGTGGTGCAGTTTCACGGTCAACGTACTCCCATCCAGGGCAAGGTGGTCGGTTAGTGGTGGAAGGGGTGGGAAGGGGTGGTTTGGAGAGCAGGAGGCTAAGGTGAGGGTGACGAGGTGCCGGCATGGAGAGGGTTTGGACCAAAGGTGCAAAATTTCAAAATACCAATGTGTACTGCCCGGCAAAGTCTGCGCTGGTATGATGGGGCTTGGAGTCAGCTGCGCTTTGTTCTCTCCAATGCTCCATCAACACCCTTTACACTTGCTGTGAGCATATTCTACTCAACCCTATGTCTTCCTTTGATAATATTTCCAATCGCATTCCTTGTGGATTCCCAGAATGTTTTTCAACATTTTCTGCTTCGCAGTACCAAACACTGCATCATCAAAGTGCTCATCGGCCCCCATCTCCACCATCTTTGTCAGAGTCTGAAAAAGAACCATGGCCTCCAGCGCTGGAAGCAGAACTAGATTCTCCTCCACTTTCATCTCCTACCATAGAGATCAAGCAGGAGCCGCAGCCTGGTGGGTACAGCCAGGGACAAGCATTGCAACGACAATACCATCCTGCAATGACAGGTCTGTATTGACTATTACCCACTTCCTTGTGCTGAGTTTTTTCTGACCTTAAGACACAGCTCTTCTGTGTACACAAGATGGAGTGCGTCTACCGGAGAACACCCCACCGCCAGCACGCAACCCAGTTGACTTCACACCATTTGCTGATCGCTCAAGCTTCAAGATTGCTGATTTCCTTTATCGTGAGGTATATGATCCAATTCCTGGGTTTATGGTCTCTTTGCTCATATGTGATAGGCTCAGATGCCTGGGAAAAAAATCAAGAAGCTCCTCAACCTTTGGGCCGCTAACGCTATAGCATCCGGGGGAGTACCGCCATTCATGTCTAAATCTAAGCTGTAC
>ML178852.1:96036-155517 GCA_004369125.1 Pterulicium gracile
TTAGGGAATGAAGATCTCCAATTCCTCAAAGCTGCCGAAGGCATTGTTTGCATCCCGAGTTCCACCGAAAGACTGCTGATATACAAGTGGGGTGTCGAGTGAAAGGCAACATCGCTTCTGAACGACGTCCATACTCTGTCAACCAATTCCAGGTTTGCAGTCAGCTCGTGATCCTACCCGCGCAATAGTGTGTCAGACTGAAATAAACAGGAAGGGGTATGTTCAAGGAAGCGTACATTGATCCACTCTGCCCACAATTTTGCAAGCCCAATAGCATTACGGCAATCCTGACGAAGAAGGTTCATGGTTTCCATCCAGAAAAGCACCTTGAGCCAAAGAAAATCACGGAGCAAAGAGCTGCAGGTCTGACCATATCGCGCTGATGGTAAATCATCCAACGCAATGTTGCCTGGTGCGGCCAAATGTGTTGCCCAATGCTGGTATGCATACTTTGACTGCTGGCTGATTTCGGCCTTGACACGGTCGTAAAGACCAGGATTCTCCTCATCCAGATCGTAGGAAGACCGGATGCTCCCCATGTTGAAGTGTAGCGACGACTTCATGTTTTTATAGCAGTGAATGAAAGCGGAGTGGTGCGCCTCGTGCATGCGAATGTGAAATCTCCCCGCACTGGTGCTACTGAGGTAGTCCACGAATGTTTTGTGCATCTGTGGAGGGGTGTCACTGGTGATCTGTGCAGCGTTTTGGACCAGAACGCTGCGAGCAGATTTGAAGAACCAATGCGCATCAAAATTGGCGTCGTTGTCGAGCTCAAGAAGATGTGCAATGGAGTCAACGCTGAGAGGCTCTGCAGCAACAACGAGGAACCCCAGGAATAACCTCGCCTTTTCGAGACGAACGGGATCTTCATCTTCATCATTTCCATAGGCTTGGTCGAGAACAAGGGAGTAAAGATGGTCCAAGCTATTGGAAGCGAGAATTCGTTGGAGAAACTTGTCTCGGCCTGCCAATCCGTAGCGCGAGATAAACTCAACTAAGGAGGTGAGCGCCGTTGCAGCCCAGACAAACAGACCCTCTGCTCGATCTGATAATGCAGTAATCTGCGCAGTCGTTGGCCAAGATGCCCACTTTTCCTCTTCTCCAAAGCGCTGCTGGATTTCTGAACGAAGACGCGTGGAAAGATACCGCGTAACATCCGCGATTGAGTCAGACGTACGAATCTCTACAGATATCTTGTCAACGAGAGTCTGGCCGAGGTTGCGAAGTATGCGGTCCTCAGGTCGTGTTGTGAGAATGAGTCGGATGTTTGGCGGAAGCTGCTGGATAATCTTTGCCAGAGAGAGAGCAAGCTTCTCTGGCTCTGAGAGCTCGTCAAGCGCGTCAATGACCAGCAGGATCTTGTGTTGTTGGGCCGTGGCAGGATCCAAAAGCAACGTTTTTGCGGACGTCTCCAAGCTGTTCAAAACTGCCGTCGAGATGCCCGCAATTCTCTCGTGCATCGCCCTTGCGAAAGATGGAGATAGATGGGCTACTCGAAGGGCAAGGTTTGGGAAAATCGAGTGATGGTTCATGGTGGAGTTGACGCCTCTGCGCACAAAGTAGTGAACGATGATGATAGATGAGTCGTACTCCTGGATCCCAAGCAGATCACCTGCAATTGACGCGGCGATGGTAGACTTTCCACTCCCTGGCACGCCAACGATGCATAGGCACTGTGAAGCATCTCCTCCCCATGCCTGGTTCGTATGCTCCTTCTGATCATCGCTCCCTTCCGATCTGTGAGTCGGGGAGAGCTCGTCTCCGCCTTCTCCCTCTCCCCGCAGCACCCAGCGTCTAATTCTGGCCAAAACATCAACGCGGGTTCCTTTGGCGCATGTGTCTTTGAGAAAATTGCCACCGAGTTGGGAGTCTTGAGAGATGTGGGGGCGAAGCTCGGTTTCCTGGACGTTTTCATGAGCATCAGCCCGAAGATAAGGTCTAGGAGATACTTACGATCCGATTGTAAACATCCGTGCTGATATTCTAGAGATACAGAGATTCAGCATCAGACGCGGTTTGAAAGCTCGGCGAAAAGAAACCGACCAAGAGATTGTCAAGTCCTCGCTTCATCTCCCTCCCTTGAGCGAGCGAGATGTCGAGCTACAGCAGGTGTGGTCATCAGCTCATGTGTGATGAAAACTTGAGGGAGAAGGACTAACATGAAACAGCTGAGTTCGATCGGAAAGTTTCCGATCGAGCTCTTGGAGAATTGCTTGTATCTCAGGAGTCTTCGTTATTTTGCTGAAGGTCTTCTTGCCTCTCGCAGTCTCAAGTTGCAAGCCGTATTCGTGAAGAAATCTGAAGAGTCATTTTGAGCTAAATCATCCAACGAAAACGAAGAGTCGGTTATCATCACGTACTCGAGGAATGAGTTGATCTTTGCCTGAGTCTCCACGTCATCGGAAGCGATAAGAGCCTGCCTCAGCAAGTTAAGGCGATCCGCAAGCTTGTTGTAAGTCTCCAGTCCACTCTCATCTAGTTTCTGTATGGCCTGCACAATCCACAAATGTCAGTGCGGCTGTCAGACATGCTGTTCACCAGCGCGTACCTCATAAACCGATGCCACTGAGAGAATAGCAGCGAAAGGTATCTTGGCCGGCGTTCCATCCATAGCAGGGTTGATTCGTCGCATGAGGGTTATGACTGCGTCGA
Source organism: Pterulicium gracile (assembly GCA_004369125.1). Classification (NCBI taxonomy): domain Eukaryota; kingdom Fungi; phylum Basidiomycota; class Agaricomycetes; order Agaricales; family Pterulaceae; genus Pterulicium; species Pterulicium gracile. Next base: position 98,689 of record ML178852.1, read on the forward strand.
GGGTGGACTTGAGTTTTCCGGAGCCTCCGGACGCTAGGCCGCGATCTGACCACAGGTTGGAATTGGTGGCGTCTTCATGCTGGGGTTCTGCAAGTTCTCTGAGTCAATGAGTGGGGCAACAACCCAGAGCGTGGACTGACGTTGAGTTGCGGAAGAAGAGCCGTGGTGCTGAGATGCCTGAGGGGTTGCAGGGCGTGACGTCGATGGAGAAGCTGCGATGCTCGAAAGGCCAGACAAAGTAGGACTCGATCCCGCTGGAGGAAGCCGATCGCGGTGGTTACTCCTCCATGGCCAGAACTTATCTCGCTTCCGGGTAGTAATGGGAGGATAGGAGGACATAGATATTGGAAAGTAGGTGATGCGTGTGGTTGTGTGAAACGTTGAGCTCAACCAGGCAGAGCGCCAATGCGACCGGCTTCGGCGTCGCTTCAACGAATGTCAGGTGAGAGTGTGCTCAATTGAATGCTCGGCAATCTGCAACTGTGATTACTGCCACCACGGAATGAAAACTACTTGTACTCTGTGGGACGACTACTCCGCGCTTTCTGTTCCCGCCTCTTCCATTTCTGTGGAAGGAGAGTATTTCGCCGATAGTAAGTCCTTGAAAGCCTCGACAACACCAGTAATCCCTAAGCTCTTATGCCTCTCAGTAAGCCAACCCCAAGCTTCCACAGCCGACATCTTGTTGCCGTTCTTCCCTTTCCTATCCTCCAGGTAGTCCTCCTCCGATTTCGCGACAGAACAAAGCATGGCGGCAACGACGACGACATTGTTGATGTTGAAGAAGAACTCGTCAACAGTACCAGCGGTAGGGACAGGTATCTGATCTAGCGCGTACATGTTCGCAGCTCCATATCCACTGATAGCCTTGAGAAACTCAGGACTCCATGTGCCCCAGTTATGATCAGAAAGACTAAGTGTGTCTGTTGTGAGAGCGAAGGCAGTTGGGATGGAGATCTGCTTGATGTAGCCGGTCATAGTCTGAGTTGGTGCCGGTGCAGGGTTCTGAAGAATAGGTCCAGGGTTGGTGCCCATGGTGCGAGATCTGAGATTGCGTAGGAGGGAGTCTGGGTTGTCGATAGGGGGGACAAGTTGCTGTCGTTGGCGGCGGGAAGTGGACACTTGTGTGTGCTCGTGGTTGTTCACGTCGCTCATACACCGGGAAGGTGCGGTTAATCAAGGATACACGTATTAGAACGCGAGTTGATGTGGATATATGCGTCCGTAAGACGACTTGGTTGCCCAGAAGGCGGTGAAAATATGGACGTTGGGAACAACGGTTTGCCGGAAGCGTGCGTTGGGATCGCCGTAGGAGCTAATCACTGATAGTCTCTTGGTGCAATCAAAAACCAGATATACTGTATGGAAGCCTGATAGTCGTTAGTTTGAACGCAGTCAGGCAACAGGCCCATAACCTATTGGACAGAGGACAAACGCTCAGACACAGTAGATGGATGTGACTGAGTGTATTGTAGCTACCTATTGGACAGAGGACAAACGCTGTACAACTAGGTTAGCTATGGTATGCAACACAATGTAGAGTATAACCTTACCTCAGACACAGTAGATGGATGTGACTGAGGAAGGAGGGCGAGACGTGAGGTGAGAATGTATCTACGGATGACTAAGCAAATAAGTGAGGCGACATAACTTCCAATAACCGCCTCCCAAAACTTTCTCGGACGAGAAGAAGAACAGAAAATCATCTGGAACTTTCTTTTTGGGGCCTCAAGTTCGGCTTGACGGACGTCGAATCTTCTCCATCGTTGGTACGGGTGGCTGCGGGAAAACACAGCTCGCCCGCAGGTTCATGAAGGCAGTGTACGAGCGGTGAGTCGTGACCATGATGAATTGGATGTCATAGTTATTGACCTAATGCTACAGGTTCTCCAAGAAGAATGCGACTCATCTCGTCTTCTACGTTGACGGCACCACTCACGCAACAATCGAAGCCAGCTTTGTCTTGATCGCCAAAGCGAATGGCCTCGAAGAATCTAGCGAAGCAGCATTGGCCTGGATGTCCAACCTAGATACGGAGTTCTTCATGTACATTGACAACGCCGACGATCCCACCATCAATATGCGAGGTTTCTTTTCAAACTCGGACTACGTGCGCGTAATCATCACCACCCGGCTTTCCGAGAAAGCACGTCACTATAGTCAAGGCGATGGATCCATATTGAAATTAGAATCTCTCAGTGAAGAAGAGAGTATCAAGCTACTTGCGAAAACAGCGTGCCTATCCGAGGAAGCTGTTGTGCGCGACAGGAATCTGATTGCAATGTTAGTCAAGGTAAGTTGAGCCCACGTCCTTATATACCTCTCAGGATCTTGAATGATACATTCAGGAGCTTTGTTATCTTCCCCTCGCCGTTGTCCAAGCCGGCACATGCATATCGAAAAGTGGATGGCCCGTACACCTCTACCTGAAGAAATTCCACTCTCTTCAAGCACTTCTCTTGGACGGACGCAATGACACAGTAGAGGCTACAGCCATTGACGACTACCCTCTCCATCTTTATACAACATGGAAGCTCAGTTACGACATCCTACCTGAACGCGCCCAGGCCCTGCTTTGGCTCTGTTCTTATCTTCATCATACCGGGATCACAGAGCAGTTATTCCATAATGCACTCAAAGTCAAACGGTACTATGCGCAGTTGATTTGTGTTATTTGGACGTGCCCGAGAAGTAGCTGGTTGAGTGTATAGCTGCAGATCATGAATCTGCGCAGGGGATGTGGTATCATCGAATGGGCTCAAGTTAGGCGGTATAGGGGATTGCCTTGACGATTGATAGGCAATGGCGATTACATTCCAGCCTATCACGAACGTAGAAGTACAAAGTAAAGTGCACAATCACATATCATCCTCCCATGAACCAAATTCCGTCCTGAACCTCACTGTTGGAGCACTTGGTAGGAGCGACTCGAAGGATTGTGTCGACTCCACCGGAGTCCTGTAGGTACATGTAGAATACTCTAGAATAATATTATCTGTAGTATATAAGCTCGCTCAGAGCAAGCACAATAAAACATTAGTTTCTACTCCTATACCGTTCGTCACTTCTCCCTGTCCAATACTCACCAACCCGACGCGAAGTGCATTCATAAACGAATGAACAGAATCTAACGATCGTATGTTTTCTACGTAGTCTGCCTTCATCGGGGAGAAGGCTCTATTGCTGGTGGCGATGGCTATGTTGCATCCACCGTTGTTCTTCACGCGCCGACGTGATCGGCTCTGAACTAGAGCTTGCAACGTTGCAGGCGATACCCAGATGTTCGTTCCTCCTAGATGCAAGTCCTCGAGCTTTGGCCACGCGCACGCGGGTTGAAGTTCCGCAGCGACGACTGCGTCCGACGTTGGGATAGAGCTAGGTAAGGTGAGCTCGGAGAGGACACGGTCAAAGAAGTAGCTGAAATTAGGGTTCTGGAAGTACAGGCGCTGAAAGACAGGCAGGGCGCGAAGAATGGTGAGAATAGCGAGCGTAAATCGTTCCTTCTGAGTTGATGAGAATACTGGGCTGTCAAGACTGAGAATGGTAATTGCAGGTCAAGTGCCGCCATGGGGGATACATGAGTCGAGGAAAGTAAGCAGGTGTTCTTCGATCTGGAGAGTGAACTGGTTGAGGTGAAGGCGCTCAAGGATCGGTATTTGGAGGTACTTGAGCAAGGTTTCCGATACTAGCTCGTCCCGTCGGCAGCAGATATGCAACCATTTGAGACGGGGCAGTCTCACGCTGCTCACTGCGTCCTGGTCTCGGCGGTTGTATGCGCGATCCGCGGGCACGATCTTCAAGAAGGTTAGGCGTGAGGCGAGCTGAAGAACCCGAAAAAACTCGCTGAAGGAGATGATTTTGCAGTGTTGAAGCAGCAGAGAAGACATGTTTCCCCAGGGATTGAACGCGGAGAAGGTCGAAGCAACTGGTATGTTTTCCAAGCAAAGGTGTCCGAGGAGGACTGCGTTGCGAAAGGCGACGGTGTGGAAGTTGGGGAGTGTTAGTGATCCGAAGCGTCTCGAGTGCCGTAAACTCCAAGTTGAGCGAGTCTGCTCTTTGTAACGCATCGCTGATGGGGGCCGATGATCCTGCCTGGGGTCCATGGAACTCATATTCCCCATAATCCCCTCCACCAAGCGCGAGCTGGAGCTCTCGAGCCCTTACTGCGTATTGCACGAAGATCTGCCGCTGTAAGGCACAGCACTGTCCATCGACCGTGCGTTGATGCTCGACCTTCCCCTCGAAAAGCAACGTTAAAGGCACGTTACTGCTCTATTTAGCTTGAGGGCGACGCGTGGTTCTATTGAAGAACATGTGAGCTCCGGCCTAGCCCATAATTGAGGGTTTCCCAGCACGATGATTCTCCAGCGACGAGACATGGCGGAGAATGACCAAGGTGCCTGACGATCTGTTGAGAGGAAGCCGCTGGCAACCCCGCACCATAAGGAGGACCTCGTAGAATTTTCTAGTAACTTAACACTTGGATTACTCACCCTGTGGAGTGGACGAATCCTACAACTCGTAGCACTTTCTAGATACACATACCATGTAGTATATAGGGCGGGCTCGAGCTCGCAGAATCATTATCACTTATACTTTCTATCTACCTCTCTACACGATCGCTGCGAACCTCCCTACAAGCAGAATTGCCCCATTAACTCTGGAGATAACAGCTCTGATGAAAAGTGTAAGGACTCACAGCTAACTCTTCTTATCCGAATGTCGTTCCGCTAAAGAAGAACGCGAGGTACGTAGACTCGCGGGGCCAGTCGCGGGTGTATGGAAGTGATGAGGCGAGCCTCGATCACTGTCCATAACGACTAGACGCAAATGTCGGTGGCGCGTGAGCGAGACGGACTTGTACAAATTTCTGTCAACATAGTGTAAATCATTTTGGATTCTTGCAATTCTGAGTAGACAGACCTCTAGACATAGTATTGAATATGGCCTGTACATGACTATAGCTCGATAAATAGGTATTTGATCTATATACACGCTAATTATGGCATCAGGGCTCGGACTCAGCTACAGAGTGAGCCCCAAACACCTGTCTAGCTCTTTCTGCTTCTTACATTGGCTGCTGGCAAGCGTAAACAGAAGAAACACGCCTCAGACAGCTCATCGCACATGAGACATTAGCTGGGGCAGGGAAAACTAGCTGGCAACCGGCAGAGCGTTCGGTAGGCAGTGTATCCTCAAGGTCTGGCACGCAAACACATCTTCGTCGATCCGTCAACATCCCACAGACAAACACTAGCTCTGAGAAGCTATCTTCATCGCTTCAGAGAGAAATTGTTAGTATACACATTAATAGATCCTCCAGGGTTCAACCTCCCCGCGCTTTCCCGACCATTCCCCCTGTTGGTCACAGCGGACTCGAAGACGCTCATCTTGACGCCGAGCTTAAACTTCGTCGTCAAGTTGGAGCTCGACAAGTGGCTGTTTATGACTGATTATGATGATCTAGTATGGCTGAGCTGACAAACCTTGGATTCAACGGCACCGACCAACAGAGAGTGTCAATGTATCAACATCCCCCAAACATCAACAAGGAGCAGGCGGTCTTACTCAAGCTTGAACGAGTCCACCAGTCGTCGACAAGGCGTAATGCGAAGCGGAAGGCACAGCTGGGTAAGGACCAGGACACTTGCAAGTCATTCAACCAACCGGTCAACGAAGGTGGCCTAGGCGCGGCTTGGCCAACTTGGACTGAAGTCTGAGGCCCCAGATCTCTTCAAGCTACAGTTCGGCATTGAGCTTGATGCTAAGGAGAGCCTCAGATCTTCACAGCTTACGAAGCTCATGCAATATAACGGACCTCGATATCCTCGATGCGGTTCTCGACTGTGACGAGCGAGGTGGAGTGACAGCAGCGAGCCTCTAGCGTCGCTTGGAGAAGGTCCGAATCCCGCGCGAATTCAAAGCTAGGCAGCTTCAGGAGCGTTTCAGGAGAGACGATTCCACCATAATCAGCACATTGAAGACATTCGACGAAGCAGAGGCTGGTAAACGACGATTGCGTCCGCATAGTTCCTGGACGATGCTTGTGAGTGGAGAGAAGCAAATTAGCGCTAGAGCCTGAGGCAGGTGACACTTAGCCTGTAATGATTCGTAGGCGCACACTACTGCTCCTAAACCATCATCGAATCTCCTAGAGACCTGGAAACGATATGTTTACCACTATTTCTATCTTTCTGTCTACTCAGAACTTCGGGATTCAACAATTTTCTACACGCTGTTGAATGAAATTTACCCAAGTCCATCTCAAGCGTGGAAAACATTGTCGCCCCCGCGCCACCTTGAAGATAAGAACTAATAGTTCATCTGGGAGGGAGTCCGTCAATCGTAAGACGCCGAAACGCGCCAAGATAGAGGATGTTCTTCCTCGAACTCTTCGGTGGGCTCTCTGAGAGCGTCCCCAAGTGATTCAGCCGATGCATGAAAGACCAGCCGCTTGTCGGTTCCTCTGCTAGACTGTCGAAAGAGTGATGTATCCTAGAGAGATCTGGCGAAGTGTTGAGCTCAGAAGCTTCGCAGGATGCTCGTATTCTTTGCATGACGGAAGAATATCTGTCGAGTGACGAAGTGGGTGGCTGTGAGGCGGAATTCTGAGGATGACGGCGTATCTGAAAGACCTGGGGAGGCTGCAGGCTTTTCCCTCTTGGGCATCGGTAGTGGCGGAGAGACCAAACAAGCACAAACACGCAAGTCGCCTGAGATTTTTGTGCCCTAGCCCCTGGCCTGTTGAAGGCTGGAAGCTGGCTAAGACAAGCTTGGTACGAACACTCGTCAAAGCTCATGATAGGCACTCTAGCTAGCCCAGTTCAGCTCAGCGATCACGCTACGATAAACTTGACAGCCAGTTTCGTCCAACCATAAATCTTTACAACAAATAACTCATTTTTTTTACAATTTAGCACGAAGTTCTACATACACAATAACAACAGTTACATAAATAAATAGAACACCATGGCTCGTATAACGATATGCGACCATAAAACCCGTGAAGAAATACGAGAAACCCGTCGATATCCCATCAGTTGTCCACAGAGGGAGGAGGGGAGGAGGGGGTGCGCAGCGAAGGGGGATGGAGAGGGAGGGGGGCTTGGAGAGGAGAAGGGAAAGGGGGAGGGGCCGAGGGTAAGGGAAGTGGGTGACTGATTATTTCCTGACGCAGAGGGTCTGGCCGATCGCCAAGTTGGTGCAGCCGCCGTTGATAGCGGGGTTCCAGCTCTGGAGCGTGGCGACCGAAATTCCGAAGCGCTGAGCGATGGCCCAGCAGACGTCGCCTATGGGTGATAAAACAACTCCATCAGCACTCGAGAACACGGATAGGCTATGCAGGTATAGGAAAGCAGCGAAAATATGACTCACCACCGACGACGTTGTAGTTCTGTGCGCACCCTCCGCCTCCTCCGCCTCCTCCACCACCGGTGAGCTGCCTGGCGCGCTCGATGAGCTGGCGGGCCTTGCCCTCGTTCTCGTCGTAACGGTAGGGGAACTCGGAGCGCTGAACCATCTGGGAGATCGTACCCGCAGAAAGATTAGGGTTCTGAGCCGCGGTGGGGATCCTGTATAGAAGTCGAGGTGGTCAGTTAAACGCGTGTGAACGAGGGGGAGATAAGCCTCAACGCACGCGAACTCGAGGAACTTGTTGGTAGAGTAGTCCACGTTCATGATCTGGTCCCAAGAGCCCCAGCCCATCGAAGGGCGCTGCTGGAAGACACCAATAGAGTCCTGGTCACCACATCTATTTAACAGCAGTTAGGTATCGATATGCAACCCGTTCGACATCGATCAGTATAGGAACGTACGGGAGGTTGTGAACGTGGGACTCGACCCAGGCGGTCTCGAAGGTGGCGAGCATGACCTTGTCGGACACACCGCGGTTCCTGGCGATGTTGTACACCTGCTTGAGGACGTTGTCGTCCGCCTCCGAGGGGATGGACGGGCAGTCACGCGCCACGAGCGGGGCAGCCAGAGGGCTGGCAACGACAAGGGAGGTGAAGAAGGCAACGGCGATGGAGATGGATTTCATGGCTGCTGGCTGAGGTCCGACGGCGAGGGGAGATTAGACAACTGAGAGGGGATCCGAGGATAGAGAACATTGCTTCGGCGATTCGTGCTTTTAAAGCTATTGCTTGAGGACTAGACATCGACGAGGTACTGCTTGGGTTACTGCACAGGCACATGCGTGGTTACGTGATGCAAGTGAAGTCAGTCAAGCGTACAGCATGCGTCCTGAGCTGGATGGACGTCGACCATGTGCAAGGCTATTGGTTGGAAACAGGTGGTACGTTTCGCCGCCGTGATAGCCTGAAGTGCCGTCCTGTAATCGCGCCGAGTCGCGTTCATGCCTCATGGACCTCCCGTATGTGCTGAGGCTCAGGTGAACCCGGCAAGAAAGATGTATACTCGAGATATCGGTCGATAGATGTGTTATGCAGCCGAGACATCGCAAGACTCATACACGAATCTTTTGCGAGCATCACGGCAGATGTTGCTGATGGTCATGAGAGGGGGAAGTAGCCTGGAACAGCATGATACATACGATGAGTTCTATTGACGACATGGATGGCAAGTTTTGTAGACTCACTTGAGACGACGCTCGTGCCCATTCAGCGATCTGCCCGATGTAAGTGGCAGGCGATAACTGGTCGATAGTGGGCGCATGTAAGTGTTGATTTGTTCAGACGCCCAGTGCAAGCAGATGGTCAAGGCTCGGTGAAGGCAGGAGTGTCGAAGGAGGTGAAACGGATGAGAGGAGGAAAGACGGAAGGAAGACGGAAGAAACCTTGTGGGTGCCTGGCGCCTATTTTGTTTCCGCCGCGCTTGGCAAGCGGCAGGAACGCGATCTCCTACACCAAATAGCACAGAACACTCGACGTCATCCTTTGTCTTTTGTGATCTTCGTTCAACTTGAGTGCGCACCTGCAATGAGGCTCTGGTACCACACGGGGTGGCATATGCAGCAAGCACACACGCTGCACTTCAGTATAGTCCAAAAATTGATATCCGAATATTATCCGCATCTCATTCACACTCGAGCTGAGAAAACTACTTACAATAAGCGCTAGACTCACGACTTGAACGTCGGCGAGGCAGCCCTGGTCGGGAGAAGCAGGTATAGAACCTCGGCGATTATGATCGCTGTGTAGCCAGCACATGGATTTATCTTGGGATGAGAGCGCCAGAGAGCACGGGCCTGAGCACGGGCAACAGTACATAGCATGTCTACTAGCAAATCTACATGAGCGAAACATGGGTAGTTAACGCGAATGAAGTACAAAAAGAAGGAGAGGCAGTGCACGTAAAGCCAGTTATGAGGCCCTCAGGTAGCCCAAGGGGGAGAAGAGCATGCGAGATCGTCGACGTCTCCGAAGCCACAGTCTCGACATCGCTTGAACGTTGAACTATGATCGTGGGAGAGTGAGTCGTCGTCCGAGTTGGACTTAAGGGCTCTTGAGAATTACTTTCCTGAGTGAAAATTGCAGCACGGTCGTGCGGGCTCCTATAGGAGATATCGTCAGGAATAGCGCGGCTGCAGCCCTCAGGTTGATGCGCATTGAGAGAACGGCGACCCACAGGCGGTAAGGGCGGTGCGATGGTCTTGTCGCGATGACTGTCTTCGCTGCCCAAATAGAGTTAGCCCGTAATTTCAGGACTCTCACTGTGCCTTCTTGAGCTTGCATGCCGCGATTTTAGTAGCCTGGAGTCGCCGAGATCAAACACTTGATAGGTATGGGTGTTGTTGCCGTGCCGCATGTTAAAGACCTCGTTTGGGCATTAGCAAGGGAAGAAGAAGCACGATAATCCAGTCATTCCTGTTATAGGAAGAGCTGCGAAAGGTTGAAGGGCGGATCAAAACGAGCAAGGAGGTTGATTGCGGCAACATGGTGACGTCCGTGAAAGACGTGCTGTTGTCACCTGTTGATCGCATACGCCGCACATCGTGACCATGGCCAACCTTTCGTCTTCCTATCACGACGGTAAAAGAGCCATGTACTCGACCTCGACTCAGCCTAATAAATTCAACCTCATCTGCCATCTGCCATTTTCTCTTGCGTCCTGACAGTTCACAGTAAACTGCCAGTGGGTACATAAAGCGTGTTAGCCACTCAGAGAGGCTTGCCATTAGAAACTCGTCATAGACTCCCCTACCGCTTTCCCTCTCGACGAAGATTTCATCCATGCAGTTCTGTGCCATTTGCCGACATTCCAAGACCTTGGATCCGCCATTCTAGCATCTAAAGTTATTTACGCAACGTACAAGACCCACCCCCCGAAGTATTTTGCTCTGCGTCGCCAGCACACATGTAGGCCCCCTGGGACCTGCGTTAACGGCCGTTCGCCTCGAGACGCGATTCAAAGATGCCAACCGGAACGAACTGATCAGTACTGCGAGTATCCGAGAGCTACGTGAAGAATCCCTGAACGTCGATGATGTCAGCGAGCTGGCCCAGCTTGCCGTTGTTGGACAGCAGTGGGAAGATCTGTATAGCTGGAGGTGAGAGTGTGTCCTCTCTCGAATTCGTGTACTTGACGCTGATTGCAAACCATTTAAATAAGTGTAAAGACTGGAGATCAACGACAAGCGTACTGGCCCCCACCGAGTCGCAGAGATTCAGGACTGCAGTGTTCCGGATGATCACTTTCCATGTCGTATTCCAGCTCAAGCGTTTTCGCGGATTGAGACTCTGCAATGATCCGGACACAGCTGAAGACCTCAGTGCAGCAGCTGAGAGACGTCGCCAGCTCGGAAAAGATGCACGCGTCTACCTATCCCGGTTCTCTGACAACGAGCTCCTGCACCTCCGCGAGTTCTTCGAGTTTCAAAACTCGGTCTGGTTCTGGCTGGTCCACAAGGTGGCTTACTCTCGTGAGTGTTTTCTGTGACGCTACATGTTGCTCAGGTTGTTATTTACATTCATCTAAATGACAGAACTGCGCGAAGTGTGGCATGTAGGCCCTCGAGAGTTGATGCATCTGTATCTGAGGGCCCATAAGTCACCCGACCTATTGGCTATGGAAATATGCGTAGTGCCTCCAACCCACTGGGACTTCGAGGGCGTTTCGTTCGAGGAGGCCTTTAACCAAGTTGCTCTCGCTCGCTCAATGAAAGTAGTTCTCGACGCGAGTATGGTTGTCCAAGGTCCTTCTACCATACTTGACAACCAAGTACCCACGCCGAATACCTGTGAGAATTCTGCTTGTGATTCAGGTTCCCATGCTGACTGCAATCCCAGGTGAATCCTGTGTTTCTGTCACAGCCGAGGAGTGGTTTAACAACTCGAGTAGGTCGCTTTGCTCAGAATGTCAAATAAGACATTGATTCACCACACAGGATGTGAATACACGAGAGGGCACCTTCCTGAGCTGTTCAGCGCTTTAGACGGCACGTTCTCCGGTGCGACCCAAGTCCCAAACTTGCGAAACCTCTTCTCGCGGGGGAAGCTTTTCTACCAGGCATCATCCACCGTGCCAAGCTCTCGGAGTTCAGATTTGACATCAGCGCCCTCGGTGGTCATCTCTAGCTCTCCTGTGGAGCACTGCACACGAACCTTCATCATTACCCAGATATTTGAGCGATACCTAGGCGGGACGAAATACGAAACGCTGACGCCGTCAGATTGGATTTGTTTCTCATGTCTCGAGAAGATCATCCGAGCGAAGCTTCCTTTCTGGATTCGGAACTGGCAGAAAGATAGTGAGTGCTCCTCCTCCGACGAGCCCTACATAGTTCTCACAACCTCGACAGCCAATCAGCCAACACCCCCGAAATGTGAGTTCGGCTTCAAGTGCACGCTCCAGACTCGGAACTCTGACCACGCGAGAGACTTCAACGTAAGTTCTGTCCGACTGCGTACTCACTGGCTCACTGAGCTTCATTTGTTTTTTCCAGCATTTCTGCGACCCTGTACCAAAACCAGCGAAAGCAAAAGTGTCCCAGAAAGAGAAGCAGAAGCAGGCTCGGGCGGCGAAGGCCGCTGGAGGTGGGACCTAGGAGTCTGCAGTTGGGATGCTCCTGGCTTCTGTTCATTGGCAAGCGATCTTGAGTAGTGACGCGACGTTCGATGTCGGTATTCCACATATTGTAACACCGCCGATGACCATCACTACTCAAAATTACAGTGCCAATATCGACCGTCATCCAATCGGCATCGCATGCGCTGTGTGTATAGGACGTGGGACGACCATGATTGGTTACAAGTAGCATGGGCCAATTCAGATGATACTTGCTCCAAGTGGGAAGCCGCGAGACGCTCGCGGTTACCAAAGCTTCACGGGGAGCCTCCGGACTTGTGAACTTTGCGCGCCTGACGTTCGCACCCGTTCACTTTCCGACAAGCGAGAGGAATCGCCGTTATCAGTTCACCAAAACCATGCGACGCACCCGGTACGGAGGTTGCACAAAGTCTAGGCTCATACTTATTATTTTTGTTCGTAGCAACCTATCCTTGACGTTCTTGCCATCTGGAGACCAGGTTTCAATGCAGAGCCCCACTGTGATAAAAATAGCCAACCTATACAGTAGCGATGATCCAACGATCCCATTGGTCTACGTCCGAAACCAAGGTGAGCGAGCTAGCGCTGTCTCGACTTGAGCAAGAACTTCAAAGAGCTACCTTATTGAAGACTACAATATCTCTTTCTTTTTACTCAGACATTCCCCTCGCGCGCGATAGCCTGAGAGCTGGCGTTACCGAGTGGACTATATAAGATCTGCAGGTTACTGTAGTGCCATTCGGTTACCACCTCCATCGATTCAATCACGACCCATACAGATCTGAACATAACTTAGCAGCGGTTATTCATGATCATCGACCCTGATGTTGGAAAGAACGGCCAAGAAGACAAACTCACCCTTGGCATCTCTTGCTGGATAACGAGAGGTCTATATTAAGCTGCACGGCTCACACGACGTTACATTCCCTCCCTGCCCTTCCCACCTTTCCACCTTTCCTCGCCTTTAGAATTCTGCGCAGGTTGACTCTGCCTCTTCGTTCCACTTCGTTCATCCACACTTTCGCTGAGGTTGATCCTCCGGTTCCATCGACTTTCAGCCTACCGCTCGTCCTCATCCACCCCACCTACAGTCTACCATGTTCTCATTCACTCGTCTAGTCCTCCTCGTCACGCTCGCCGTCTCTGCATCAGCAAGCTGTATCCACAACACCTCGCTCATGCGCAGGCAAATCGCCGAAGAGGGCACCGTCGAAGTCAGCACCTTCGGCTACACCGGCAGCAAAGGTCCTCTACTTTGGGCGACCCTCGAAGCCGAAAACGAGCTTTGCCGCACTGGCAAGGTGCAGTCGCCGATCAACCTCGACGATACTATCAGCAAGGCCACCGAAGCCCCGGTCGTAGCCTTCAACAACGTCGAGGAGGCCGAGTTTGAAAATCTGGGTACGACGCTCGAGGTTCTCGCCACGGGCGTGACCACCTTTGCCGGCAAGGAGTTCACTCTCGCGCAATTCCACATGCACACGCCCAGCGAGCACCGTATCGCAGAGGAGTATTTCCCCCTCGAGATTCACATGGTTCACGAGGCTGCTGGTAAGTCCCCATCGTCACCTTTCAAAAACGACCACGGACATTGATCAGTGATACGGCATCTAGACGGGTCCATCGCCGTTATCGCCCTCCCCTTCCAGCTCACCGAGGACAACAGCACCCTCGAGCTCCTCACCGCTGTGACGGAGAACATCGAGGCTATCAGGGTCCCCGGCACCGTCGGACGCACTGGCGCGCTCGATTTCACGGAGATCACAGAGATCATCCAGACGACGCCGTTGTTCCAGTACACTGGCTCGCTCACGACGCCTCCGTGTGCTGAGGGCCTGACGTTCCTCGTCCTCGAGCAGCCGCTACCGCTCAACGTCGCGACGTACAACAAGATCAAGTCGATCATCAAGTTCAACGCTCGGTACACACAGAACACGAGTGGCCAGGACAACTTCCTCGCTGCCGCCACCGTCTTTGCCAATGAACAGGATGGTGCGTGCTATTTCATGTTCTGAAAGCTGATAATAACGCGTCTCCGCAGGTGTTTCCCAATCACAATCATGCGACTGTGGCCCTGGCGGCGAAAACCCAGCTCCTACCTCGCCTGCTCAGCCCCCCGTCGAAGACAAGGCCACTACCGGTGCCCACGAGCCTGCTCCTACTGGTGCCAACAACCACGAGAATATTCCAGCTGCCGAGGCTTGTGCGATGCAGTGCAAGGGTAAGCGTTGGGTGCCTGATGCGTTCCTGTAGACACACCGTGACGGTAGAGATAGACACGGACTGATGGCTTCTGGCGCGGATACTGTCTCCGCCGTACTGGCTGCGTACGCGTATCTCTGGACGGAGTCGTTGTTGTACATGTACGATACATGTACGATCTTGGGGAAATTTTGGATATGAAAAGAGTTACAATTGAAGATAGAGTTACAGTTGAAGCTCGCTCTCGCTACATAGTACTCTCAGGAATATTCGCGCTGCCAGCGCCCACCATCCGCATCGAACACGAGCATGACTGCTCGAGCGCTTACTCCCCTACCGCATGTGAAAGTCCCATTGGTTGCCCACAGCTCCGCCACGAAATTCTTCTGGTGCTTAAACTTTCACAGGACAGGTATCACTGTCTCGACATCGAGAACGCGAACGCGATGACGGAAAGGTACAAGATAGATTGGCCAGCAGCGAAAAAGACGTGGATCCCAAGAACTACTCCTCCTCTCACTCATCATCACTGAACAACTCCTCCTCATCCTCCCCCTCGCCCATCTCACTGTCCTCCTCCTCATCCTCGTCATCACTCTCCTCTTCCAAAATCTCATCCTCGCCCTCCCGTGCCTGTCCCAACACACCATTAGCACACGCCCAACCTCAAGAAAAAACCAAAAAAAAAAAGAACGTACCTTCTCAATCAACTTCCTCCTCTGTTCCCTCCCCTTCCTCAGCGTCTTCACATACTTCCCCAACGGCCCCTCCTCCTTCCCCATCTCCACCTCCCAAGCCCTCACAGCGTCCATACTCGACGGCCCGAACGCCTTGCTTGCGTTCGCGAGGGTGCGCTTGTTGGAGACGAAGAGGGAGGCGTCGTCGATCCGCTCGATGAGCGTTTTGATGAGTGCGATTTCTTTCGATAGGATCCCTCCGGGTCCTTTCCCTTTCCCTTTCCCCTTCCCGGGTTTGGAGGAGGAGGAGGAGGAAGAGGCGCCCTTGACGAGTTTACGTAGTGCAACCTGAATAGGCACACACACCTCCGGAAACGCCACGCTCCCCCTCACCCCCTCACTCCCTAACCACTCCGCCAGGACGTACCCCGCCTCCTCCACCAACGCCCCGAGGTACACCCGCGTCTTGGCATATTGTGCTGGGCAACGGATGGTGCTTTCGAGATCGAGAGGTTTGAGGGTTGAGGATTTGGGGGGGGAGGTGGGGGAGAGGGAGGAGGAGAGGATGGGGAGGAGGAAGGGGAAGAGGGGGATGTAGGTTGATGTGTGTTTTGTGAGGTGGAGGAGGGAGCGGAGGAGGTGGAGGTGGAGGGGGTAGGAGCGGGTATTTGGAATGAGCCTGTGATCATGTCAGCGCGGAATGAGATGAGAGGGAGGGGGGAAGGAACGTACTTGATAGCCCCAAGCGCAACCTGCACAAGCGGGTACACCAAAGGCTTCAACTCGCTCTCCTTACCACTCTGCGTCTCGAGCGACTTGGAACACGACTTGGCGAGGACTTGACACCAAAAGTCGATACAGTGCACGTATTGCCAATTGTACACCAATTTGTACGCTTCCTACGAAACCCAATCCCCGTCAGTACCAAGTTCTTGATGCGATGAGGACAAGGGGACGTACCTTGGTCTTGACTTTGACGCTGTTCCTCAAATGAATCGCCAACTGTCGGATATACCCGAATGCGAGCTGATAGCTCGTCCCGGCCAACTCAGGGATACAGAACATGTCCGCGGCGGAGTTTTTCATGAGGGTGATGGAGGGGAGGGTGAATGGCGTGGTGAGCTTGCTCGTGCGGACGAAGGTGAGGTACATGTTCTAAGGATATCATCGAATTAGATGGGTTCGAGGAGGGAGAGGGTGGGGTGAGAACGGACCTTCATGACGGCTTCTGCGCTCGACTCTTCGCCCATGTCCGAGACGGTCTTGACCGCTAGATACGCCGATATCCTCACTTCGTCAGGAACCGACGCCGTCGACCACAGCTCCAAGCATTTCTGCCAAACCAACCATCAGCATCTCCCACAATACCCTCATCCCCAAATCATAACAAGTCGAAAACACACCTTGACATAACCCCTAACCGCCCTCCTCCCACTACTCACATACGGCACAATCTTCGCGCTCTCTCTCACCGCTATGCCCAGCAGCTCGGATTTCTCGGGGAGCTGGGAGAGGAGGTGGGTGGTGTTGAGGAAGAAGGAGATGATCATTTTTTGGAGGGAACGGAGTTTGGGGGTTTGGGTGGGGGGTTTTCTGGGGTGCGTGTGTTAGAGGTGGGTACAGAAGAAAGAGGGGGAGAGGGGAGGAGGAGGGGAAGAGAGAGAAGAGAGGAGGGAGGAGAGGAGAGATCGAGGAGGGCAAGGAAAGGGAGAGGAGAGAAACGAAGGAAGGGAGGGAGAGACAACGTACAATCGACCATTAGGAAGCGTCTTATAGGGACAGTGGTACGCTAGGACGACGGGTGTGTAGCGGAGGGCTGTTACGACGAGTTTATCGTATACTGTTTCGAGATAGTGAGAAGAGCGCCAAGGAGGACGGACAAACGACTAGTTGCGTTGCGTACCGAGAGAACTGTCGATTTTCCAAGCGACGACTTGATCATCTTCGTTCATATGCGCGGCGGAGCGGAAGGCGATGAGGAGCTTGCGAAGGGCGCGGAGGGAGCGGTGCTACGATCCCAATACCAATTCAGCTCGCAGTCAAAGGGAGGGAGGAAAGACGAACGTCAAGTAAAGCCCTCTGCCACTTTCTCAACAAGTCCATATCCAACACAGGCATCGCATCCTCCGCCTCCTCATCCCCGTCCCCATCTTGCATGACTGCATCTTCGTCCTCGGAGTCTGCGTCGGCACCGGCAGGACCGGCTTTGAACTCGAGGAGTTCGCGGTCGTTTTCTTGGAGGTATTTGAAGAACTCTGGATCTTTCTCTGCTAGTTTTGAGAGTTCGAGGAGGTGGGCTGCGCCTTCATCGTCTGTCGGCAATCAAGATGAGCAGAGTATAGAGATGAGCGGGAGCAGGAAGGGATTGAAGAGGGTGGGGGACGTACCGATTTCATCGACTGAAGCAAAGTCGTCGTTGTCGTCGTGTTCCTCGGCATCTTCTTCGTCCATCTCGGAGTCGTCGTCGGCTCCCATGGAGTCTTCATCGCCGGAGTCTTCGGCGTCGTCATCTTGATTCATGAACCCGCCGTTCAAGAAATCATCCACTGATTTAACCTTGCTTCCCCTACACCCAAACCACGCGTCAGTCCCGTCCTTCTTCCCAATTGCACTCCTTCAATACACTCACCGTGGCTTCTCCTCCCCCTCCCCCTCCTCCTCCTCTTCATCATCGGCACCACCGGCGCCTTTAGAACCCCCCTTATTCCCCCTCCGATGCTGCGTCCTCTTAAGCGCCTTCTGGTGCTTATGTCTCGCCTGAATCGTTTTCTTCAGCTGTCCGCTCGTGGCGAACTTTTTAGCGGACTTGGGTGCTTTTCGGCCCATAGTATTCGGGCGTTTGTATGGTGAGTGAGTGTTTGTCCTAGCAACGTGTGGGGAAGGGGGGGCGCTCGCTCGATTAGATGTAATGGACGAGGTGGGTGGTGAGCAGCCGTCAGTGAAAGAATTCCGATTCACGGGGGAGAAAAAAATTGATGGAAAATCAAGGGATCATGATCCTCGGTCCCGAGGACTCACTCTGGAAACCTCGGATCAAGAGCAGTGCTAATTTTAGACGCACGAATCCAGAAACAACTCTTTTTACCTACTTAGCGGCGCTTGACAAGTTTCCTTCCTTTTCATCTTTCTTGGACCGGACGTCATCAGCAACATGTGGGACGTTCATTTGTTGCATGTAAGCTTTGGCTTTTTGGATCGGTGTAGGGATGGGTACTGAGGGTGAGGCTACGGTTGCAGATTAACGATTTTAATATGGGTTGTTTGGGTGAGTCCACCTTTGAGGGAGGTTTGGACAAGGATGAGGCTAATGGGGGAATGGAATGTACACAGCGCTTGGGGGGTTTATCGTGATTGTACGTCGACGATTTTCATTTATTTTGACGTTGGGTCTGAGTACGGGATTAGTTCTCGATGTTAGCGTTGTTCGTTAAGGATAAGGTGCGTCGCTCAGTACTTCTCGAGTCACCAATCGCTGACCTTGGACGTCTTAACAGCTGTACATCAACGAAGTCGTCCTAGGCACAGCGTCCGTACCTCTCTTCTCTGGCACTAGAACTGCTCTTACGATGTAACGTGTAGCTTCGGAATCGCATGCGGTCCCTATGGCCTCGACATCGTCAACCCCCGCTCATGGGGATCCGGAGATAGCAACACAGTTACTCTAGAGTTCTTACGCATCGTTTTGGCAACTGGGCTATTCGCGATCGGGTGCGTTGTATCGACAGATTAAGATGATGATTTTGACACGCTGACTGAGAGGTGCAGGGTGGAGCTGCCGCGGGCGTACATGCTAGAGCACGCGAGGGGGTTATTGATCTTCGTAGTGCCCACTATGGCTGCGTACGTCCCTTTCCCCCTCTCCCTTACCCAACTCACGACTGACTGACATTCATCACACAACAGCGGGTGGATCATCGTCGCAGGTCCGTCGGCCCCTCCACTCTCCCCTCCTTCCCTCCCTTACTAACACCCCACCCAGCCCTAATCCACGCCCTAATCCCCCCCCTCCCCTTCCTCTCCACCCTCCTCATCTCAGCCTGCCTAACACCCACCGACCCCATCATCTGCTCCACTATCGTTGGAGGCCCCTACGCCATCAAACACATCCCCCTCCAACTCCGCCGCTTACTAGCTGCTGAGAGCGCGGCGAACGATGGGTTGGCGTATCCGTTTTTGAGTCTTGCTGTCTATTTGGTGACGATGGGGGAAGGGGGGGTGGGGGAGGCGGTGGGGAAGTGGTTTGTTGTGGGGTGGGTTTGGGAGGTCGGGTTTGGGACGGGGTTGGGGGCTGTTTTGGGTGAGTCGCGACTCGATCGACGGTATCGAATTCAAATCTTTATGGGATCAGGTTGGCTGATGGGGTTACGGGATGTGTAGGGATTATGTTTTCGTGGGTGCTGAGGAAGGCGTATCAGAAGGGATTGGTAGACCGCGAATCGTTCGTGGCGCAGTACCTCGCCCTCGCTGTGTTCACGACGGGCATAGCGTCTGCGCTTGGGGCAGATGATCTTCTTGCGGCATTCGCAGCCGGTACGTCCAAGTTCCCTCCCTCACTCGCCGTCGCCCAGAACCTCCCTGCCTATGGCTTCCCCCTCTATAACATCCCCCCTTAATTCACATGCCCCCCCCCTTCCCCCCTTAACTCACTTCTTCCCCGCCTATACCTTCCCCCCAACCGCTACTCATCACCAACTGACTCCCGTCTGATCAATCACTCACAGGCTCCGCAATCTCCTGGGACGGCCACTTCAACACCCGCACCGAAGGCCAGCTCTTCTCCTCCGTCATCGACTTTATAATAAACTGCGCATGCTTCATATACATCGGCGCCTGGCTGGACTTTTCGGCGTTTCATCCGAGTGTGCCAGGGTTGTTGGGGGCTGAGGAGGGCCTGTTAAGGGTGAGTGTTTCGAGTGACGACTCAGAGATGGAAATGTCGCCGCTCCCCTTTACGGAGACATCTTGATCATGACTGGTATCAAATCTTCCTCAAGCTCTTGACTGACTCAAAACTCTCCCCCAGGTAAACCTCGAGCTCGGGCGCCTTTTCGTCCTCTTGATAGGGATTTTCGCGTTGAGGCGGATCCCAATTGCGATGGTGCTGTATAGGTGGGTGCCGGAAATCGACGGGTGGAAGGAGGCGTTGTTTGCTGGTCATTTCGGTACGTTCAACTTGTCCCTTCCCAACCCCCCCACCCCCCCGCCCCGCCCCTCCCTCCTCACACCATCGCTAACATCTTGTATCCTCCAGGTCCCGTACGTACCGCCTCCGCGCTGAGATCTAAGCACGAGCTGACGCGATGCAGATGGGAGTCGGCGCCCTATTCGTCTCCACCCTCGCTCTCACCCGCCTCCCTCCCCCGCCCGAATCGGGGCCTCCGACGACACAACAGGAGTTGTTGGCGAGTGTGTTACATCCTATTGTGTCGTTTGTGGTTCTCGGGAGTATCGTTGTTCGTGAGTTTCGGTCCTTTTCTTTTTCTGGCTGTCTGCCTGCTTCCTTTCACCCCGTCCGCCTCCTCTTTTCCAGCCCTGTCTGCCTCCTCCCCCTGTTCAACTGCTGCGTACTGACAAGTCGGAGGAAATAGACGGATTCTCGATAACATTCTTCTCTTTCGGGAAAAAAGCATCAAGGCGCATCGCATGGTATAAAGACCATAAACGCCGTCAAAGTTCCCCCGACTCCCTCT
Source organism: Pterulicium gracile (assembly GCA_004369125.1). Lineage (NCBI taxonomy): Eukaryota > Fungi > Basidiomycota > Agaricomycetes > Agaricales > Pterulaceae > Pterulicium > Pterulicium gracile. Next base: position 119,264 of record ML178852.1, read on the forward strand.
CCGCCTCCACATCCAAAGACGAGGAACCTGAGCCGGCGATAAATGGGGGGTTGGCGGAGGGGTTGAATCGTCCGAGTTTTCATTCGACCTCTGACTCCCTGGATTCGGGATTACCGACGGCGGCGGTGGTGATGAGGTCTACTAACGGGGTGACGCCTACGATACCGGCGGTGACGCCAAATGGGGGAATCGAGATGAATAGGATGGGGAGACCTGGGGCGGGTGTGAGGTCCGAGGAATCTAGAGTTAGTGCTTCAAGTTGCCACCATCGAGTCGGTCAGTGTTCGTTGGCTGACGGGGGTTGACGAATTGAACTACAGCTTGCGATTGAGGAGGGCAATAGTATTTTGAACGGGATTAGGCCTAGTTTCTCGATGGGTTCGATCACCTAGATAGGACTGCGCCGAGAAGACTCGGGAACGGACAGGATACCTTGGATACTTAGATAATCTCACGTCTGTAGATCTATATGTTCATGGGGGGGTGAAACTTAAAAGGATGTATCACAATACTATTATCAGGATATACTGCGTATACGTTCACAGGTACTTGTTTGTCAAAAGGTTCCCGGTTTAGATGGTTCGTAATATCACTGCTGATTGCTAGAGAGGACGAGCTCGGAGACTATTCTGTGTTTTGCGTGGATGGTAGATCTAGACAGCAAATAACCCGGCGTATGGTTGAAGCAGTTACAACTTGACACATCGCAGAGGCACCCAGTGTAGATACGAGATAATAATAATAGTAGAGAGAGAACTTGTACGGAACGTCGGTGAGCATACCCTACACCGAAGACCAGCTTACTCCAGCCCCTTGACGTCGAAGCTACAACACTCAGTTTACCATTGCTGATTTCTGGAGGGCCTACGAACACGGCCGAGCTCGGAGACTATTCTATGTTTCGCGCGATTGGTAGAAAACAAATAATCCGTATGATTCAGCAGTAACAAGACACATCCAGAGTACGACAAATGATAAATAGGAGGGAAGGAAGTATGGGACGGCGGTGAGCTCAATTCAACCCCCTGACATCGAAGCTACAACACAAGTAAACATCAGCACAAATCCCAGAGTACCACACATCTACAAAGTCGACTCACTTGACAGGGAACAACTTCGTCTTCCCATCGTACTTCTTCGTAAAGATCCCTAAGTTGACCTCCGACTTATACCACACCCAGAACCATCCATCCGTATTAATAAACGCCAGCTCGCCCTTCACGACACCGAGGTTAATATGGAGCTTTACGCCGTTGGAGGTGCTTCCAGTCACACAGCCCAGCGCATAAGTCCATAAATGGGGACGACGTCATAGGCGCAGACGGACATGGTTCCTTGGGCGGTGTCGATGCAGGGTTTGAACTGGGAGGTGTCGGGGGCGTTAGTAGCGTAGATTCACTGTGCGGTGTCGTTGACTCACGTCGAAGCTAATGGGGCCAATGCCGAGGTTAATATCGTAGCACAGCGGCCCGCCGACAGTCTGGTTAAGGCCTATGACTTGCTGTCCGAAGACTTGGACGTCGATGAAGCCGTTGTCCTGCGATGGCGCCTCGTAGGAGTAGCTGGTGTTGATGAATTGGGAAACTGCAGAACGCGCGAAAATCAGTATTGGGCCCGGGGAACCAGTTAGGCGTAGGGCTTACGAGGGTTCAGGTCGTAGCCCGCTGTCATGGCAGCGTTAGTGTGCGATCCATTGAGCAAGAGACGAAATACTGACAAGACTGGCGTCTGACGAGAGTGGCGAAGAATACTTCGCGGCTGGCGACATCACCGAAGCTGGTTGTCGCGACTGTGAAACACAATTTTTAGCATGGGATAAAAGACGAGAAGAGCGCAGTTCACACCTGCGGATGCAGTGGACACCAGTGCGGACGAGACGACGGCGAGCTTCGTGAAGAGCTGGAGGAAGTGCATGGTGGATAGATGCAAAGCTTGAGAGAACTAGTGCTGGGCTGTTGGTCTTTCCACAAGAAGCCGTAGAGGTTTTATACCCCCAACGCACAAAGCTGCTCCGGTGCTGTCGTAATAGACCGACACTAGAGCAAAAGCCTGATCATCGCAGAGACGAAGTATGAACAGGTACAAACCCCATAATCTGGCGGCAAAAATCACCCGCAGTGAAGATTACAGCGCTCCGATTTCAGAGCACACGACCAACGAAACTCCATGCAAAGGTACGATGGCAGATCCCAACCCACCATCATCTTCTACCAGATGAAGCTCATACGCGATGGAGGAATACAATGCCTTCTAGAACCTGCGATACTAAAGGATTTTCGCATCTTCTACCAATAGACTTCAAGTCTGTAACCAGATACGCGATCGCTGGTCGCATTCAAAGAATTCGTCGGTCACGCACGGCGACGCAGTGCAAATCAGAGAAGTAGCATCTTTTCTTCATTCTTCATATGTGGACCTATAGAGTAGATAGCTTAGCGAGTTATCGGCCAGGTACGAACTGCTAGTCTGGAACGATACCTACGCTAGATCCTTGACCAGCTGTTCATCCGCGTTCAGTTATGGTATAGCATGTTATGCATGATATGATGATCCGGAGAAGGAACAGTTTCGACACTTCGAAAGCGAACAGAAGGAACGGCTACTTCCACAGCCCTTCGCGTCGGTCGCGCGCTGAGCGGAGTGAAATCTTGCAATATCACCTGAAGCGTCCGGTGCTGACGAATTCTCTGAGTGCTGAGCTGGTTATCGACAGTTTGAAGATATCCCCAAATGCTTAGACTGTCTTACTGTTGATAGGAAACTGGTTGAATATGTAAAGGTGGAATTAGAACAAGGGAGTTGGGATTGAGTGAGGGGAGTATGGGTCATGTGTACTGTATGGCCGTGAGGGGAACTGCAGCCACTGAGAGCGCTCACATCAGGCTCACAGGTACAGCGGAATGGACTGGCTCCCACTGAATTACTATGGCATGGCACTGCTCTTTATCTCGTGTAATTACTACTCACAGGTACGTCCGGTCCAGCCTTTGACACCACACTGCGTAGAATTATCAGTGCGCAGAATGTGAGAGTTCGAAAGTAGACCTAATTGTGCCCATCCCGCTGCGCCTGTGGGAGTTGGGGGAGGGACAATCGGCCCATCGGCACTGAGCGACTTGAGGACAGTCAGAGAACAGAAGAAATTGATCAAAGTAGCCAGCATGAAACTCACGGAAGCTTGGTTTTTCCTGAATAGACTTTTCCGAGTATAGTGGCTTGCCATTGCACCCAGAAGGCCCCATCTTGGACGAAGAACTTCAGCGACCCCTTACCCAAGCCGGCAACGTCGAAAGACGGTTGGACACCCCCAGTGAATGACCCATCGGCACAACCGATGGTAATGCGACCGATGACCGCAACGTTAATGAAGGCACAAGCAGACATGGTTTTCGCGGTGAGGTCGAGGCAGCCTTTGGCCTGGAGAAATTATGAGACGACGCTCAGTACTTAAGCATCAAGGAGCTAGAAACATAACCTACCGTGATGGCAAGTGGTCCGAGCTTCACAGCGGCTTCATATCACTTGGCGTTATTGGCACGGAGCCCAACGAGCTAATTACTGAAGACGTACCTCGAACTGAGGACCTGAATCTCAATTCCACACCGACATTCGCGAAAGTGGTTGTGAGAGCGAGTTGTGTAGGTTATATGGGGCAGGTCCACACATGATGGTCGCAAGTACTAAAGCCGCGGGCGCACTTGCTTCTCCACGCCACCATGTCGACAGTCATAAATTCCATGCAACATTATTTTTCTCATTGCCGCGTGGTTCTGCGACGCCTATCGTTTTTTGAAAATCCAGGTTTCGCCCCATTGCACATACCAGACTTTGGCCCTCTCGTCATCCCAGCACACAGCGTCAACAGCGCTCACCTCCTCAGGCCTCATCACCCTCACAATCGACAGAATGCGTGCGGTTTATCGGCACCCAATCTCCTGATATATCAGCTCTGCGTGTATGCCTGAGATTACGCATTCCCTGCTCCAGTACAAACGGTCAGTTCTTTGCCCCTCGATGCTCTTTCGCCGAGTTCGACGCGCAGGACTTTTGCCGTGTATGGAGAGGACGTTCTTCTTTAGCGCGCCTCGCGCAAGTATACCATACGCCTGGTGCACGGCCACACCTTCCTCTCAGGCATTATTCTCGACGATGATCTCCGTCCAGGTGGCGGCTGGGAGGCCTCTGCTCGGGCACCAGATTACTGGGGAAAAGAGGCCAGTGCAAGAATGATGTTGGGCGGATATGGATGTGTGGTGCTGGAGGGACGTCGGACGGTGTCTCTCCATGGGGTGCCAAGGTTCTTTTGGATATCATTAACCAGTGTGTATGGCCCGTCATCGTCCAGAAACTGGTGTACTGATGCTCTTCTCAGATAGGCAACCTCTTGCCTTTCATTCACTCGGTAGTTGTCTAACTGCGTGCCGACAATGCATTTAGTTCCATGTATCGGTTATGGGTGGTTTGACGTCCCCGTAGCTGCAAGTGGAAGATCAAGGCAATGCTTTCACCGCCGTGAACACGAGTACTGACGTTGTTTCACTGAAGTGTTTCAACTTTGGGCTCGTTCCAGGGATCCTTCGGGACGACAACCACGGTCGATCGAGGGCGCCAACAGGCTGTAATCTGTAGTCGCTGTCGAGCTAAGTACACCCAAACATGACCATACCACCAGTGGATCAACCTCTCCTCTGATATTTGTGTCTTTTCCGAGCGACATCTCCCTTCCAGCGACGAACCTGAATCCCCCAGATCAGCTCGCGGAGATGGCTGGCCGACGCCGTTATCATCAAGGTCTCTCTCTTCCGAGCACGTTCCTCCGCGAGAGCACGAGGTCCCCTTGGGACTCAAGCAGAGACGAATCGAGCTTAACGGCTCCATGGCCGAGCTAATACCACCCTGAAAAACGTTCTATAGCATGCACACGGCCGAGCTCACACCACCCTGAAAAACGTTCCATAGCCCACAGATGGGCATGGGCAGAGCAATCTCTCCACAAGCCCTCCCTCTCCGAGCTCGGCCACAGGGCATCAACCCCTCGGTCGTCGTCCTATCTTGCTTCCATCTCTCGGGCCCGGGTGCGCTGCGTGAGAAGTCCATCGCGATGATTCACGCATGCTTTAGGATACCCTAGATATCGGCGCCCCTCAGGATATATCGGTATGTCTCTCATGTCTCAGCTCGGTGGAAGCGGGATTCGGCCACTCTCCTCATTAATCAACTTATGTCTGCCCAGTTCTGATGAGTTTTGCAAACCGCAGCCAGATACAGTGGAGAAGTGGATGACTCGGGACCCAGAGCGCTGCGGTGGAAGGGAAGTCATATGTAGTCTCACAATTATGTATGGACATCGAGCTATTATATGTGTGGAAGGAGAGGCTGGTATAATGCAGATGGATACAGCGAGATCGATCAAAAGTGCCAACTGAGGCAAGAGTCAGAGAGCAAAAAGACAGAAAATCTCGAATAACAGTTCGAAGGTTTGCGTGTACGATAAGATGGGGCGAAGAGCAGAGCACGACAGATCAAGAAACAAGTCGGTGGTGGTGGTACAAGGAAGCATCGATACAATCTGGTAAGTCTGCCCTGGTGTGGTATCAAGAACGAAGAGCATCAACGAGTTTCTATGTGGTAAAAAGTTCGAACACGGAAAAGCAGAAGCAAACAGAAAGGGAAGGGCTCCAGCCCATTTTCAGCGCACAGTAACACGACTGCAGCTCGGAACGATTAAGTTCAATACCGCTAGTCACTACCACTGGCAGGCGGTGGATGCGCAAACGACGACCGTCGTTGCCGACTCCTCCCACGAAGGAGAATCGCCTTCTGCGCCACCACGTCATTCTCGCTCAGACTCTGGCTGACTGGCACCACCATCGGACGACTAGCGGCAGTAGATGCAGAGGCAGAGCTCGGATAATCGCTGTAATACCGCCTTCCACCCGGACGACTCGCACCACTGGAGGAGAACGGGTAAGCCGACCCACTAGCAGGGAACGTATACGCCGACACCGCATACGCCTCAGGTACCTCCGGCAACGGCACAGACCTCGGATGCGAAGGGGATGTAGCAGCGGTCGTATGCGGCGGACTGGGTTGCCATCCGTGTTCTTCCAGCGATACGTGTCTTGAACGTCCGCTCGGGGAATGGTAATACCCGGTGCTAGAGGAGGACGGGGAAGAAGGCGACATCGGCCCTAGACGAAGACTACTAGCCCCGCTAGCGTAGGATGGCGCCGAGGTGGAATGTGGGTATGGGTATGGGTATCGGCCGTTAGCATACGACGAGGAGGCTAAGGGGGGCGATGAGACCAAGGGTGGTGTAACAGTTGCAGAGCTTGATTTCAAAGCGGGGCAGTGCTGATAATGGCGCTGCAGCTCGCGAGCGGGGAGGGTGGTGGTGCAATACGCGCAAAATATGAAGTCAGATGAGGAGTGGGCGGAACTTGCGGTGTGGCGAGTGCTTCTAGGGGAAAGACTGGATGCAATGGGCTGAGTTAGTCAACGCGCTTGGAGGAGTATAATGCGAGTACCGTACGTCGAATCGTAGTTGAATGACTGAGAGACAGGTACCACGAAGCTCATGTTAGCTCCTCCGCCGGCGGATTCGGACTGCCGATGCTGTCGCGTTCCAAGAAATCCGCCTTGCTCAGAGTGGGAATTGGGGGTGTTGTGGTGTGAATGTCTGCGTGTGCGAGAGGTGGAGTGGATGACATCGTCGTTGTATCGAGAGACATGTTCTTTATGAGCACGGGGGACTGCGCCGGGGATATTAACAGGGCGAGAGGAAGAAGGCCAGTGGTGTTGTTGCATTGCGACGCGGGGAGACGAGGAAAAGGGCTGAAGGACAGAGGGCTTATATAGGGAAGAAGAAGGAAGAAGGCAAAGCGCACAGCTAGTGAGAGATTCTTCGGGTCAGGAAGGGTTGCGCTGACTGGGCTCGATGGTGGTGCATATATAACGAACACCTGGGCGGTGAATCGCGATCTAAGAGAGGTCTTTATATGGCAACTTGGTAGTTCAGATGATCTATTCCGAATAAAGTGAGTCAGAGAATATATTTATATGGCGCCAGAGGAAGGATGGGTATCTGTGCTCGTCACATCACCCCGCGACTGTTTTGCGCACAGGAAGAGTGGGAAATACTCACACAGGGTGATCGAGGGTCGGTGTCATTCGACGTGCTTCGGACAATGGGGAGTCAAGTTTGCTCTTCGAACAATGGGGGCTGTAGCGATGAACGGTAGGTGACGCTGTTGAAAACAGCGCAGCTCATCAAACTCTGAGCGATCGCCCTATTGTTAGGGCTCAATAGGTCTGGAGCAACACTCCGACGCTTCGCTGACTGAGGCCGCCCGTTAAGGCATCGCTCGGTGATTCACTGCAGATACGAAATTCAGGTAAACAGATAACCTCTGAGCCGGTGATTAGACTTACTGTACCATGCAGGACCTGACGATCATTGTGCAAATCAGAAATAAGTACTAGTAGGTCGGAGCTCGCAGTGACGTCCGCCCGGAGGCGAACTGGATGCGCGTTTCATTGCGCTCGCTTCGTTTATGCTCTTTATTGTGTCGTTTCAGGGAGGTAGAGGGACCGTTAAAGCACAAGGAAGTATGAACATGAGCTCCATGAGCACTCTTCTAGTGAACGTCTGCCCGTTTCTCGAAGAGTTGGAGGAGAACGGTGGCCATCATGATGGTGAAATTCTGCAAGAAGGGGCGAAGTTGAAATTGATCGGACTAGAAACTTATCTCCTCAGCCGAAGCGACCTAGCCCGAACCTCAGCTTTTCAGACCTTCCTCCTCCTTCCACTTGCCTCCTGCCGTCAGCTTTTAGCATCCACAGTGGTATGTAAGAAACTTACAGGTAATACTGCTCGTGGGTGTAAAAGCGCACTGTCCATAGAATAGAGACTTGGTACCATCATGATGTGCAACGCGTCCGCCTCGTGATCGCGTCGCACCCTCACCTACACCACCATGGCACCTCCCACCGTAAAAGCCGCACCAAACTTCCACGAAAAGCACCCCGAACGCATCGAACACTGGAAGCGCATCGTTCGAACAGATCCAGCACGCGCAGTACACGTACTAGGACTGAGCTACACCGGTCCCAACGAAGACAACTCGACCACACCCAAAGGGGACAGTGCTCTCGATGGGTTGTATATCCTCCCTCAGCTGAGGGATCTTGCGGCGAACTCTAAGAGCAGTACTTGGAGGGCCCTTGTTGATGCTGGGGTGATCACCGCTTTGTGAGTACGGGAATTCCATGGATGGTGGTAGGATGCTCATTGTAGATCGATACCTTGCAGATGCAAGTGCGCGCTGAACTTCCAGGCTGCTATCATGCATAAGGATGGTCACGCACCGTCAACGACGGAATCGGATGATGTAGAAAAGAACGTAAGTGCGTCTCTCGATACACGAACGACACGCTGATCGACTGCAACAGATGCCCTCCCCATACCACGTCCCCCTCGATATCCTCTGCCAAGCATCCATCAGCTGCGCCCTCCCTCCCACAACTACAGAGAAGAAAATGGTCTCGGAGATCAAGAAACACTGGTCGTCCATCGTGCAAAGGGTGGGCCCCATATTCCTTCTATCAACAGATGCCTCAGTGCTGACTAGGTTTGGAGGTCTGGTCAGAACCCTCTCGCAGTCTTGAGTCCGAGCCAAAGAAAGTGCGCTTGCTGGAACGGATCGTCATTCCCCAATTATTCGTTCGTCTGACATTGATCGATCCTTCCATCCTCGAGTACGTCCCTCGCTCCTTCCTCCTTCCCCCCTCCACACAATGACCGAGGAGTCCAGCATCATCTTCAAACCCATCGACCTCACCCTCGCCGTGGTCTTCCGCTACTGGCTCTACTCCGACGAGCGCATCGACACCCGCATGACTCTCGGTATTCTTGTCCCCCTCATCGAAAACGAGCCGCACACCCACTGGCAAGCCCACCTCGCGTCGCATCCCGCGCCACCCACGCACCAACTGCTCCCCAAGTTCTTCCTCGGCGCTAGCAAAGTCGCTGGCTCCGACAAGAAAAAGCGAACGGCAGGACAAACTGCCGATGTCGTCGTCAAGGCTTTCGCCACGCACCTCGAGTTGCTCCCTGTGCAAGACCTACAGTTGGACTACGACTTCTTCCACTCCTTGTTCCATCATTGTCAAGAGCATAATCGCGCCTTTAATAAAGCCGTGTATCGATCGCGGGAGTTTTGGGCTGCGAATGTTTCCGTCCTCCGACGCACCGCGAGGCATCCAGGGCCGGAAAAAGTGCCGCTGTACATGAGCGCGCTGACGACGTTCTCGTCTATGCCACATACTGTTAGTGAGGATGGGAAAGAGGCGATCGACGCGCTGATGCGGAGCTGGTTCGAGAGTGGGTTGATGGACGCTCTTGAAGAGACTATCGCCAGTTTCCTAGGCGCGCCGAGGGGACCGAGTACGTCTATGAGTTCCTCCTCCCCTCGTCTCTGTTTACTGTTTCTAACTCCCTCCAACGGTGTACAGTGATCCTAACAGGCATCCTCGCCGCCGTCGACCGTTTCCTCCCCGACCTCACCCCCAAAACGCTCGCTCTCCTCCGTGCCCAGCTCCCCCGCCCGAAACTCGTCAAAAGCCTCATCGCCGCGTGCATGACTCCCGGTAATAACGACGGCGAGCAGAGCAACGTGAAGAAAGACTACGCGTCCCTCGTCTCACACGACCCAGCCACAAACGAAGACAACCAGATGTGGATCCACGGCGCATGGCAGATCCTAGCCACCATCGAACACAAAGTCGAGCAGGTCGGGGACTGTTCCCGACGGTCCTGCGAGGTCAAGAGGGTGGACTTGGAGGAGGGGGAGTTGAGGTGTGAGATGTGTAAATGGGCGAGGTATTGTTCGGATGATTGTTTGACTGGGTGCGTCGTTTCTTTTATATGTTTAGATTGGGTACTGATGATGAGCGGGGGTGTATAGGGATATATTCGAGCATTCGCAGATTTGTGGATGGGTGCCTGTTATTCAGCAGGTGCTCACAGACTCGGGGTTGGGGGGGAGTGCGGGTGGTGGTGGTGGTGGTGGGGAGGGGGGTGAGTCGAAGATCGAGGATGTGGATTAGGTCGAGGAGAGATGTACGATGTACTACTGATGGTATCTGCTAACGGTCGTAAAACCTCTCTAGCGACGCAATACTCAGAGCAGTGACCGACGTTCAAGTTGGTCCTTCAAGTTGGTCCGTGTCGAGATTGAGATGGCCTACAGCACACAGTATCTACTGCTTTCAAGTCTCAGCTGCGGCCAACGACCCTGCTAAGCACGCGGTGTAAGATACCACCCCCCTTCATTGGAGATCTCACACCCAAATTCCTCTCCCGCGGTACTGGGTAGCAGAAATGCTGCGAGCGAAAATCAGTGAGCCGATTCACAGCATGTACGGACCGACAGGACTTACATTGAAGGTCCGCGCATGATTGCTGCAGGGCGCCGGGTGGTTCGTGAGGAAGCACTTGAATCCATCTGGACAATCAAGCTTCGTTATATTAACTATGGGGTGATTGGCTGGTGCAACGCGGTGAGCATTGGAAGAGTCACTGACGATGGGAGGGACGCCTGCTTACTATCTTCTAACCTATCTCGAATCCAAAAGGGTAACTTTGACGAGAGCTTCATGTGCAAACAGCTGTAGCAGATCCAATCTGCGTTTTCGTATTTCGTTCCGCCTAGGTATCGCTCGAATACTTGGGTGAAGATAGAGGTTCGGGTGCAGTGAGTGCCAGTGGTTGACCTGAGCGGAGATGAAAGGGAGCTCCTCGCCGTCGGTGATGGTGCATCGTAGAACAGGGTTCCGCGCGAGAAGAGGTCGCGCAGGAGCGAGAGTTGAGCGTGACCAGGGATACGCGGTGTCTAGGACGCTGAACAGCTCTGGGATATGCCCTCGTGTGAACTGTCGCGGATGAGTAGCTGAGTTTGCCATGGTGTGTCCGATAACGAACCAGGCCAGAGAGACGTACTCGATTTGTGGAATAGTTCATGCGATGTGGGAGGGGCGTCGCCTAAGAATGTTGTCAGTGAGGCGATCTGTTTACTGACGGAGCACGAAGAAATCTGCTGACAGATATCCGGCGTGGGCACTTGCTCGTGAAGTATGGTAGAAGGACCTTCCACGACCATGTGTACGTTGCTCACGGGCTCCATTGAGCGATTCGAAGCGACCTCGTTGAACACCTCCTGGAAAGAACGCCCTCAAAGTCCACATGTGTGGGAGGCACCGTATAGACCGATGTGGCTAGGAGGTCTGGCGACTCGTGGGCCTTCAGATACAGACGGATCAACTCCCGAGGGCCAACATGGTACACATCATGCGCGGGTATAGGTGTTTCAATGAGTAACACCAAAACATGACATGCTCTCATATTATTGAAGACACTCACGGGAATGATCAAGCCAGCGGGTTAGCCAGAACCAGATGGAGTTTTGAAACTCAAAGAACTCGCAGACCTGCAGGAGCTCGATTTCAGAGAACTGGGAGAGGTACATGCGCGCGTCTCTCTCGAGCAATTGTCGTCGCATAGCTGCTGCACCGAGGTCCTCAGCTGTTTTCGGCCCATTGAAAGGTTCCAACCCGCGTAAACGCTTGCGCTGGAATACGGCATGGAAAGTCATCAACCGGAACAGCGCAGTCTTGAATCTCTTCGATTCAGTGGGGGTGAGTATGCTTGTCGTGGATCTCCAATCTTTACTGGGTGTTTTGTAAAAGAGCTTTCCGCGCTGGAAGAGATCGCGCAGGATTGGGAGCTGGGTAGACCATCCGTACTTGTTGTCTAGAAGGCTGAATAGTTCGGGGAGGTATCCTCGCGTGTATTCCCATTCTGCGTTCTGCATCAGTACATGTTATTGAGCGAATCTGAGCAGAGGTAGGTGTTTGAAGGTTGGCAAGTGGCATAGAACTTCAAGGATAAAATCGTCATCGAAAGATAAAGCGGTTGGCGAGTTCATCGTGCGTTTCCAATGGCAGGCTGAACTATCTGCACTCGCTAACACAAGTTATGTACCCTAAGCACTGGCTGCGTCCTGTCAAGAATCTGCAGCAGCTGTCAAATGGCAGGCGAGGTTTGCTTGATTCATTAGGTTGAGTCGAAGTCGAGACCGTGGCTCTTTCCCGTGGTGGTAGGAAGACGAAAGTATGGCCGCGGTCACGACATCTGCGGCGTGTGCGATCAACAAGCACCTCCTCAGTCCTCTTTCACTGACACCATCATGAGTACGGTGGCTTCGAACCTCTTCACTCGTCTTATGTAGTCCGAGAAGCTCTCCATACCGAAGCTCTCCATGTAACAGCTCCTTCTTTTTCGTGGTGCTCAGACGAGGTATCAACGTACACGACAACTCCAATGCGCTCGTACGCTGCAAGTCCTGACATCATGAAATGAGACTGACTGTGCGCGTTCATCTGAGCCGAGCCATTCCTAACTATGACTCTTCCGGGAGCCCTCACGGTTGCGCTCCGGATTCCGAGGTAGACGCTCGGGCTCATTACGGCAGATCCCCAATTAGACTACTCTGAGGCTCTGAAGATGAAAGCCAGGCCCCTAGATTCGTAGACCTACACGAGCCCACCTTCCCCGGCCTTCTTCTTCTTCCGTGACGTTTTCGGAGACCTTCCTTCCCCTTCACCCTTGGCCTTGGGTACTGGGTCGCAGAAGTGCTAGGTAGAGAAACAAGCCTGGTTAGCAAATGAGTTCTGGTATCTCATCGACAAACGATCCTCACGTTAAACCCCCGCGAGTGCCCATACTGGCGCTTCTGGTCCATGTTCAGGCACTTGAATCCATCTGGAAAATCGGGCTGGGTCGGTTGACTGGCTGGTGGGACGCGAACATCGTCAGAGTCGGGGCATACCAGATTGCTAGCCAACGTACTATCTTTCTACAAATCCCGGACCCACAGCGGTAGTTTCGAATGAAGGATCTTCCCGAGACACCGGAAACAGATCCAGTCTGATGATGACAGCTTCTCGTATTTCGTGCCGACCAAGTATCGCTCGAAGATCTGTGTGATGATGGAGGTACGTGTGCAGTGCGTGCCGGGTGAGTCTGAAACGGACTCGCTGGGAACCGATGAAGCATTAAGGTAGAAGAGCTTTCCACGCCAGAACAGATCGCGCAGGTTTGAAAGTTCGGTAGACCATCCGTACTTCTCGTCTAAAACACTGAATAGTTCAGGGAGATATCCTCGGGTGAATTCACATTGTGTTGTACGTTAAGATGTGTCATTGAGCGAATCTGAGCAGAGATGCTGACTTGACTGATTGAACAGCAAGAAATTGCCTGAGAATGAGGTCAGTGTGACATTTGTGGACTGATAGAGAGCTACTCACAGCCAAAAGGCATAGGTACTAAGTCGTCAAGTATGGTCGAAGGGCTTGGGATGAGCCCAGTTGCGCTGTTAACGGGTTTAATCGATCGAAGGAGCGTCGCTTGGTAGAAGGCTTCCCCGAAAGGAACGCCTTCAAAGTCCCAATGTGTTGGAGGCACCACGCATACATTCATAGCCAGGAGGTCGGGCGACTCATGCGCCTTGATGTACAGCTGGATCAGCTCTCGAGGGCCGACATGATACACAGCGCTGACGTCTGCGTTGGGGCAATAGCACTTGAGTCAACATATATCAGCATGATAGAAGATGCTACTCACGGAATGAAGCAAGCATATGGATGAGCCAATACCACACAGAACTTTGAAACTCAAAGAACTCGCGGACGTGCAGGAGTTCAATATCAGAGAACCGACAAAGGTAGACGCGTGCATCCTTCTCGAGCTGACGCCGTTTGGCATTTACTTCTTCCGCTGAGTCCGGACCACCGATGGGCCTCAATCCGCGGAATCGTTTGCGCTGGAATGCGACGTGGAAGACCATAACATGGAACACAGCCGTCCTGAATCTGTCTGACTCGATGGAGATCAGGACGCTTGTTTTCGACCTCCAGTCTTTGAGCCTTCCAAGACACTCAGCATGCAGGATGGAAATATGAAAGACGCTTGCTCACCTCCAGCTGTATAGATCCTCCCACTGTTGTTCAACGACAGCGAGCTTGGCCAGCTCACTAATATTGGTGATATCCAGGGAGTTTTCGTCGAAGTTTGGGATATCCGCAGTGCTGGGTGGTTCGTGCTGCAGGTGGATATCCTCGAAATGCGCCTCGACACGAATAGCGGTCAACTGGGTCCTAATGGTCCTACATAATTCCTAGCGACGCATAGCAGGACCGTGCGAGGGTGGGAGTTGTACGACGTGTAGATAGCTTTGGAAGCTAAGATGGCGGATCCCAAGTCCTTGAACGTCGGCAAATGACACATGACCTCGTGGATAAGATTGTCGTCGAGTGGGAAAGCAGCAGGCAGTTCCATCATGGTGGGGTTCGTGCTGGGCTGTCTTCTTCCACAAGTACGTCTTATGTGGCCCAGTGCTGGCAGTGTCCTGTCAAGAGTCAAGGGCAGTTGGCAGATGAGGTGCGTTTCATTTCATGGCAAAGTTGTGTTGCTGTGGATGATTGAAATGTTGAAGTGTAAGTCAGCTTGCTCTGATCCGCTGATCGCGAAGAGCTCGAGGCACACATTGGCTTTTTTTCGTCCAGTCCAGTCGAACGCTGGTCGAACACTCCTCCAAGTCCAGTCGCAAACAGACCAGCACTATTCATCGCCCTTGTATTTACATTTGAGAATAATTATAAATTGTCAGCAGCATTCTAGTCGTCTATATATGAGCTTAGTGCGGCTCGCCTATAGCTCGCTTCAATGAGTTGAGTTTATAAGGTGTCATTATCATGCACTGAGTTTCGACTCAGACGCAGACTCTGACGACGCGTCCTTGTCCTTGATCTCTATCTCGTTCCCGTTCTGTTCCTCATCAAACGCCAATATCGCCTTGTCCATGTAGGTCTCTCTGGCAGGGAATAGCGTGGAGGCGGCGAAGTACACCCCTGAGGCGGTAAAGAACTGCGAAAGGGAGATTCAGTGACTAGTTCCATGACCACGAATATGAGAGGACGTACCCCGTATAGCCAGGCAACATCGAATAAACGCATTGCGTTTCCAACTCCGATGCTTGAGTTGATGCTGGAGATGAGACCGGGGAGTAATGGAGGGACGGCGCAGAGCATTGCGAGGACTGCACGCCAGTTCTAGGAATATTGCTTTCAAAAGCGTGTAGTGGAGAGAGGGACGAGGACTTACGATGCCGTGCCAGTACTTATACCGTCCCTGGGGGTCGTACATGGCAGGAACGTCAACGCGGCCACGGTGAACGAGCCAGTACTGCAGGGGTGGAAGCAGCGTCGGCTTAGGCGAGTCATTCAGTCGGCCGAAAAGAGAGGACACGCACGTCGACGATCATGATACCAGCGAACGGACCAAGGAAGACAGTGTAGCCGTTCATGAAGGATAGGAAGCCCGTCGCGGTAGCAAGAATCTCCCATGGACAGAGAGCCAAACCGCCGATGATGGCGCAGATGGCTTGTCCTCGGCGGATGTTGATGTATCGGGGGGAGAGGACCATGAGATCTGCAAGGGGGAGAAACTCAGTGAGAAGAATCGTCTTGCGGTAGGGAGTGAAGTGACGGACCGTTGGCTGCGCTGAGACTGTTCGCGGAGATGTTGGATCCCAGGGTGGCGAGAGCGAAGCTGTGTACCCCGACCATGCGTGAGTAATGCACACGCAGAGAAGAGCATGCTGAGAGCTGACCTGAAAGCAGCAAAGAACGTAGCTGGTCTGTTATCCCAGCGGTTAATAAGCCTGAGCGGGTCCCAGAGGGTTTCGCCGTAAAGCACCTCGCCTGCAGAGGTCACGGCGATACCGAAGAAGCTGGTTAACGTGAAGGCGATGGGAATGATGCCGATTTGCACGTATTGACTTAGATCGGAGGATCAGTGCGTTGCGCTTCTAAGCAAGTAGAGGCTGGCTTACGCTCGCACTGTCTTTGCGTATCTCTGGTAACAGCATGTCATCATCAGGTAATGCAGGTCTGAACGAGGAGCGACTCACGGTGAAATCAGGAATGTTCACAGACAGCGTCGCGTAGATTCCCAATGAGCTGTTTAGGGCGCTTAGCCACGCCCAGCTGAGTGCGCTCCCAGAGAGTAAAGTGTGCTTGGGATCGAGACTCTGGGATGGGGGCACTCTGACCATTGCCCAAACGAACATTGCGAGCCATGCTGCGGGGACAATGGCGCTCTTGAGGGCGAAAATATAGCGGAGCTTCTGGGGGGAGATGAACATGAAGGGGAATTGGATGATCCAGTAGATGAAGTAACACATGATGCCTAGGGTAGCGTTGAGGCACAGTACCGAGATATTGTATGGGCAGGCAGGGCTCACCGGAAGTCGTGATGTTGGCGCCCTCTGGCAGCCGGTTGGGGATGTTGGCGACGGAAGGCCAGATAGCTCGAATCATCTGGTAAACACATTCTGCAGGACGAGTGGGTTCGTCAGAGAGAGAGCCTATGATATGGTAGGGTTACGGCGTATCTACCTGATCCAGTGTACGTCTGCGGTGGGGTGCGGAACGTTCAGAAAACGCTCGGGTACCTGGCAAGGGGGAATTGGATTCACCTGGATGCCAAACCTGTTCGATTCGGTTAGCGCAAGAAGGAAGATACGCTGACGTGAGACACGCACCAGAACATGGCTAAGATGGCACGACTGATAACAGTGAAGTAACTGAACCAGAAGCCGAACGACGACCGATTCAGCACCGGGAAGGCAATGTGCAGTCTTGCTCCAATGGTTCCGTTCAGAACGATAACGACCGCAATGATGACGTGCCCCACTGCAATGGCAGCAATGGCTTGACGCCTAGGAGCGTTGGGAGGTCAGTTCAAGTAAACCGACGCGTTGAAAAGGACATACCATGAAAGCCCTATGGCGAGCATGCTAGATGACAGCTGCCAGACAGCGACCTGGGGTTTCCTGGAGTCAGCTTTCCTAATCGCTAGGATAACAAACAGTAGGGTACCGACATTCGTGGCGTCGGAAATCCAGTACGCGACGTACGCCCAAGTCCCCCTGTAGGAAAACAGAAGGGTTAGTGATAAGAACGAACCAACTGGTGCAGATACTCGCCAATTTCTTAGCGGCCCCGGGGGCACAGGGTCCATATCTCGATTTGACCATTTGCTGCTGGGAGCGACGACAGAAGGGTGTTCTTCCAAGGCCCAGCGGTCTCGTCGGAAGAAAGCCATGAGAGACGAGAAGAAGAAGCGACGGCGGGGTAACTGAATTCAGGGCGCCCACGCCAATGGCAGGCAAGACATTCAAAGGACTTATCAGACTGTATGGATGCAAATGTATGTTGCAAAAGATTGAAAGATAAGAAAAAGTCTTGTGGAAATGTGGTCGTGGATAAGTTCTTTCGCCGGGGTGTATCAAGTTAACCGCGGCCTATAGACTGGTACTGTCATTCTCTAAGTGCTTCCACAATTTGCACTCTGCAGTTCGTGGGATCTCCAACTTGGATTTCAAGTGGGGTAAAAGAAGAGGGCAAGCGTAAGGGGGTGGGGTCAAAGTGGTGGAGGCTACTCAAGGTGCAATGGCTCACGTAATACTCGAGTAGTAACTATATAACCGGTGGCGAAGTAGCGGTCACGCACCAATCACTTCCACAAGAGATTGGTTTCATCACTAGGTAATCATTCACTCTCCTGACCACCATGGTGCACTCGGAGGCCTTTGATGTAATCCCCTACGAGGTGAGCAGCAAGTATTCTCTGGAATACTGAAAATCATTTTAACGATGAAATGCAACAGGATATCCAAGGAAATTGGAAGAAACTGGGTTCAGGGTCTTTCGGGAACGTCTACAAAGGTCCGTTGCCTTTGCTATATTGTTCAACCAATTGCTGAAGATCGCGTTAGGGACGTACCTTGGGATCGAAGTCGCCATCAAGGAAGTCCTACCTTCCAACGACTACGACGTCTCCAAGTACTTTGAGCGCGAATGGCGTCTGATGAAGGAATGTCGTCACCCTAATATTGCAACCTATATGGGGCTTTCTCGCGCCCCAGAGCCAGACCACAGGATCTTCATCGTCTCCGAGTTCATCGACAATGGAAACTTGAGAATGTACATTCACGATCAATCCAAACCCCTTCCTTGGCCCCTTCGCCTTTCATTCGCTACCGATATCACCCGCGCAATAGCCTACCTCCACGCTCGCAAGTGCCTTCACCGTGACCTCAAGGGGGAGAACCTTCTCGTCACCTCCAATGGGCGTCTGAAGATCACCGACTTTGGATTCGCCCGGATCTCGCCACGTAACGAAGACGAAGTGAAACGCCTGACGTTCTGTGGAACGGACTCGTACATGTCACCCGAAATCCTCATGGGCGACGAGTTCGACCTCTCGACCGACATCTTCTCTCTTGGCATCATCCTCTGCGAAATTGCTTGCAGAAAGCTGGCCGACGACGTGACGTTCAAGAGGTATCCACCGACCTTCGGGATTGACGCGGAAGAGGTCCACCGCCTTGCGACCCCTGGGTGCCCACCAGAGTTCATCGCGCTTTGTCTCGACTGCCTTGCAGAAGTCCCGTCACAACGTCCCACCATCCGAGTCATCTTGGACAAGCTTCGTGCAATCGAGGCGGAGGTGCTCATGCGCCCCGACGAGGCGACTGAGAACGTCGGCAGCGTCAAGTTCATGACGGGTGGAAAGAGGCCTGGTGCTGGTCCCAGGATTCCCAGCTTTGGAATGGGCATCGGCAAGAATATCAGGCATGGAGACGATAGCGACGACGACGAGCTGATGGAGGCCGTCAGTGGTCTTGGGTCGGTCAGTATACCTGATCATAGCGGTTGGGGCAATGGCTCCACTGGTGCGTTACTCTTCTTTATCTCTAGTATAGCATCTGGGCTGAACGCTTTCTCTCAGAACCTCTCCTAGAGAATACCCCCTCTGAGTATAGCACCACCGTCATCAAGTCTCATGGCCAGCAGCAATCCCACCAGGCACCGCCCTCCCTTTCCTCCATCCTCACTATTCGGCCTTCTCCTGATCCCAACGCCGTAGCGGATCCCTTACCCGTCGACCGCCATCCTGATCCCGCTGGTGTTACCGACTCCATGTTGACGATCGATACCCTCGACTCATACCATACCGCTCGAGGCAATTCTTCGATCATATCCTCCGCGTTCGCTACGGAAGGCGGATCCACCATCCGGTCTATCAATGGTGGCAACATCCACATCCCGCTGGTCCATCGCTTCACGTTGATCAAACCTGGCGCAAAGCCGAAGAGGAACAGCGGTAGTGGGGCGATTTCGCCTACCAATTCCACACAGGAAGTCGCCGGCTGGAACCCGTTGGATCTGTTCTTCTCCAGCGGCTTGCTTGTGGCTAAGTGCGATATCTGCGTCAAGAGACTGGGATGGAAGCCCGTCCTTGAATGTGATGACTGCGGTTTGCGGTACGCTAGTTTCTTCGTTCGCTGAGCGCCTCAACTGATCGACCGTCATTTCCTTTGACAGAACCCACGTCAAGTGTGGAGAACTTGCACCCCAGGACTGTGGCCTTCGCCCTTCCCGCCAAACGCATACCCAGATCCCTACTTCTCAGTCTTCCAGATAGAGACTGGTACCATCGATACCTCATAGGACTAGTACTTTATGATCATTGAAACGACTGTTACGACGCATCTGTACGACCTTCTGGTTCATCCCCTTTCTTCTACATTCCAGTCCATCCTTCTTTTACATACAAGTTCATTCTTTATTCCACGTAATCTTGCATTCTTTCTCCTTATGTATGTTGTGTTTTTTGGTTTTGTGTCATCTGTCTGCGAACTCGGTGCTGCACTTTCAGGCTGTCACTTTAACCGTCCGTCTACATTGTTGTTTCTCATACCATATCAACGTTCTTGTAGTTCACTTGCAACTGGTGCGAATCGGTGTTGGGGAACAGAGAGCAAGCAAAGGGGAAGCGTCGATCAGCAGATCAGAGCGAGCTTTCACCTCGACCTCCACGACTCAAATCTACTCATAATGACATCGAATCAATCTCGTGTGCCACTTCCTTTGTCTCTCGAAAGAACACTGTCAGTGCTGGACCCGGGAGTATATACGATGTACATGCGGAGGAAGAGCCCAACACGAACCCCACCATGACAACTTCGAACGCCCTAACTACTTTCCCTCTCGACGACGATCTCATTCATAAAGTCCTATGCTACTCGCCTACGTTCAAAGAGCTTGAATCTGCCATCCTAGCTTGTAAAGCCATCCATGCGTCTTTCACGGCCCACCCTAGGACGGTTTTCTTATGCGTAGCCAGGACATCTTTGGGACCATTACGACCTGCGTTAACCGTCATTCGCCTCGAGACGCAGCTCAGGGAATTTGACCGCAACGAACCACCCAGCACTAAGGGTAGCCAGGAGGTCAACGATGAATCCTTGGATGGCACTGACATCCGTGAGCTGGCTAAGCTTTCCGTCGTCGTTCAACAATGGGAGGATATGTATAGCTGGAGGTGAGCAAGTCTCTTTCATCCTTACGTATTTGAGACTGATCGCATACTGTTTGGGAAGGGTCAAAGACAAGTGTACTGAGCTCCATCGAATCGGACAGGTTCAAGACTGCTGTTTTCCGGGTGATGGTCTTTCATGCCGTCTTCAAACGCAACCGTTTCCGTGGACTGAGACCCTCCAACGGCGAGGATCCGGACGAGGAACTCGATTTAGCGGCCGACAAACAAGAACTGCTCGAACGGGATGCACGCAACTATCTCTCCCAACTCTCTGACCGGGAGCTCATGCATGTCCGTAAGTTCTTCGAGTTTCAAAGTTCTGTTTATTACTGGCTTATACGTAAGCTTGCTGACTCTCGTGAGTCTCTTTGGTCATAATGACACTGGGACGCATTGACTAACTCTCGATGATAGATTTGCGCGAGGTGTACCGTGCCGGCCCTCGGGAGGTGATGGAGCTGTATCTGAAGGCTCATGTGTCGCCAGACCTTCTGCCCTGAACGTGTGCGTGGTGCCCCCATAACATTTGGGGCTTTGAGGGCGTTCATTTCAATCAGGTCTTCGATACCCTTTCTCGCCTTCGCTCAATGAGGGCCGTCTCGGACGTGGATATGGTCGTTACAGACCCTTCGACCATACTTAAAAAATCTTTACCCACGCCGGATGCATGTAAGTAGCTCTCCGGGTGGTTTAATGGTCAAAAGATCGAGACACTCACTCCGGTTTCAGGCAACGCTTGTGGGGATGGCTCAGAAGCAGAGCTGTTCAATCAGTCGAGTGAGTCGCTCCACCGAGCTCGCCCTGCTAACAAACACCACATGCTAATCTATTCCACAGAATGGGACTACACTCGGGGATACTTCACAGACCTGCTCGGCCTTGTAGACACTCGCAAGCACTACTCGTCACTGCTCGATCTTACCACCCTGCGTATCCCCTTTCAGCGAGGGACGTTTCGTCATACCGCATATTCCGAGACCTCGACGCTGAGCTCACAAGCCCCAAGCTCAAGTCCAGAGTCATCTGCCAGCAAGTATTGCACACGAACCACCATCACCACACAGATCTTTGAGCGATACTTGGGTGGAACGGAGCACGAAGAATCGACGCCGTCAGGTTGGATCTGCGTCTCTTGTCTCGAGGAGATTATCAAGTCGAAGCTCCCCTGGTGGATTTCGGACTGGCAGAAAGATCGTGAGTGTCTGTTAGCCATGGTATCTTTCCTCGCTCGAACGAACAGTACTTCTAATAATGCCTACGCGACAACAGCCGGTCAACCAAAGGAGAATTGTCCGTATGGAGTCAATTGCGTCAATTAGGAAGACGACGATGATCACGCACGGGACTTTAACGTAAATCTCGTCCCTCCTGTGCAATAGTTCATTTGCTCACTCGTTCTTGGTCTGTATCTGCAGCACTTTTGCGACCCAGTGTTGGAGGGAAACGGGGAGGTCCCGGAACCGGAGCTGCCGCTTTGGGATATGAAGCGTTCCTTGCGTTCCAAATATCGAGCAAGGCGTCACAATCCTTTGAATGACTTGCTCCTTCACCTAAGTAAGATTGTTAGCTAGCTATACTCGGCCCAGCGCGGCTAGCTGCAAGCTTACCCAGTACGCATTCAGGAATGGAATCTAGTCGCTAGTGCTCTACATGGACGAGAGAAGAATCGCCAACGCGAATATATACAATGCGTTCGAAGATCACAAGGGACAACACCATGGCCAGGAACCCGCTTCAGCGTGTTTATTTGCTCTATCCATTGTACATAGAAACAGTCTTATGTAGCCATCTATTCGAACACCAGCCGTTGAACACAGCTACTGTATGTGAAGTGCTAGTGAACGATTTCCCCTCGTACCATGCCCATCAGGAGGGAGCCCTTGCATCTACTACAACCTTAGATTCAAATACTTACTGGATACATCATGGAGAATACTACTGCGTGCTCTACGGGAGTCACTGTGTTTTCTGTTAAAGTCGTATACTCGTTAATGCTGCTTTTACATGGGAGAAATAACCAAAAACGGACTAGAAACGTACAACACGTACAAGGCAATGCGATGAGAAGAGAAGAGACCATGATGGATGCAATGGTCTGTGGATCGATAGGACTGGGGAATACAAGTTGGAGGAAAGAAAGAAAGAAACGTCAAAAAACCACCTCAAAACGATGCCGAGAAATCCCTGTACACCTCCTGCTCCATCGCATCCCCACTACCTTCCCCTGGGCCGGGCGCCCTTGCCCTAGCTGCATCCATCTGCTGCGTCTTGAACCTCTTAATGGCCCTCAATCGGTGCTGCCAATTTGTGGTAAACTCCACCTGCTCCGTATCTCCCTGCGTGTGCTGGAAGATCGACGCGTACCAATCAGCCAACAACGCCAGCTGCCTCACTAACAACGGAAGGCTCTTTGCGCTGATCAGCTTAAAGTTGCCTATCGGAGTGAACTCGGACATTCCGGGTGCGCGCTGGACTATGACTTTGAAGTACTCGTTCTCATGCAGATTGTCTGAGAACGCGGCGATGGCGCCAAAGGAGTGCGGCTCGATGACGATGTTGATGAACTGGAACTGCGTGGAGAGCGTCTCGAAGCGGTAGGGAGTGCCGGAGTCGTTCCAGACAATCTTCACGAAATCATTTCCGAGATGGCGTTTCTTGTTGGTGCATTGCGGATCGTCGGGTAACGTGGGCATCATGGTAGCAGTGTGGTACAGCACTTGACCCGTGTCGTCCCACCAGGCGTATGCGTACTCGCCGTCCTCATCAGGGTCCAATCCACCGGCATACACGTCCACCTGGTCCCGGAGGTTGATCAACCTCCCCAGACCCTCCAAGAATCGAGTGTACGCGGGCGATCCGTGCGTATTCCTGAGGATCTCCGATTCGTCCGTCTGCCCTGGTGCGACATACATCACGCCCACCTTGTGTGTGTCGATGACTGGTGTTCGGTCAAGAGAACGAATGAAAGCAGGGACTTTGTCGGGATTCACGAGCATTTGAGGTTGTCGCGAGCTTAGGCGTTCGGGATACGATGACAGCTGAAGAGCGAAAAAGGACGGGTCGACCGCAACATCTTTTCTTCGCTGAGACGGAGCCGTTTTGCTCCAGACGTATCCAGTAACAGAATCAGGGTCTGTGGGCTTTTCGTCGTCCTCGTCGCCCTCTTCGCCCACAATGAGCGTTTTGTATTCCTCGCCCTGCTGTTGAGATTCAAGAACTCGGACTTCTAACAGCAAGTTGAAAAACGCACTTTGGATTCATCCTCCTCGTCCAGCGAATCAACATGGCCCGGACTACGATCCATAATCAGGCTGGCAACAGTGGACACCAGATCCGGATTCACATCCCCCGGTCCAACAAGCGGCAAGTTCTCCACCCTACAGAGGAACTTCGTGTACCCAGATGGCCTTCTCGACATCACCTCCACCCACCCAAGCTTGGGCAGACTACGAATCGTCACCACCGAGCTTCCCAGCACCCACGTCTTCTCGCTGGTGGGAATCGCCCTCGCTGCCCCAGGTACCGACGGCTTCATGAGAATGTCACCCAACACCGAGCTGGCGGGCCTAGGATCAGCCGAGGCATACGTGTACCTCGCGAGCCAGTCGAAGCAGACCTCCGAGGACTCGTCGACCTGCTCCTTTCCTTCATTCGCTATGAGCACCTGGCGGACGATATAGTTGACGTGTCTCGGTCGATCCGGTAGTTTGATGGCGAGGAACCAGATGTAGACGATGTAGTATGATATGACGCGCACGTATTGCGAGAGGGCCCACGGAATCGTAGGTGATCCTCCCATCCGGTTATGGTGCTGGAGGTACTGCAGCGCTACTCCGAATACCATCTTGTAGTCGTCATCCGTGAAGTTCGAGTAAAGTGATGGTCTGGAACCAACGACGCCGATGAACCCGAGGATGTGGACAGCCATCTCCGGAATCGACATGATTTGGGAAAGCTTCTCGAGGATCTGGGAGAGATACTTTGTCATGGAAAGTTCGAGGTCGAATGCGGAAAGCGTCAAGGCGTGCAGGCAACATTTGATCGTGGAGTGCTGCCCGTCTAGACCTCGCTGGAAGATGTCAACTAACATATGGCGCTGCTGTTTGTCGAAGCAGCGTTTGTAGCTGACCATGACAGAGAGCGTATGGTACGCCAATCCCGAGGCGTCACGATTAGGTATTCCACGAGCCCATCCATCAGTCTCCGCGTCGACGCTGTCCGACTGTACGATGGCACCACACATCGTGCTCATGATCTTGACGATCGCACTTCTGCACAGAGGTCCGCAGAATAGGTGCTTGTTGGCCAGCTGAGCGGGAAGATGGCACAGCACGTATGATAGCACCTCCCAATTGGCCTCCTTTTGCAGAATACCAACTATTGCGTCCAGGTACTCCGAGATCTGGAGAACAGCATCAGCAGGGCCTTCGGGGTTGTAGGATACCAAAGAGACGCTGGGTGTTTCCGACTCTGGAGGTGTAAAGGAGATGACGTCTGGGATGTACCACAAGGGTTCAGTGGGCCTGCGTCGTCCTGTGGATGCCATTAGCCTGGGCGCGCGAGACCTGCTCCTGCTTTGGTTGGAAGGACGTCCTCCACTTCGACTATTGATCGTTCGTGCTCGAGAGGGCCTTTGCTCGGTCCTCCGACTCCGCTCGCTAGGCTCAGGAGGACTCGTCGACGTCGACTGCGCATGGTTCACAAGCGCGGCCAGTGTCCTGACGTGGTCGTCCATGTCAAACCCGGTGTGTGCGTAATAGACGTGGTGGTCGCGGTCCGCTCTGAGGTGCATCACGAACTTGAGGATAGCCAAACGTACGCGAGGCGATGTTGTAGTGTTTAAGAGGTCAACTAGGATCATGTACACCCTCATCACCAGTCGGATACTGGTCTCGAATTGTGCAAGGGGTGTGAAGGCGAGCTGGCAGAAGACAGTGATCAGGGCGTTGATTGGGCCCACGGAGATTTTGCAAGAGCCTGCAGGTAATGGTGAGGGAGTCGTCCTGGCTTCGTGAAGGGAGGAGCCGGGAGTAGTGGACCCTGGCGGATTGCCGCTAAGCGAAGAGAGCAGTGACATGACGGACGGCAGCGCGGACGGGTTTCCTTGCCCCTGCACCTCTGTCTGGACTCTGGAAAGGACGGGAGGCGAGGCAATATTTGGATAACTGGTGGAAGTCGATCCAGCAGAGGGCAAGGTCATTTCTGCCATACCGGTAAGGAAAGGGTCGTCCTCTTCTTCCTCTGGATCCGAGTGCCCTTGAATCATCTGCAAGAATAGACCTATGTACCGATCCACGGTATCGTCATCGTTGTCGCTCTTCGCGGCGTCTACAGAGCTGAGGACAACCTCCTGACCTAAGACTATCCAGATCAAATCATAATCCTCGACTGCCGACGTGATATCCTTGAGCTGGCGCTGGCAAAATTCCATCACCAGATTCGACAGAGGCCTGCGGTAGACAGGCATGTCTTTGATGGAGTCATACGTATCTTTGAGGGCGACCATGACAGCCTTGCGCGTCAGCGGCCTCAGAGGCCCACAAATGACGGGGTTGGCGAGAAGGGAGCCCCAATGATCTAGCCAATCCAGGGAAGACGGCGATAAGAGTCGTTGCCTAAGCATATTGGACGGTAATCGGGAGGTGTCCATATCCGTTAGATGATCAGCTAGGAGTAGAAGTGTGCTGGATAGTGGCGGAGTCATGAATGTGGTGTAATCGCGTGAAAGAAGATGGGAGAGCGTCCGCAGGAAAGGGCTCGATGCTGACTGCGGTTCGTTGAGAGGTAGTTGTAGTGGTGTACCATCCGCATTGCTGTGAACGTGAACCATTCGTCAGAGATATCGATCGCAGTACTGGTAGACTGAACATACTTGAGGGTGTAAACATAGGTGCAAAGATTCCTAAGAGTCGCGCCTACAACCTCAGCCTCGTCCTCTTCCAACGAACCCTCAGGCTCCTCCCTTGAGTCAAACTCCTGAAGCACATCCTTCAGCACCCCAGCGACGTCGTCAAATATCCTCTCCTTCTTCGCTCTTCGCTCAACGGTCCCAGTGTCCAAAGAATAATGCGCCCACGCCTCGACGCACTGCTGCATCATACGGCGAAGCCTGTTGGATATCCAGCCAGATGTAGCCGCAGTCTCGTCCTTCGGCCACGCTCGCTCCATCACCTCTCGCTCCACGTCAAGGTGGGAAGGAGCCCCAGAAGGCGAATAGCCCAGAGAGCTCTCCCGCTGGATGTACGCCCTCGCGAGTCGGGTCTTGAGGATCATCCTGATTTCGTTGCGAAGCGTTCTGGCAGCGCCGATCGCGACCTGCATGCAGACATCGATGTCGGCCGGGGCGCTCGACGGCGGCTGGAGAAGCTGACGAAGGTAGTTGAAGCAGGTAGCGGAGTAGTGGCCGGAGAAGAGGTCGCTCAGAACGGCAACGACCTTATCTTCCGTGGACCGGCCTTTTCTGTGGACTGTTGCGACGGTGAGACGGGGAAGCCTGGATGGGAAGTACGCGAGTACACGGAAGAGGATGGCGAGGATATTTTTGAGATGCTCCCACGATAGTGTCTTGGCTTGCGATTTGAGGTACTCGAGGTATAGATGGACGGCGGTGTCCGCTGGTGTTTTAGCTGGGAGGACTGAATCGACCGAAGTCGATGAAGGGTGGCGTCGGTGTGAAGGGCGAGTGGGAGACATTGGATTCGTTATTTCGACGGCTGGTGATACGGACGGCACGTCAGGCATGCCGTCCAGCGAGCTATTGTCCAAAGCGACTTCCACCAGGTTCTCAAAGAACGTCAACATCTTGGCCTTCTCCCTCTCTGGCAAGCGCGATGCGACGTCAACGCTATCAAACGCCGCCGTCATGAATAGCGACAAGATGCCGATGCTTCTCTCCCGTTCCGTCGTCTCCGCCCTCTCAAGCGGCGAGAATCCAAGGCCCAATAATCCGACGAACGCCCCGCGAATCCACGTTCTGAGCACCTCCAACGCCCCAGCTTCGAGCCCCGACATCTCCTTTCCCCAGTTCGTCAACGTTCGAAGCGCTTTGAACCTCGCCTCCCAAAGCTCATGAGCCCATGCTAACTCCGGATCCAGGAAGTACGTGAAGTACGTCAGTCGGTCTGATGGCGTGAGCTGCGGTGCTTCCGAGTTCTCGAGGTACGTCGATAGGACGTCGAACCCTGCTGCTTGTATACTCGCCGGTGCATCCTTCGCGCACAGGTGAGCGAGGATCCTGTTGATAACGATAGGCTGGGGCAATGGAGATGCCGAGGAAAGGACGTTGGCGAGGGATTTCGCGTGCTGGACACTGGGGACCACTGGTGGCGTCAACGCTTCAATCAATTCTTCGAGAGGCATCGGATGGGTCGTAGTCGTGAGATAAGGCGTTGCAATCTCTTGTTTCTGTTTCCTCCACGGAGCGAACGAACCGAATGAGTTGGCGGCAAAGGAAGTGTTCGCCCGGGGTCTCGTTGCGCGACGCCCACCGTCATCGTCTTGGTTTGACGGGGACATTCATAAGTGACTAATGTCATAAATAGCAAGCTAGTGTAAGAATAGTAGGCAACACGAGGGTGAGGAATGTTCACCTGCTGGTCCCACGATAAGCAAGAGGCGCGTCAAAGACTGGCGCTGAAAATGACTAGATAACGCGTGGGAACGGTATCAAGAAGAGATTCGACGTCCCCGGGCCTATCGGATAGGGCTTGAATGTGCTTCGATATCTGTACGTTGTCGCCGTCGACCGAGTTGTTGGGAACGTGTGGAAGGAGAGAGCGGAGTGAAAGAGGCTGGCAAGCCACGGAACGGCAGGCTAAAACTTGATGAGACTTGCATCCAATCATTTCAACGACTGCATCATCTCGACCTGGCAGAAGTGCCGACGTTTCGCTTGATAGTCTGGCTCTCTGGGCATTTTACAAACACACAAATGCACGACATGACTGGTAGGGTACTACACACAGGCGAGTGTGTAATCACATCTAGCGACTTCCTCAAATCTCCCCACATGTAGCTAGTTTGAGTATCTGTCCCTTAATAGGTGAGTTCGCTCTTCTCCGTGCAATCGCACTTTCACAAACTACCAGCTACAAGGAGGAAAGCTCGCACTTTCACAAACTACCAGCTACAAGGAGGAAAGCAATCAGTATTCCGTCGACGCAATAGACCCGCCAGACAACTCACCTAAACGCCTCCGTATGTAGATGTACCAGGCCACAACTCTTATTCTTGCCCGACGCGATATCCAACTGCACCTGTGCAACAGCATTCCGAACATCGAGGTTGAACGAACTCGGTCCACACGCTAGGGATATCCAGGTCAGCAAGCACATCGGTAGGAAAGGAAAAGATGGAGGGCTGGACATACTAGCGATCCCCAACGAAGAGCTCTCCACGCTAGCGCACCTCTCTACGAAGGTGGCGAGGTTCGGTCGGCCCATCATGTGCTCCAGTCCCCAATCCATTGACCCCTTCTCATCGTGATCGTGGACGTTGTCGCTGGTGTCGTTGCCAGTAATGAAGATCGAGATCTGGAGGACGTCCGGAGGTAGGAGTTTGGATGCTCGGGCGAGAGCGAATTCGAACCAGGAGATGCATTCTTGAAGAGGATTTGAGAATGATAGAGGAAGCGTAAGTAGGAGAGAGCGTACCTTGTCGCCTGACGGCCCAGATTAGATGGATCTTGCGAGGTCGCGAGGCGTTGCTCTCGTAGCGTTGTGCTAAGTCTAGCAGAGTCGGCGTGATAAAGCTTGCACCTATACATAAATCAGACGTATCAGCGGACTGGTCCCACGAAAACCAACAAAGTCCGCACCTGAACCACCGGCCAAAAGCAGTACCGTGTCAGAGTCCGACATAGGCACCAAATACCCCCCATACGGCCCATCCAATACAACTCTACACGTCGCACTTCCTTCAGCCGCGAAGGATACCATCCTCCCAGTTATACCGCCCAAGCCGCGCGAATAAAACTCGACGATGGAGTCCTTTCCCGCCTCATCAGGGATACTAGCAGCCGTGAACGGATGCGCCGTCCACGCATGCGCGCCCATCCCCACAAACCGAACGGAGAAGTGCTGCCCGGCTTTCCATCGAAGACGCGTAGGAACGCTGATTTGGGTGAGATTGTCGGCTTGGGGAGTAAAGGTTGCGGTGTGGTGGAGGCCGTTGTAGAAGAACGCGCGGATGTAACGAGCGGACCAGGCGGAGAACCAGATTGTTAGGGTGGCCCAGAAGTAGTGCCTGTGAGGATTCAGTGTCAGGTGGGTGGATGGAAGGAGAGATGGAAGGAGGCTTACCATGAGGTGAGTCGGTAGTTGCAGTGGATGAAGAGGAAGAACATGAACATGAATGAGACTCTGAAAGGGGAGCTTCAGTGATAAGTTTGTATCTCAAGGGTTTTGACGCACAGGTAGTGGAGTCTGTGGTGTCGATAACGGTCAGCGAGGGATAAGTACGGAAGGTCCGATATAAGCTCACTTTTTGAACGTCTCGTAGTATCGGTTACGAATTGGGCCAATCGACATGATCACCAGCCAGGTCTACATAGCCAGACCGAGAATCAGGGAGACAAAAAGAGATAAGAAGCCTGTAAGGAGTACTAACCTGAGGTATCAGAGCAGCGACACCGGTCCAGTAATACACCTTGGTGCGGTAATACTCAACCATCAACCCTTGCTTGATGTTATACACAATAAACGGGAACGTGTGGATCAAGGACGTGCCCCCTGCGAACCTGGTTAGACAGCGTCACGGTGCAGTGCAAACTCAAAATTCTGTACACATGATCCAAGCAGTCCAACGATGAAAAACCTGAAGTTGCTCAGGATGAACACCAGTCAAGTACCCAACCCAGTTCACCTTCGTCGCGAATGCACTGGAGGACGGTCAGTGTGAGGGACTCGTACAGGTCCCAGAAAGGGCGGGCGTACAATATGAAGGGCATGATCGCGATGGATATCCATCCGGTTCTCGTTCCCAGTGGAGGACTGTGGCCCATTCCAGGCGCGGGCCAATAATATGTCGTTTTGGCAAAGGAAAGGACTGAGGAAAGAGAAGCCGTTGAGCTCAAGTATCGAACGTACAAAATGGATCCTTACCGACAGCAAAGATGATCATTGCCACTACGATGAGCAATTGTCCCAGAGGAGGAGAATACCAGTCGAATCTTGCAACATAGTATTGCCTAGCTGAGAGGTACCTGTACAGCGCAACGGGCGTTCGAATGGTAGACCTAGAGGTTGACCCGAGTTCGGGTAGTTCGGGTTCCGCCCAGAAGAGATAATAACCAGGGCTCTCACCTTCCCTGAAGCTTGAACCTGCCCAGTATGTTGGCGAGCATGAAGAATGCTATACCACCGCAGAAGAAATAAAGCGTCGCGTAGCCATAATCCCAGTCTGCCGTATACCACTGTAAAGCATGCTTTAGCGATGAAATACACATGATCAAGAGAAAGATATACGTTGAGAAAGGGCTGCTTCTTCAACCAGGAGTTGTAATCCGGAAATTCCATGTTTGGATCGTGCGTTTCCCGTACGGAATAAAACAGTACGGGCTTGGTTAGAAAGGGTAGACCCATCGTTGTTGCCGAGAGGAGTGAGATAAAAGCAGGGTGAGCACAGATGATGTTTCCGTGCTTCTCTTAATAGTGCGTGGGGAGCTCTGGGTAAAAGGACGGGCCATCCAATTATATTCGTGTACTCCATATTGTCTCCCCAGAAATATTAGGCCATCCGTATCGCTTCCGTTCTGGACTGGATGATATAGACGAGGTCCAGGATCAAGAGAGAAGGTGGCGCTGGTCCGGCTTGCTTAAGAATTTCGCCGCGGCACATCAATGATGACCCACGGCGAAAGAGTGATCGACCAATCGCATAAACGCGTTGTTCGCTGGGGCGAGTCTGTGTTCGAGTATCACACCAAGAACTCCGTCCGCGAAACTTGCTCTTGACCACCATGTTGCTGTTCTTTCCCCCCTACCCTCCCAATTTTTCCTCCTCTGGCCATCGACTGTTTATCCGCTTTTCTCAACCATAATTTGCATCTCTCATGTTACTGCAGTACTGGCATACTATCGCAATGCAGGCGCTTGCTTAGTCTGATATTCGCTCGAGTCTCGATGCTAGTCACGGTGAGTGTTAACATCCATCTCTCCATCTTACACTGTACTCATCAACGACATCCAAATTCACAGATCTCACGCTCGCATGCGGATTATCAGCACCTCAATCTTCAGGTTCAAGATGGTCCAACTTGTAGACCAACGTAGCTCGTCACGCTCCACCAGTGGTCCAGTGTCGCCAGCCAGGATGTCAACGACGAGCAAGTCTTGTCAGATCAGGATCTGCTGGACCGCCCCCTGCCAAGCACCCGTCTCGCCGTGGTCTATCCGACACACTCAATAGGTCGCCCGATGCTTGCGGTTTCCAGTACCCAGCTGACTTGCTTCATCGGCAACGCCACTTCGATATGAGGGCAGAAAAGGACAAAATTGGAGTCTACCCTCCTGTTCATTCATTGGGGTGCGGTGGGGCTTACCGCTGTCCTGGGACAATTATGTTGATCATCGTTCTCTCACCTCAGAATTGGGGCTTGTGTAACTGGGCATATCCGATTGGTGTGCGAGATTCAGGCATAGCACTATAATGCGACCTGCCCTGAAGTTCGATGTATTAGCCTAGACCAGTGCAATATACTCATACGCTCCTTGCTGCGTTTTTCCTCGACCTTTAGCACTAGCGAAACGACCATGAAGCCGAAAATCCTGTTTCATGAGCAGGGAGGTAAGAATGTTAATCGCAACGCCCAGCAGAAGGTACAACGAGACTGGACGTACTACACGCGAAACTGATGCATCTCTTCACCCTCGCCGCATTTGACGCATCACTCCCCAGTACCGCCAAACAGCTATCACTGGATTCAATGTGGATCTTCGTACACCGATAGTGTTCCGCTGTCTCACCAAACAGGAATAGACCCGGAGGTGTTCGCTGCTTGATGTTAAAAGTAAACTCGGAAAAGCAGTCGAGAAGGGAGGATAAGGCGGAAGATATGCGTCGATGGGTAGCTGGAAGGGCGTAGGACGTGCTCGCAGGCTTCTTACGACGATCTAGTCTTCACTCCTACACCAGCAAAATGCGGACAAGTGCGAGCGAGGATGGAATATCAAAGACCGTGTAGGCTTTGTCCGAGGCTCCGGCAGTGGCGATATCGAACGCGTCCTACGAAGGTAAGCCCGTGCTCTTTAGAACCGGCAGCCTCCACTGGCAAGTCTAAAACGCCATGACCTTCTGCAGCTGCAGCATCTTGCCGAAAGGCGTCTCTGGGAGCCTGCTGGTGTAGAGGGTATAGCAAGGACTGTGTTGTGCTTTCTTCGTCGTTGCTGCGAGTTGGATTGGGATCGAGTACCGACCTTGTAAACGATGCGTGGGGAGTTCCCAGTCCGAGGTATCTCAGCTAAAGCAGTCTCCTCTGCTCCACGGCGATCAGGTCAAGGTCGTTCTGGAATGCTTCGCGATTTCGTGACAGGCTCCCCACCCGATCTGAACATAGCAGGAACGACATCAACGAGGTCGGTCTCATGGGTTGGAGAAGAACCGCCTGGATGCAGAACATTAGATAGGCCTGTAGACGGAGGTAACGAGATGGCTTGCTTACATGTAACATCCAACATCATGCATAGCGTATTTGACGTACATAGCAACTTTGAGAACACCGACCTCCGCGCGGTCTGGTTTTGAGCGTACGGGTGACCTGTTTCTCGAGATACCGCAGGTCGGATCTTTTTCGTAGACTCTTCGACAGGCTAGTTGCGTGCCTCATCAGCAGCGATGAGCTACGAGACATGGCTCAAACCCAGAAACTCTGGAGTTGGTATTGGTCGCGTGCCTAAGTAGCGTCCGTTGGCCACCGATACGACAGATGAGAACAGGCCAGGGCGATTAAGCCAGTACTGATATCCGCTGGGTATGTGTCATGTATGAACAAGGTCGGTGGGCTGCCAGGATCGGCTGCAACTGGGTGTCGTAGGTGCTGCTGGGGACCTTGCGGAAGGAGTAGATACAAGGAGGAAGGGGCTCGCCAGGGCAGGGCTGCCTGAACGAACGCGAGTGCCTCGATGACGATGTCATAGCTTGGGTTGACACTGATACTGGTGCCGTCCTCGTCGAAGCCGCGACTTGTAGCAACATCGAAACCTCCCCGGTTCTCTCCTGGACTATCTTCATTGTGGCAGAGAGCGATGGGTCCCTGGGCGTGTCCATCATGTGTAGCTCCACAGAGGGTACCGGTCTTGTTGGCCAATGGGACTGTATCTTTAGTTTGTCGTAGGCTCTGCTAGGGTGGAGAACACTTCCTTGCGGCTTGTTCGCCAGATCCTGCTCCGTCCCATCGACGTCTTCTTGCTACATAGGTGAAGCCTCCCCTCTGCCTCGCCTGAGAGCAGTGGTGGTGCGGGCTGAAGCTGCCTCTCTCTGCGTTCGAGGTCGGAAGGTCGGAGTGATGTGGTCTGAAGGGCGACATATGCACAAAGGAGAACCGGGAAGGTATGGACTTCAAATGTGGAGGGAAGCCAGAGTTCATCGTCGCCTCGATGTCATCTTTATCCCTGGAGTATTCGAACTCCTTTTGACACATGTAGGGACGGCCCAAGGAAAACGAATTCCTGGAAGTACGACGCTGTATTGAATCTGCCTGACAGTGACTGTAATAACATGCTGTGTTAGTATGAAGCGGATAGAGGGGGATGTGTAGGTGAGGGATGTGTAGGTGAAGGATGCACGGACCTGTAATAATATGCAACTTTATCAGAGTTCTGTTCCCAGGTCGCTATTTTTCGCACGTTCTGCCTTGAATTTCGCTACTGTGGGTTCGTCATTCTCGGATGCAGGCCAAAGGCTACCGTGTCAAACAAATGCGCCACTTTCTACAGAACGATGGTTGATTCGCATGCATTCAGGACCTTGCACTATCCCGTGGCATTAGAGATAGCAGGAGAGTTAGTCTCTTGTGGTGGGCTGGTGTCGGAGATTGTGTTGCTAAGTGAGTAGAGGCAGTCAAGGTCCTGACTCAAGGAGATGCGCGGATTCCCAACTCAAAGGCTCCCTCACATGACCGTGCTGCAGTTAACCCGCGCTTTCATCCAACTTTCATTCAACTTTCATCTCGTACCAGTCTCGTACCCTACTCATCATGCTCAACTTACCTCCATAAGACGTAGCGCTCCTCCACGGCATCACAAGCTCTCTCAGCCGTGCCAGACGTCCACAGCGGCGCCCAACATTGTGCAGAAGCATGCGTCTCCGGCATGCTCCAAGTTGGCTTCATCCACCTCGAAGGCGCCAAAGCACCCGGGAACGAGTTGGCTCATGAATCTGCACTTCCCAGACCCACTTAGGCCACTCCCTCTGCGGACAGAAAGCAGTCGTTCCTCAGTACCAAGCTCGAAGCCTTACTAAAAGCCAAACGTCAGATTGTCGAGTCCAAACTTCTCGGGTCACTTCAGAAGCTCGGGCTGCACTACGTCAATACGTATACGGTGCACAAACATACGCGACCGGTAATCATGCATGTTTGGCAGAAGGTGATCGAGGTCAAGGAACTCGGGCTTATGAAGTTGAAGTCAATTGGGGTGAGGACCTTCAACAAGTTGCAGATCATGGCGCTGCTCGATGCGGAGATTGAGGCTGTCATTGTCAATCAGGTAATTTTTTATCCCAACCATTATTCGTTCCATGTACAAAGCTGATTATAACACGGCCATAACCCAGATCGAGCATCGTCCCCTCGTATACCCTCTAGCTACGTCTCGACTTTGAGGTCAAGCACAGGAGTTCTATGTCGTATTTGCGTCTTTCTCCGCTTCTCTCTTCGAGGAGGTCATCGAAGGCCTGGTGAAACTCGTGCAGTTGTTCGCTGGGAAGCACAGGCTGACGACGTTGCTGGCGTATGCCGACGCGACTTTCAAGCCTCGTGGCTCGTGGCTCAAGCCTCAAGGCTCAGTGCCATTTCAACGAGTACGATGGAGGAGAAGCGTTCGGACGTTGTTCGTCTGTCCGCGGAGTAGGTGATGCAGGTTCAACGTTACCGGGCAGAGTCCAGCATCGCGCGTTTGTGAGTAGCCTCCTAGTTCGGCGCTGTTCATTGTTGCTAAAATATGGTTCCCTGACAGGACTTGGTCCCGCCCATGGACCTCCACAAGTCTACATGTACATGATCATATCCCTGCATAATCGCGTGCGTTGCGCGTCGTGTCGGTATGTAGTCGTCATAACCTAGTCGAAGAGTGTCCCACCATGCTTGGGAATGTGTATATCCTATATTTCAAGAGCAACACGCCGTCCCATCGCCTTTCCCTTCTTGTCTGAGAGCATCAGACTAGGAAAGGGACTAGGCATTCTGCTTTGCCCACGCTGGTCGGTCGATGTGAGTATTGAACGACTTAGTTTCTCCAGGTCACTGTTCTCAGAACGCATTCTTCAACACTCATCCTCTGCTCAATTGAAGTCTCGATGATCACCTCTGTATCGATCTATCTCTCCTTCCCGCTCGCCCAAGGACGCCAAACAGATCTCAGCTGTGGCTCACTACAACCTGGGCTAGTAGCTCGTTGCCCATATATTCATGATCATTTCCCGGTTCCGTTGTGCTCCTGCGTACATACAACCTAGTTGCCGCAAGGAGAAGCCAGACCACCAGATATCACCTACGAGTCAACACATATTAGGGGGACAGCCCAATGTATTATAC
>ML178852.1:162080-189552 GCA_004369125.1 Pterulicium gracile
GCCGAGCCGAGGCTTGGAGACGTAGACTGAGAGCTGTGGTGAGATGGAGCTTGCTGCTCGGACGAGTCCGCCTGGTGGCATCGCGCCTGCTCACGCTCAACTCTTCGCAGCAAGCGTCAGCGCGTTCATCGGTTTCGACCTGCGCATCAACAAGCCCCCATGCGCCCACTCCTGCTTCCGAGCATTATCAAGCTACATGCTCCCGTGCAGCATCGTGCCTGAAGGCCCCCGGACACGACCACGACCACGGAAACACCGCGATGACCTCGGGAGAATGTCGAGCGGGCGATACAGCGTGGCTGACGAGTCTGGCGTAGTGCATCGACCAGAATGCGCCGCTGACAACGTCCCGTTGTCCGCTCTCCAGCTGTTCTGGGAGGAGAGCAGTAACGGCGATCCATCGATTCAGTCCAAATGGGACTATGTGACGACGCTTAGCCATATTTCCGGAGAGCCGAAAGAAGCACCGGTGGACGAGGTCCTCAATACGACTGCCTTGTTCTCGGAGGCGTCCTGGACTACCAATTACGGGGTTCTTACTATTTTCACGGAGTTCCAGTTCGTTACGGCTAAATATGGGTACGTGAAAGCAAGAATTCAAAACATCAACGTGCTGACTTTCGGGAATCTAGAATCGCGATCCTCATGACTGGCTTTGCGACTCCCATTGTCCTGACGGTGTTGGGCCACCTACCCTTCATGACAGGCGCCTCGGACAAGCTCAGGCATTATCTCGTTTACCCCAGTGTAATCGGGACTTACCATGTTCGCCCCTTGCCCTTCAATCTAGGCAATAGCCCGACCATTGGCCATGCCATCTTCATACTCTTCTTCCTCACCATTACCGTCGTCCTCACAGGCGTTAGCATCCACTCCACCCAACCTCACTCCTTCTTCACCAAGTACCAAGAAATCATGAACCTCACCATGCTTCGTACCGGGATCAACGCCTTCGCCCTCCCCCTGGTCATCCTCTTCGCCGGGCGCAACAACGCCCTCCTCTGGCTCACCAACTGGTCACACTCCACGTATACCCTCCTCCATCGCTGGATCGCCAGGATTTTCGGGCTCTTCACTACCGTACACTCCATCCTCGCTCTAATGACCTACAAGGACATCGGAGCCTACCCCGTCGAGGAAAAACTCCCCTACTGGATCTGGGGCTCCGTCGCCACAGTCACAGTCAGCATCATGCTCGTCCTCAGCGGGCTGTACTTACGCCGCGCGCAGTACGAAATCTTCATCATCTCCCACGTCCTCCTCGCGATCTTTCCATCGTCGGATCGTGGTACCATATCTACTACCGCTTTGGCCTCACTTGGGGCTTCGAGCGGTGGATCTACGCAGCGGCGGCGGTGTGGATGTTCGATAGGCTCATGCGCGTTGGGAGGATTTTGAAGAATGGGATGAGGAGGGCGAGGGTGACAGCTGTGGGGACGGGGCATGTACGCGTGGATGTGAATGGGATCAGGTGGAGTGGGGAGCCGGGGAGACATTGCTATGCGTATTTCCCAACGCTTAAGCCACTCCGCCCATGGGAAAACCACCCGTTCTCCGTTATGCCCACATACATGCTGCAGCTAAGTGCTGGGGCGGACGTCGTCGTCGATGCAGTCGGCGGCGTTCTCAGGCACGGCGGGCTTGACGTTCTTTATCCGGAAATCTGCGGGTCTGACGCGGTATCTGGAGACGAACCCTAGCCTGCCTATCCTCCTCGACGGTCCTTACCCCAATAACGCGACGTCCAGTATCATGGAGTGTGACCGTGTTCTCCTCATCGGCGGTGGCATCGGTATCACTGCCCTTCTTCCGTGGAAACAGGCGCACCGGAACGTTAAGCTCGCTTGGAGCGTCAAAGCCGCGGATTCTGCCCTCATCGATGCGATCCATCCTGCGCTCGACACGTTGCCAGCCGTCGATAAAGACGTGAGGATCGGCAACAGGCTCGATGTGCGCGCGTTGTTGGAGAGCGAAGAGGCAAAGGGGTGGGGTAAGGTCGGGGTCGTGGTGTGTGGGCCTGGAGGGCTGTGTGATGATGCGAGAGTGGCGGTGGTTTCGATGAGGGGAAGAGGGGTTTGGGTGCTGGAGGTGGATGCGTATTCGTGGTGATGGTGGTTCACTGCTATTGCGTTTCGTTACTGGATAAGAATGGGCTCTGTGCGGACGAAGAGCGAAGTGACGACGATGAGGAGAACAGTGTTCCTGGGGCTTATGTGTTTTCGCTATTGTTCATTGTGTTCTGGCTTATACCTTCTCACGACGACCTTTAGTCAAGGTAGATTCTATAAGGATTGCTTGAGCACTGCCCCGCTTTCATGGGCCTCGCAGCCACTCTAGTTCGGGCAGCTGGCGGCTAGGCCGGTGAACATTGCCCTCTGTGACATTCACGCACACGTATCACTCACTTCACCTACGGAACTCTCGCTGCGCTGCCTCTGAGTGCAAATAGAATCTTAATCGCGGTGGGATTTCTAGTTCAAGACGAGTATGTCATTCGATGGTTCTAACCGGATCTTTGTGCATGTCTTCCCTCGCGACTGTTGAGCACTAGCGACTGAGCTGCCAT
Organism: Pterulicium gracile; assembly: GCA_004369125.1. Classification (NCBI taxonomy): domain Eukaryota; kingdom Fungi; phylum Basidiomycota; class Agaricomycetes; order Agaricales; family Pterulaceae; genus Pterulicium; species Pterulicium gracile. The sequence goes on from ML178852.1 coordinate 164,647, forward strand.
TGCTGATGATAGTATCGATATCGTACCTGTAATGTTCTGAGTAAGCTCACAGCCATCTGCGCTGAGCACGGCCAACTGGCCATGCATTAGATGTGGAGACGAAAGGCGTCGAAAGCACTATGAAGCCCAGTTCCCAAGATATCCTCCTCCACCGGCGTTGACCTATACCTGCGTAACCAGAACGGCTCCTCCGGTATCTCCCCGACTTACTCCAATATACCGGGTTGCAAAAATGCTACAGAAACAGATGGAAATGAGTGAGTGAACAGCCCACTAGACAGTAAGAACGGATTTACATTGAAGTCCTTTGCGTGAGCGTTACGATACCGGTGCTTCTGATTCCCACAATTGAACCCATACGGACAGTCCTCCTTTGGCGGTTGACAATGACTGTTGTCATCACGAAGACGTTGTCAGAAGTACTGTGCGTGCCAGCCAGGGGAGATACCAGACACTCACGATCTTTCTGCCAATCCGAGATCCACCACGGAAGCTTCAACTTGATGATATTCTCCAGACAGGAGACACAGATCCAGTCTGACGACGTCAATCCCTCGTACTGCGTCCCGCCCAAGTATCGCTCAAAGATCTGTGTGATGAGGGAGGTTCGTGTGCAGAACTCCGCAGAATCGATGGTCGATGATGCTGAGGCTGATTCTACGGCATTTAAGCTCGGCGCTGAGGTTGAGTGTGCGGTACGAGGAAGCTTCCCTCGCTGAAAGGGCTCGCGCAGGGTGGTAATGTCAGGCAGTGACGAGTAGTGCTTGCGAATGTCGTCAAGGCCAAATAGGTGAGTGAAATATCCTCGAGTGTATTCCCATTCTGTCGTGTAAATCAGTATGATGTTTTTCTCAGTGGATGAAACGACTGACTCGACTGATTTAGTAGCTACGGCTCTGTGGCAGACTCGCAAGCTTTACCTGTAACCGCAGTCAGTGTGTCGATCCCTTGATTGACAGACCACTATGAGATCTACTTACACGTGTTCGGCATGGGCACTGAGTCGTCTAGTATGGTCGAAAACCCCCGAGCGACCATAGTTACGTTGAAAAAGACATGAATTGAGCGACAACGAGTAGCTCGATCAAAAGCTTCATGGAGATGAACGCCCTCAAAATCCCAATGTTGCGGAGGCACCACACATACGTCCATGGGCAGAAGGTCTGGCGACTCGTGCGCCTTGAGATACAGCTGCATCACCTCCCGAGGGCCGGGACGGTACACTTGCTGTGATTCTGTCAATGAGGGATCAGTCTGCTTATTCCGGACGAGTAGAGTCAAAGAGACTCACGAGAGTCAGCAAGTTTATGTAACAGCCAGAAACAGACGGAACTTTGGAACTCGAAGAACTCGCAGATGTGCATGAGCTCCGGGTCAGAAAGCTGGGAGATGTATTTGCGTGCATTTCGTTGGAGAAGTTGCCTCTTTTGAGCTGCTGCATCGAGAGCCACATCCGAGTCCCGACCGTTGGAGAGTCTCAACCCACGGAAACGGTTGCGCTGGAAGACGGCATGGAAGATCATCAACCGGAACATAGCAGTCCTGAACCTGTCCGACTCGACGGAGTTCAGTACACTTGTCTTTGATCTCCAGTCTTTGACCCTTCCCAAGTGATATGCAATCATAATCAACTGCAAGTACGACTCGAGTTTGAAAGAGACTTGCACACCTCCAGCTATAAAGATCCTTCCATTGTTGAACGATGACGGAAAGTGTCATTCGAGGATTCATCGCTTACCTCCTGGAGGCTCGCAGTGTTGGATGTCCCATTACGGTCGAACTGCCTCTCAAGGCAAATGGCGATCAGCGCAAGTCGTATTGGTCCCAGAGATGTCCTTGCGACGCATAAGAAACTCATCCTAGGATGGAGTGTGAAAGACGCATGGATAAATTTACAAGCTAGAATGGCGGATCCGAGGTCTTTGGACGTGGACAAGTTGCAAAGAACTTTATGAATGAGATCGTCGTCGAGAGGGAAAGTAGTGAGCGTGTTCGTCATAGTGGGGCTCGTGTTGGGCTCTTCTTCCGCATGCACATTTTATATACCCCCAGGTCCAGTACTGGCAAGGTAGGAAGAGTTAACCTAAGTGGTGATAGTTGTTGTTCTTTCAAGAGACAAAGAGAAGTGGCACACGAGGTTGATTCGATGTCATCATGAGTGGACTCTGGCCGCTCGAATCATCTAGTAAACAAATGTCTGAGCACGATACTGACCTGATCCAGAGGGTGTGTTAGGCCAAAGTGCAAGAAACACTGACAATGAGAAGTGCGTACCAAATAGCAAGCTTGATGACGTGAAGTACCTGAAATAAAGGCCGAACGATAATGCTAAGCATGGAAGGTCCAGAGGTGGATGCTGGGCCTCAGCGTCTGGGTAGCCATGTTCAGCTCGCCAGGTTGAACAGGCGAGATTCGAATGGAAGAGAGTTGGTAAAGCTAGAAGACGCGACAAAAACGAGAAACAGAAGTGTATGGTTCAAGACCACTTTTATTGGTAACAACTCTACATCCGCTTTAAAGCTGCGATCATCATGCGCGTTTTGTAGCATCCATTCCCTTCGCCTCCTCCCCATCTCCCTTTTTCAGATACCCCTTCGGATCATCGATGATGCTCTCCATATACTCCAGCGCAGCCTGCAAAGGAGGGAGAGAATCACTAGTACGGCCGATATCTAGAGGAATCATTCGCGAAATCGCTGCGCACCCTCCCGACTTCGCTGAGCTCTTCTTCGCCCGTGCCGTTGAACGTCTCGAACGTCGTTGAGTCGGGGTCGAGAAACGCGTCGTCATCACCTTCGTCTTCGTCGTCGATGGGGTCGGGATGCAGGGACGCGCAGAAAGAGAGGGTTTCGAAGATGATGTCCACTGGAGGTGCGTAATGTGTGAGCGAGCAGCTGAGGGACAGATGGATGGAATGGGGACGTACAGTTGGAAGTGTCAGTAGGGGTCAAATTCATCTCGCGCATCGGCGCGTCCTCGTCTTCTGGTTGTGGTGCTGCCCCGGGCACAGACTCGTCTAGTTGACAGTAGATCGAGGGACCGGATGCGGCGCGGGAAATGGCGTGGAGGGTGATGGAGGGGTATTCGATGCGGAAGCCTTTGCTTGTGGTTTGAGAGAAGTAGAAAAGTGCGCTATAGGGCAATACGTTAAGCATGGACGGCATGAGCAGAATAGAATAGAGACGCACCTCTCGGTGATGTACAGCGAGCCCTGCTTCGCGTCTCCTCCCTCCATCGGCGGGTCAAACAAAACATCTACGCCATCCTTCTGCAGCCTCAAAACAGATGGAATATCAGCAAACGAAGCTGGAGTAGAGGTTTGCAGAGCATGATGGTCCGCAACCGAGATGAACGCGGGCAGGGAGTCGATAAGAGAGATAGCCATGAGTCATATGACCCTGACGCCCTTGTGATACGACGCGAACAATGGGTGGTTCATTCATTTAGAGGGCCTGAACGCGCCCTTTCTCCTCATACCATCATTATGGGTGTCCCGGGTCTCTGGAAGGTCAGCAACATCCCCTTGCTTTTATCAACGAGATCACTCAAGGTATTGATAACGTCAAGGTCCTCGAAAGTGCGTCCCAGAGCCGCTCACTCACCGAACTCGCCGTCGACGGCTTCGTCAACAATCGCCAGTACCAAGGCTACCGAATCGGCATCGACACTTCCATCTGGTTCTTCCACGCCGAGGGCGGCAAAGAGGGAGAAAACCCGCACCTGCGCACCCTGTTTTTCCGCTGCTGCACACTCATGCACGCGCCGTTCCTCCCTGTGTTTGTGTTCGATGGACCGCACAGGCCACAGTTGAAACGCGGGCAGGCGATTAACCGGCAGAAGCAGAATGCGCTGACGCCGTCTGTGAAGGAGATGATTAGTGCGTTTGGGTATGAATGGCGTCAGGTACGTTACTACCGTCTATTTCCACCTATTCTCTGGACTCATGGTGGTACAGGCCCCTGGTGAAGCAGAAGCCGAACTCGCATACTTGAACATGACTGGTCAAATCGACGCCATCCTCTCCGACGACGTCGACACCTTCCTCTTCGGCGCCACCACCGTCATCCGCAACCCCTCCATCTCCCTCCCCTCCAACATGGCGAACCCAGCCCTCAACTGCGCAGGGAAGAAAGACGTCAACTGGTCTCGCGTCTTTACCTTCCCCCACGCCACCCTCCCAGGCTTGACTCGAGAAGGCCTGGTGATGTTCGCGATTCTCAGTGGAGGAGACTACCAGAGCGGCTTAGACGGGTGCGGACCGAAGATCGCGAATGGGCTTGCCCGCACGGGGTTAGCAATGAGGTTATACCAAATCGCGTCATCCGATACCCGGGACGAAGTCGCACTTGCCCAATGGCGAGAAGATCTCAAGCTCGAATTAGCTACGAACGCATCAGGCTTCCTACCCAAGAAATGCGTGGCCCTATCCCGTAAAATCCCAGATGACTTCCCACCCGCCGACGTACTCGCCGCGTACCTCAACCCCATCACATCCAAGACCCACCGCGCGGGAAAACACAGTAATACCCCGCTCACCTGGTCCAAGGACCCAGACCTAGGGAAGATCGCAGCCCTCTGCGAACGGAGCTTCGAGTGGGGATACCGCGAGAAACTCATCCACCGGTTTCGTACCCTGCTCTGGCCATGGATCGCACTGAGGTATATACGCCGCGTTTCGCTCGATCCTGGGAGCGGTGGGTGCGAGCTGGGGAAGTTGTTTGTCGGGGTGACGCTTAGCAGGAATCACGCATCTACGAATAACCTCCTCGAATACCGCGTCACTATCGATCCTTCTTCGTTCGTTGCACTCGCCGAGTCGGGGTTGCTGGGGATCAGACACGCACCGGACGACGACGACGATGGATCTGACGACGGCGGAGATGAGGAGGAGAAAGCTAGGAAGAAATCAGGGTCGCCGCCGCCTGAGCCGGGTCAGCCAATGTTGATATGGGTGCCGGCGGTGATGGTGGAGAGGGTGCGGTTGGAAGTTGTGGATGTGTTTTTGGAGAAGAAGAGGGCGAAGGAGAGGAAGAAGGGTGCAGTGCGCACGAAGAGCACGGTTTCTGCGACGACGACGACGGCGGCGAGCACTACGAACACGGAGACGACCACGACGAGGAAGAGACTGATCAAGGCGCATCCGATGTTTGACGAGGACGAGGCATCACCTTTGATGGTAGACGAGCTGCCTCCGGTGGTTACGAAGCCGAAGCGCAAGCCTGCCCCAACGACGATGAAGGATGCGTATGCGACTGTGAAGCCTTCTGTTGCAACGTCGACGAAACCGCCGCCGCGCAAGGCTCCTGTTCCCAAGGCGCGAAACCCGAGCGATACCCTGAATACCTACGATACCTCACACGATACCTCTGGACCTTCACGCGATACATCTAGACCTTCACGAGATACCCTCGGCACTTCACGCGATACCCTCGAACGTGTACACTCCCCACCCATCACCCAATACCCCCCTCCCTCTCCTCCATCCAGCCCCCCCAAGTCATTGCGGTCTCGCATAGATGACCACTTCCCGTCATCATCATCATCCACTCGTGCGCCTGGCGGGTGGCGGAAGAGCCTCTCCACCGGTACAATGCCTCTGACCAGTGCATGGCCTTTGACGAGGGTGATTGCACCGTTCCCGATGGTTCTGGAGGATAGAGACATCAATCTAGAGGATGTGGACTTGGAACCTCAGCCTGGACCTTCGCGGGCACGCTCCGTCCTTCCCTCATCATCAACACCCACAGACCCTTTCCTCCTGCCCGTGTTCAACCAATCACCCACAAAGGTCTTTGATGATCTTGAACTGGACGATCACACTGGTGGTGGGTTCGACATGGATGACTTTGATCTGGAGGAGGGCGGTCAGTCCTTCCTTATGCACGGCGGTGGCGGGTTTTCTCCACCGAGGATGAACAACTTCTTCACGCGCACTACCTCCTCCCCTGCTCGCACCACTATCACCACCTCTTCATCCGATACGCGGGCGTTCACACGGACAACGTCCTCGTCATCTTCAAAGCATGGAAGACAATCATCTACTTCCTCTGTAGGGTCTGTGGGCAGCAGTATTCAAAGGCCTGCAGCGAAGAAGTCTAGGCAAAAGCATGGGGGCGGGCGGCATGGGAATGTGCAGAAGATTCAGTACGAGCAGGTTGGGGATGTGATTGAGATCTCGGATGATAGTGAGGACGAGGGGTGGGGTGGGGCTGGTAAGATGCAGAGGAGAATGATACATGAGGATGTTATTGATCTTACATAAATGAATGAAAGTATTTAGAGAACGTATTTAGATGAATGAATGGATCTCTGGGTAAACTTGCAAAGGTGCGATATGGGTGTATAAGACTTAGCTACACTGCCGTAACGGAGTGACTGGGGAGTTTGGCGGATTCACTGTTTTAGCTACAGTCATCCACCATCAGTTTACACATCATCACCAGTTTACACACGACACCGTACACTTAATTTCATGTACCTAGTAGGGTAGATATACTCTAAATCTACCACTATGCATGACTACAGGGCCCAGAACGCAACGAGTAGCGAGAAAAGCTCTTGCGAGTGCTCCCTTTCACGTTGATGGGACCTAGAAACATTATGTCTTCACCGGTTAGAAGGGACTAGCACCCCAATTTGTCCGGGAAAATGCTGGAGCCATTCTGTATGACCTAAAGTTTCATCTAGTAAGCTTCAGCAGGTTAATTTCTGTTTGTGCAACTCTAGGTGGGATGAACATTGAGATCTCCATTCATTTGCCATGGTTGGCCGAGCTCTATTCGAACGAATCAGAAGAAGAGATGTTGAAAAGTATTATAAGGGCGATTAGCTGTAGACTTCTAACCAGCCGCCTAAGTTGATTTTTTATGTTGTGGAAGGATCGACGTTAGTTGGACTGGCACAATTCGTTGGTGGCTGAAGGGACACTGGAATAGCTGTCAAGGTGGAGCAAAGACGTGGTGAAAGAAGTGTTCAACAAATACCACCGTAGTGTAGATTAGTCCTTAGCTTCGGTGAACGCCTTGGGCTCAGTCTTTAGATAAGATTACATTCTTACACCTTACGATTCCTAAATGTAGACTCATTGTATTTTCTACATGCTTACATGTCTGCGACCTGTACTACGCATATTCTCAGAGACTAGGTCTACTGGAATATACAAAGAGTGACTTTGCTTCCTTTCCTCCACATCGCCTGTAATTGCTACACGCTCTGTTCCTCCAAGGGTTATCTTGGTGAGTGTCTGCTCTAGCTAGATACTCCGTACGCTGCCGGTAGCATTGTAATCTGCGCCACATACCTGTACCTTCAATAGGAAGCATGGAGCTGGAGGCTCCGGTGCTTCTTCCAAGGACATAGGAACTTACATTAGATCTATCATAACATAACTCTGCTTCCCCAACTCTGACTCTCATGACACGCCATTCTCAACGTGTCATTCTTGCTTCTTATTCCACCATGTCCCACCAAGAAAACTTGAATACCTTGAACAGATACTGCTATAATCACCATCAAGAAGGTAACTCTCCCAACGCGTTGTGGCATTTGCAATACTCACCATACACAAATGGCCACAGCAGCTCCTTGTCTACCTCTCCAAACATCCTGCTCTCTCCCTTGACTGGCATACAGGTTCAAAACATGCCTCAAATTTACTTCAACCCTCAGCATCCGCCATTTTACCACAAAAATCACACCCATGATGCATGGCACATCAGTTCTCATGGTTATATACATAGTTCAAAAGCTTGAGGCGAGCTCTAAGGATCCGCCTAGGTAAACCTGGGGTACATTTGACCTTACCCATACCCAACCCAGCAGAAATCCATACCCCAGCCCTGGGTATGGGTAATCAGTACATGGGTAACCCTTGCAGAGAGAGAGGGTGGTTTTGGTGTGTGCAATTAGTGTAGGTTGCTCTCATAAATCTGTATGTAGGCTAGCCTGATATTTCTATTTCCCATATGAAGCACAAATGACCCCCCTTACCATACATCATGGAGCACAAATAACCCCCCTTCCCTCATCAATAATGGTCAGTGCAGGTCTAGAGCCTGAGTGTCATCTGCAAAGAGAGGCATTCACATTGTTTAAATTTTTGACTTGAGAAAGAAGGTAGGCAGGGAGGATTGGGCTATTTGTGTTTACTAAAGCCATCTGAACAGTAACACCATCTGGGTAGGCTATGGTAGCTGGATCACAGAGCTGTTATTCCTACCCTACCTTACCAGACTGGACCTTGTGATGAAGTGCCCAGGTTCACCACTTTTCAAGCTAAGTCTCGCACGGTCTTGTTTTAATTTTTGTTTGTCTCTATTCCCTTTTGCTCATCTTGTCTCTCGAATCCCTCCATCATTCGCCGTTCTCAATACACAGCTTTCTATGTCTTGATCTCCCGTCTCCCTCCTCTACCTGGTTTGCATTGTTCCCATTTCCCAAGACGCGCTCGCGTCACTTTTGATCCAATCACTATTTCCACGTTTGGTTGCCTGTATGTTAGTTCTCCTGCTGGTACCCGAGCACATTTACGCAAGACGTTATCTCGCCATCAATTGCTCAGTACTGTACAGTAGATCACTTATTAGCTGTACGCCGCTGGGCACATAGTAGGGACGCGCGCGTGTGCACACCTTTCCCATCTTGACCTCTTGGTCTTTGGGACAGGTGTGCAGCACTACAACTAATTATCTCTTGTGTACTCAATCTAATACTTGGTCTTTGGGACAGTTTGCGTGCAGTTGGATCTAGTCTTGTGCCCAATCTCTAGATTGTTCATATCCACCTCCCAGATCTGTAGAGCCTTAGCTCCAGATTGCCTCAGTGCTACCTCAGTTGTTGTTGTCCACCACATTCCCTCAGATTCTCAGGCCGCATCTGGACTAGCCCTTGCTTCTTCCTCAGCAAATTCACGCTGGTCTATCAATGAGTTGCAGCTCTTGCGCTTTGACAACCAAATCTACGTCCCAGATGTGGATGACCTTTGTGTTTGTGTCTTACAATATCATCACAACCACATTCTCTCAGGACGTTTTGGTCAGAATCAAACACTGGAATTGGTTTGTCGGAAGTACACCTGGCCCATGCTTTGCACATTTGTCTGCAACTATGTCCAGTTGTGTGTCACTTACAAGCGTAACAAGACTCCACAACACAAACCCTACAGACTTCTGAAACCCCTTCCTGTCCCTTTGCGTTCCTGGCATTTTATCTCCATGGATTTTATTGAAGAGCTGCCATATTTGAACAGTTTTAATTCCATCCTCATCATTATAGATTGCGCCTCCAAGCAGGGTATCTTTATTCCCTGCCATACAACTATCACCTCTACCAATATGGCCTGGTTATTCCTCATCCATGTTTTTTCAAAACATGGAATACCCAGTCATGTCACTTCCAATCAAGGATCCGAATTTGTCTCCTCATTTATGCGTTTGCTGGGAGTTATCCTTGACATGAGACTCCATTTCACCTCAGGCTATCATCCTGAGGGAGATGGGCAAACTGAATGAGCAAATCAGACTCTTGAGCAGTACATTTGTACTTACTGTTTGTACCAGCAAGACAACTGGGATTGCCTTCTCTCACTCACAGAGTTTGCCTACAACAACACTCCCAATGCCTCCACTGGTATCTCACCCTTCTTTGCTAATAAGGGTTACCACCCATCTGTGGTGAAGTGGTACACGGACAGACTCTATCTTATTTCTCCCTTTTGTTTGCTTGTAGAGTACTTGACGGTCTCTGATTCTCATTCGCGCATGTGTTTCTTTTATTGTCATCATTTTCTGATTATCGTTCCGGAGTATGGCATTGACTGCGTCAAAGCCGGATGAACGCTCTCAGATATATAGATATTCTGTAGAGTAAATTCCCTTTTCCCATCTTGACCTCTTGTTGGTCTCTGGGAATAGGTGTGTCTGCTTTTACAATTGTGTTTACCTTCTTTAATCTCATCTTGTTGGTCTCTGGGAATAGGTATTCGCGTGTAGTTGGCCTCGTAGCCTGCACTGTCAACCTCTAGATTATAGATCGCCTCTCATCTCACAGATCTGTTGAGCCCCTGCTCCAGATCGCACTGTCATTCACGCACGTCAGCACACCATCCATGACAATCCATACAGAGCGCAGTGTTGCGGCCTTGTACGCTTGCAATTTTGCTGTGGATCTGTCAGATCTGCACTCCCTTCTCTCATTGCAGATTACTCTGGCTCAGGAACATTACAAGGCACAAGCCAATCAAAAACAATTACCAGCACTGAAATTGAAGATAGGTTCAAAAGCTTTTGTTATGGAACAGCACATCCGCACCACTTGCCCAACTTGCAAGTTCTCCGAAAAATACTTAGGTCCATTTGAGGTTATAGCACGTTCTTCAACTCACACTTACACCCTTTGTCTTTCCCACAACCTTTGCTCCATCCATCCGGTCTTCCATGTCCCCCAACTCGAGCCTGAAGTCCCCAACACCATTCCCAATTGCATCCAGTCTCCTTCGCCACCCATACAGGTTGAAAGTGAAGACAAGTACAAGATAAAGGAAATTCTCAACTCAAAAATCAATAAATGACGCAAGGCTTGTCCCCTGAAGTATTTGGTTGCATGGGATGGATATGAGAATACAAACAAGGCCATAGAACAAATCCTTGCTGACAAGCTTATCCGTCATGCAAGCAAGTTAATCAACAAGTTCCACACACGCTATCCAGACAAGCCAGGGCCCTTGGACAAGAATTTATCTCAGCTACGCTCTCTCTCTTGATTTTCTGTTCCCTTGACTATTTCTTTCCTTTCACAATGTCAACCATGCTCTCTCTCTCTTTTCTTTGCTTCAGACGTCTTCCTAGTGTTTACTTGTCACCCTAATCTGTGGTGGATAGCGAGGAGCGGGAGGACACTGGGGTGGCAGGTCTGGAGCTGAGGCTCTACAGATCTGGGAGGTGGATATGAACAATCTGGAGATCGGGCGCAAGACTGGATCCCACTGCACACAAACTGTGCCAAAGACCAAGTTAGATTGAGTACACAAAGATAACTAGGCATAGCGGTGCACACCTGTCCCAAAGACCAAGAGGTCAAGATGGGAAAGGTGTGCACGCGTGCGCGTCCCTACTATGTACCCAGCAGCGTACAGCTAACAGATGATCTACTGTACAGTACTAGGCAATCAATGGCAAGATATTGCCTTGCGTAAATGTGTTCAGGTACCAGCGGGAGAACTAACATACTAGCATCCAAACGTGGAAATAGTGATCGGCTCAAAAAGAGACGTGGGCGCGTCTTGCAAAAAGGAAATCATGCGAACCGGGTAGGGGGATGGATGCGAGAGACCAAGACAAAGGAAACCGTGTATCAAGAACAGGAAACGATAAAGGGATTCAAGAGACAAGATGAATAAAAGGAAATAAAGATGAACAAAAACCAGAACGAGACTAAGATAGAAAGGTGGTGAACCTGGGCACTTCATCACATAATCTCTCTCTCTACATGATTACATTTTTTTTATCCATGTTTTGTTCCTCCATCTTTTTTCTTCATCTACCTATTATGGCCTGGTCCTCAGGGGCAAGGACCATAAGAGGGGGATACTGTTATATTCATGCATCATTATGACTCCTTCCTTCACTAAATTGCATTCTTCCTGTGCCTTCTATTATCAAGATCACATCTTGCTACTCCTCCCAGAATATTCCTTTCCCTTTCCAGAATATTCCATTGGCATCCTATGAGTGTTCACACGAACACTTTCATTGTTCTTGACTGCACAGCCTTGTCTCTAAGGCTGACTCAGAGGTAGTACTTGTGATCAAGAATTGCATAGCCTCAGCTCCAAAGAATGACTCCTAGTTTCTACCTGTTTATTTTACTATCCTTTAAAACCAACTGTATTAGATAGGTTCTTGTAGCAAAGCAGAATATAGAAGTTCAGCCTGGAGCTAGAACTCTACAGGTCTGACAGGATGGTGTTGATTTCGAAGATGTGTACTCTTCCAAATCTGAGTCCATTGGTACTCAGGAAAGCGTTAGACTAAAGGCAAGATCTGTTTGCTAAAGGACTCAGCCATTGGTCTTTCAAGCAGAGCTTGCACGGGCTTAACAGCCCCAGCCCTCCACAGAGCTAACAATCAAAGGTGCTCTAGTCATAACACTGTGAAGGCTTAGAGGATAGAAATGAAGCCTTAGAGGTTGAAGCCTTAAATGGCTTGAATGAGTTGGAGGGCGTGGAGGTTGCTGAGTTGGCCACAGTGAGAGATGTAGATGCCTCAGAGGCAGCATTTGACTTTCTGTGCATCTTCTCACGCTTCAGAGCTTTCTTAAAATCACTGACTGTGAGATCATTGAGCAAAAAAGTAAGGAAGGTGTTAAAGTTGCTGGAAGACTTCTTTGGATTGTCTCCAGAGCCTCCTAAAGCGCGCAGGATCACCATGCAATGTGAATCCAAGTCTAAGTCCTCAATGGTAAACTTGGGAGGGCAGCTGGTGCAAATGTAGCTCATGGAGGAGAAAATGCAGCTGCAGAGATCAAGCATGGACTACCCAGAGGTCCTCCTAATGTCCAACAGTGTTTCATATACAGTAAAACAACCCTGGGTGCTTCTATTCATGTATTTGGTAGAGAGATGGCGCCAGAGACTGTGCCCATTGTTATTATATTCTCTAACTCTGCCTGAAAGCTGTTACAGAGCTTGGTATATATCTATCCACCAGCTTTCTTGTTAAGCCAATTCCAAGTAGTAAGTTTATCTCAAGGAGAGATAGGCTTGACAGACTCCCCAGAGACAATCTTATCAACTTTCTTGATAACAAAGAAGGCCAACATCTTCTGCTTGAATGCAGAAAACATAGGATGGTCACCAGCAAAGGTAGAGAGGTGATTGAGTTAGCTGTCCTTGGTATCATCCATGGTGAAAGGGTGTAGATGTAGTGATAGCAATGGAACAAGGAAGGATATGGAAGTGAGACATTGGGAAATGATATATGGCAAGGATTAGCTGAATAGAAGCTTAAAATAGCCTAAACAGCAAAATAGAGCAATTTTGGCAATATAGGGCATGAAAATGTAGCTGTGCTGGGTAGAGTGGCAATAATCACAAAGAGGGCCAAAAATAGTAGAGGATGCGCTAGGTTTTGTCAAAATCTATTGAGAATTGACTTCAGAAGAGCAGAATTTGGGTTTGGCACAGTTGGTACTAGGAGAAGCAGGTGGGTAGGGTAACTTCCTGGCGGAAGCAGTGGAGGGAGACATTTGTTTAGGTAAATAAAGGGTCCTGAGACAATTCCAACACAAATGTCAGAACCTTTCCCATTATTTCTGTTAATTGCTGAACTCCACACAAGTCACAGTTAAAGTCCGCACAAATCATCACTGAGGATAATGTAAGTTAAGTCAAGCACAGGCATCAAGTCATTCAAGTGTCACAAACAAGTGTGAACAAGCAAGTGAGCAAGTGCAAGTACAAGTGGCCCTAGTCCCAATGACAGAGATGAATAAATAAGTACAGAATACAATGAGTGCGCTACTCACCTAGTCACAATGACAGAGAGGTCAAGATGGGGAACTAAATGCTGGGGGATCTACCTATATATGCTATCTAACTGAGGTAGTGCATGGTGATCCCAACCAACAACTAAGGCAATACAGGCATAATGGCATAGCCTATAGACAGTGCAAAGAGAATCACATTTCACAGACATGATAATTACATGTAAAGACAGTAATGTGTTGATCTAATCTAATCTACTCTACAAGAGATAATATATATATTCAACACTTGGGTCCGTTGATGGCGGAAGAGAAGCAACAGGCAGCATACACTGCCATGACAGGGCAGGAACACCTGTTCTTTTGAAAGAAAAACCAAGGTTAGTATTGTATCTTCTAGGCTCCAACTCACCTTCCTCCCTGTAAGGGGAACTCGTTGCTTTTCCCCTGTTCCTCATTTCACGCTTGTTCCATTTTCTCATTCTTGCACGTTTGGTTTTCTCTTTGCATCCAGCTGTTCATTCTTCTCATTACGGTCACCCTTCATCCCGCTCTTCTCCTCTTCCTCATTTGTAACTGTGACAGGTAGTACATGATGGTCACTCTAGGGCATGTGATTCTTTGAATCATTCTCTAAGGATCTCCCCCATGTTCTAGGTGAGCTATCCCTTTCCTCATGTAGTAGGTATATTCTCTAGGGATATCCCCCATGTTCTAGGTTCAGGTGTGATGTGTGCTTCAGGCCCTATGCCCTGCCAGGTGGCAGGGGTTGCCCTTACACTCACTAGATGCTGTTGACAAAAAAAAACCTTGTGGGTTTATGCCTTCATCAAGCACCCTATACCCCTCCATCTTGACGACCAGAACCGCGTAGTTGAGACACTGACATGTGTCCATGGCTGCGGATTCCCGTACCCTCGGAACATGGACACCAGCAACGCTGGCTCAACAGGCAACTTAAGGGAACACTTCAAGAAGTGCTTTAATCCTGTCTTGATTGCCCAGGTCAACGGCATGAGCAAGCCAGCCGCTGCACGCAAGAAGCTTGTTGTTCCTCACCTACGGGATGGTCAGATCGCCAATCACTTCCAGGTGAAAGACACAACAAAGAAGACTTACTTGGCAAATCCAATGACCAAGTATGGTCTCCGGTGAAATTTCCTCCTGAGTGCTCGCTGCCTCTCCTCTTCATCTGATATGCTCCTGCCAGCTTGTCAATTCTGTGATGGGTGTGTGTCAAGCTTTGCCTCTTTATTATAGTAGAGAACAAGGATTACCTGGACCAGATGCTCACCGGGCGCCCTCACATGGAGAAGGATATACCATCAGCGAGGACCGTGGGACGCAATGTCCGTCAAGTTTTCCATCTTGTCCAGGACAGGCTGAAAGGTATTTTGGCGGTGAGTGAAGATACAATACCATGCGCAACGTTGAACTCACCTTCATATTGAAGTACCCCGGCCTTATTCACTTCTCCCTTGACGTGTGGAGCTCCCCAAACCAACGAGTGTATCTTGCATTTGTGGTATACCGCATCTGGAAAAATGAGTAAACTAGTATCCTTCTGGATGTTGTTGAGTTGGCCAAGGTATGAACTCACCGTTATGAATCCTGGGTATACTCATTGTTGTTGCCCTCCAGTCACACAATGGTTGTAATATGGCAAAGGCCCTCTTGAAGGTTGCAAAAGCCTACGGAGTGGACAAGAAGGTGAGCTTACATTGGTTAAGGTTGTGATAGTGAGGCTTACACATTAGCCATATGTAGCTCGGCACTGTGACCAGCAATAGCGCCTCCAGCAAAGTCTCCGCTGTTGAGACGTTGGGCAACACCCTTGCTGATTGACCCGGGATACCATATCACATACAATGCTTTACCCACAGGATTAATCAAGTGGGAAAGGCGTTTCTCCTGATGTTCAACAGCAGGAATGCAAATGGATGGTCAATACGGGAAGAGGAGGACTGTGGCCTGGAGGGATTTGATGTGAAGAGCAATGAGAATTTGGATATGGAGGAAATGAAGGGGCTTACTGAAGCTGAGCTCAACAAGGTTGAGACTCAGGTGGCGGAGGCGCTGAGGGGGGCTGCACGGTTTGAGCCAGTAGACAACGACATGTTGGGGGACATAGATTCCGGCGATGTTGGTCACCTGGAGAGTGGTGATCCTTTCAATATTCTTGTAGGAATGTCAAAGGAGAGACGAGCGTGGTTTGAGGACAAAATCAGGCCTATACAATCAATGTTAACAAAGGTAAGGGACGCCAAATTTGGTCATTGGTGTGTGACTTACCAGTTGTCTTACTCAGTTCCGACACATCGCCACAACCATTCACACCTCAACAACACTTCTCCTCCCTCCTCCCTCAATGGCTTGAACTCTGCGGAGAGCTGGGTCTAGACCCACTCATGCCTGAGCGTGATGTTGCAACGCACTAGGATTTGACTCACAATATGCTGGAATGGTTCAGACATTCCTTGGTAATCCCCCCCCCCCCCCCCCCCCCCCCCCCCCCCCCCCCCCCCGGCGTGCCACACTGCGCGGCCAAACGCCACAGAGCGTGGCCAAGTAACATGCCTGAGTAAACAATATTTTCAAAGTTTGAACTTGCGTAGATCTTTGTTGTACATTCCTAAACTACGCGTACGGAATACAACATCTCTGCTCTACAACACATCCCACCTTCTGCATGGAAGAGACTCCCATCCGAAGAAGCTCCAGAAGCTCCTGGAGTAAAACTTCCCTTGAAGGAAGAACACCCTCTAAACACCTGCATAACATGTCGGGAGGCCGACAAGAGACAACAACTATTGCGTAAGCTGAGAAAAAAACACCCCAAGGAGTCTGTCATGGAAGCTGCAGCACGCGCTGGCACTGCTGAAGAACCTTTAGTGATTGGTGCAAGCAAGGATGAGAAGGTGGGGATTTATATGGGCACATTCAGCTTACTGTTGTGATTGAGCTAACACCATCTAATTCAGTCAACCGTGTAGTATGCTGAGAGCAACACGTTGATGAAAGGACTGCGTGAGAGCTTCCAGCAGGCAGAGACGGTGGCGGTTCATTTTGAAGGGTGCTGCTATGTTGGCGTGGACACGTTGACCTCAGCAAAGGAGAGGGTAGTGATGACAATGAAAAATTCATGGAAAGTGACTGGATACCGGTGGAAGTGAGTTTTAGCTTAATGTGCATCATGGTCTAGTTGCATGGGATATTGACGAGCTCACCTTAGAGTCAAAGAGCACACTAAGAGCACGTCAGGTCATGGCACCCGCTACTTATGCTGCCAGGACGACACACAGAAATGTGCTCCCAGACCAAGCATAAAGGAGGGCGTTAAGCATTGAGACCATGTCACAATGAAACAATACCTGTGCCCAGGAGTCCTACAAGTGTCGTGCCATGCAGTTGCTGGGGATGTAACATGTCAGCTAGTCTGTATCTACATACGGCACGCGAAGAAGCACCCACCGTACTACGACGTCAGAATGCCAGAGGATGTTGCACAGATCATTCGAGAGAGCATGGAGTGATCTACCACAAGCTCCCTCGTTCACCGAATCCACCAAGACCACCCTCACATCACATCCGGCCAGATATACTACGCGTGATCAACAATGTCGGAGGTCCTCTGGAAGTGGGACGATGACCAGATGGTGTCAGCGCAGAAACTTCTTGAAGAGAGAAGCGACAGTATCCACGTGTTTGAGATTGAGGCGGTTGAGGGTGTGGTGGTGCTGTGTTGGGGGATGAAGAAGATTGCAGCCCATTTAAAGGGAAAAGTGGTCGAGATCGCTATGTTTGCAACGTGTAAGTGCTATAAGGCATCATAGAGTGCGCATCCAATTCTGATGATTCTCACCAGATAATACAAACACACGCAATCTCGAACTGTATATGGTCGTGGCAGAGTGGGACACAACCGGTCTACCAATCTCGTATTGCCTACTCTCCACGGCAACATCGCTTGAGCACCATAAGAGACTGAAGTCAATTGCACGCTGGCTGAAGGCGATTAGACAACTGTACGGAATCAAGCCACGGTTTGCTCACGTTGATAAAGATATGGCAGAAATCGGCGCCATCATGCAGATCTGGCCCAAAGCAAAGGTTGCACTCTGCTGGTGGCATATGAAACGTGCACTAAGAACGCGTGTCACGGATCCCAAGCTGCCAACAACCCCGTACCTGGAAGACAGAGCGCACGCGGAATTTTCACTTATTGACCGCCCTTTCCTACCCCTCTCCAAACCCGACCACACGGAATACAAAGGTGGACCACCCGGTGACAAGAAGCGACCAGATGTGCCGTACAAGGACCCGAATGCAATCGTCATGCACATCCCTGCGAACCAGGCACCGTTAGCGTCCAAAAGCATTCACGATGAATGAGAATCAGGACTTACTGATATCATGAATAAATCCCTTCCTGACAGCAGCAAGCTCATGTTTCGTATCAAAGCTCCCAAGGCTACGTTGCCACCGGTGCAAACCGCAGGGCATGTATTCTGCCCGTCGGAATTACGAGACACTTTCCTCGTGATGGTCAAACGTCAATACTGCGCACATCTGTCGATCGCTGGTTACTCAAAACCAACAAAGGAGGGGATATGAGCATGGGCTGTACAGGAGATGTATCAATTTTGCTTCAAGTATCGTTTGCCGGAGCTGTGGGCGTACCTATGGGAGAGTTGGTATCGGAGTGGAAGGTGGAAGCTATGGGCGCGATGTGTGCGCAATGAGATTCCACATCTAAAGATGACCATGGTGTGCGAGGCACAGTAAGTGATTGATTCATGATCTTGATGACTCATAGAGACACTTACCAACTCGAGTAATTCCCAGCTGGCGACGTGTGAAGATCAAAATGCTTAATCACTTTCTCAAGCCTTGAAACGATTGCTTAACGTGGGTCCTGATTGACCCACTCGCGACGTCGTACTATCATAAGCTGGATGTGTTCCTCAGCCCGCAAGAGCGTTTCCGCGAGCTTCTGTGTTGGCAACAACATTTCAAGCGATTTTGGAAAGGATTGGAGAACAAGCCTATAGATGAGCATGAGATGATTCAGAAATATTGACCAAATTTTCTCACCATGACTTGCACTTGCCTATCGTTCTTCACCAGCCGCTTCCTCCTCTGCAAGCATATTGTACAGGGATTCCACCCTGTATCCCCCAAATTCTTCCTCAAAGTCACTCGCAACCGTACAGCCCTATATTGGTCCCATCCGTTACTTCGATGCCTGAACAGCATCACTGAGCAGGAGCGGGTGGAGACGCGCACCATAGAGCAGGAAAGCTCGGTGGCTGATGACGAAGATGGGGTGATGGTTGATGGAGAGGACGAGCCGCCTTCTGGTTGACGATCAGGGAGAGTTAGTGGATACCCTGGGAGAGCACCGAGCGAGGGCAACTTACTGTGAACGACGGGATGAATTCATCAAGACGATGGGAGGCTTTCTGGAAAAGCCAAAGTCCCAAAACGAGTTTGAGGACCTGCGCTTCTTGAACTACGTGGAAAAGGTAGGAAGTTCCATGACGAAACTCGCAAAGCAGTGGGATGAGAAGGAGAGAAAAGAGACTCGCGCAGGAACCGGGATGCAAACGTGGGATGCAGCCAATCCCGGAGTTACCGCTCACGGCCACTGTCATAATTCATAATATATGTGCAAGTGTTGTAGCAGTTGTTTTTTTCTCTCTCCCTCATGCTTCCTCGCACGCAAACACTAAGCTGCAAGCAAAATACTATAATGTATCTGAACTGAGGATGTCATTGTATGTGAGAGTGTAGCTAAATCTAATGGCTACAGAACGAAATGAAAGACTCTTTGTCCTTCCACTTGGCTATTATACCATCGCCGCTTCGGAAAATGTCCGCGGAGAAGCCGATCCCGCCGCGGCAAAGCCAAACCGGGAGTGGCTGTGTGAGCGGGGGAGGGGATTACCTAGGGTTGTCAGTGGTTCAAGAAGCTTCGGAAGGCCGTGGACGTATTCACGAAACGGGCGGAGAATAAGTTGACTAGGTCACGGCCAACGAAGGAAGAGTGGAGGCTCGTTGACGAGGTGCTGGACGTGTTGAAGGTACGTGTCCATTTATTTGTCCACCCAGGCGCTCTCCTAGGCCGACGTGCGTCTAGAAGCGCCTAAGAAGTACGGCCGCAAGTGGTGTCGGCCGGAAGCCTCTGGCTGACTTCCGTTTACGGTTGTACTTTCTTAGCGCTTGGTTCTTTCCGAGCGCTCATGGGCAACTCGACGACTGGTGATCCTCACGCTAGGCGCCTAGTTACCCTTTTCTTTCTGTCCTTCATCTCTCCCTTCAAGTCCCCCCATCATGCTCACCCACCGCAGATCTTCAAGGCTGCGTCGAAGAAATTCTCGGCCAGCACCCCGAACATCGCGATGGTCATCCCTGTGATGGACTCCATTGACGACAAGCTCCTCGCTATTGCTCGCGACCGCAACCATCATCCAGCTATCCGTATCGCCACTCTCAAGGCAAAGAACCTCCTCAACAAGTACTACGCCCTCACCGACGCCTCAAACATATATCGCATTGCCATTCGCAAGTCTGATATGCTCTTCTTCACCTCACTCTCCTCTGACTGTTCGCAACCTCCACTAGAGCTTCACCCGTGGTTCAGAGGCAGATACTTTGAACTGCGTAAGTGGCCTATCGAATGGAGGCGTGCAGCTCGACTTGCGCGCTAGATAACGCATACAAAGAGTCGTGCACATAGCATGATGGCGTTCATGAGGCAGCAGCTTCGGAGGAGATGGGGTTGGGAGCGGTGGCATCTGCGCAGACCGAGGAGGTGCGTAGTATTGTTTCTGTGTATTCTTCTGATTCACTTATTCACTGCGCAGGAGTCGGAGTCGATATGTTCGACATCGACAACTTCTCTTTTGGCGACGACGCGAGCGACCCCCCTGACAAGACCGATCTTGAGAAGTTCCTCAAGGGTGACCACATCAAGACCGAGGACCCTCTAGGTTGGTGGATGGACGAGGGGAGACGCTTGTACCCCACAGCGTATCCTCTCGCCCGCGATATCCTCACTGTTTCAGGTACGCTCCATAGTCTTTCTGTCTTTTTATCATTTACTCACCTTACTCAAAGCTACCTCCATCGATGTCGAGAGAGTATTCTCTCGAGGTCACATTGCTCTTACGCATGTCCGCAACCGCCTCGGCGCCGCCTCCACTCGCGCAATACTGTGTTTAGGACCCTGGTGCAACCTCGATCTTGTAGGAGAGACGGATATGAAGACGTCAAGGGCAGAGAGGGATGCGGGGAAGGCTTCTGAGGACGAGGGCGAGACGTCGGACGAGGAGGATAAGTGGACTGCTTTATTCTCTGATATAGTATAGTACAGCTTGTGTCTGCATGTAGTATCGTACTGGTGTGTTATCTTGGGGGAACGCACGAAGGGCGCCCGAACCCGTCTCCTATACTCGCTCCAAATCCTGGCTGTCAGTCGTATGCTTGCCGAGTGCCATGTCTGGCAAAGTCGAAGACGGTTAAAGGCATTAACATGGCGGTCCGGCTGCCGCTCGCTCAACTCCCTTTCGCCACCTCCATTCGCTCAGCAGGCTGAGTGCATTCGAAAATCAAGTATGTCCGCGACCGTCGAAAGATAATCCAACCCGAGCGACCCAGCCAGTAGCAGCTTCAGGCATACCCAGAGTAGCTCTATCAGAGGATTGGTTACAATTTACTGGTATTGGTTGCCGCGGCGAATTTTCCTCCAGAAACGCTTCATCAGCTGGCCTGACTTACGCTTCCTGCTTCCTCTCATCTCCAACGCGTAAATCCACGCTCAACGCAGATACTACATGTGAATATTCATAAGTGCAATGAAAGCCGATGGTTCTGATATATCCTCTCAGCTGTGACGATCATTTCCCGCCGACGTCGGATAAGACGTCGTCGAAATGGATCCAAGAACGATACCACAAAACAGTCTTGGGCATATTCTGGGCACACTCACAGCCCCTTGGGACGAGCTGCGGAGACGCGAGCTCATCAAACACGATACTTTCCCGGAAAATGGGATGCTGCGATTGAACTCCGCACGGCAGGACTGTGATTGAATGATGGCAGCTGCGAGTTTCATGCGGGGGATTCTCCGTGTTCTAGGTATGTTATCAACTTTTGCTGCTCGAAGTCAGCGAAACAAATCACTCATGGCAAGTCAAATGGTAACGGAACTTGCATGTTGAGTGTTGAGTCTGGACTGGGCCAAGGAACCCAAACGGCCTACATGAAAGATACTAGTGTCCCCCATTTCCGTCCATGTCAGTGGCACCCCGATACGATGTATCTAGAGGATTATCCAAGCTGAATTGGCATGTTTCGGTGTATAGGCTTATATCGGAATAACCTCATGGGCCGGGGTCGAAGATTTGTACATAGTTGTATAGTGCAGCCTGTTCCTAAAGACGATAATAATTGAATCTGTGGCAAGAACTGAACGTTCCTAGTGATCAGCTGGCCGCTAGGTAGATGCCGTTGATATGCTCGTCGACGAACCTTGCCTTGGCTGTTCATGGTAGGTGTGCAAAGTGACGCAACGCCGGAGAAATCTCTAAGATGAGCCAATGGGTCTGTGTGTAAGAGCCAGCTCCTGAAGGTCGCAGAAGCTCCCTTTCAGACCTCTCGTAGTTGGCTGCTATGAGTTTCGTTGAATAAGGTGGGTGGTCTAGAGCTTTCAGCCACTGTACTGTGCCTAAAACTAGAGAGCTCGTCTTCTTACCCGGTTTGATGATTTTCCGTGGTGAATTGACGTGCCAAGAGTTTGGAGCTGAGCACGCGAATATGCCTCTCTGCTTGTCACTATAACTCAACTTGATTTCTCGCCAATGCACGACTAATCTCCAAAGTATAAGCGGTAATTTAGCCTAGACGCACTACTTAACTCACGTTCCGGTCGCCTTCAAACGACAGCCCACAGCTCGAATACTCGCCATGAAGCTTCTCAGTCTCGCTGCCACCGCCGCCATCTTCGCCCAAAGTGTCAGTGCACACTACTGGTTCGATGTCACCGTCTACAACGGACAGGCCAGCGGAGCCTGGCAGTACATCCGCAAGCCCAATCGCACCCTGTACAACCCTACCAAACTTTCGACCAACCCCGCCGGTGACATCCTTGACAACGCTATCATCGATGTTGGCCCCGACTCCCGGTGCAACAAGAACGCCGCTGTTGCAAACGCCGTGCTGACCGTTACCGCCGGTACCCAGCTCACCGCCAGGCTCGCTCCTAATGAAGACTTCGAGCATCCTGGTGAGAACCTTTCTCATTGATTTCGACGTGTTGATTGCTGATGAATCTTGTCTCCCATCTGACCAGGCCCCTCCTACGTCTACATGTCGCGTGCTCCCAGCGACAACGTTAAGGCATACGACGGGTCCGGCGACTGGTTCAAGATCTTCCAGGAGGGTGTGTGCAACTCGGGTGGCGACTTTACCAACAACGCCTGGTGCGCCTGGCGTAAGACCACTCTCACGGCCACGATTCCCAAGGACACGCCCAACGGCGAGTACCTCGTCCGCTTCGAGCATATTGGTGCGTGCTTTCTATTCGATACTCTCAGCTTTGGCTTCTCTTGCAGGATCGCTAACTAGGTGCTGTCTGAACTCAGGTATCCACCGCTCCCACGTCAACCAGCCAGAGCACTACATGTCCTGCGTGCAGGTCAAGGTCACTGGCGGTGGAACAGGCAATCCCGGTCCCTTGGTCAAGTTTCCCGGTGTCTACAAACCCTCCGATGCCTACGCCAACTTCAGCGTTTACAATGGCCACAAGGCTGTTCCCTGGTCCGGACCCGCTGTGTGGACCGGTGGAGGAAGCAGTAGCAGCACTGCCGGCCCCCAGCCCACCCAAGGCCCAGAAACCCCGGGCAACTGCGCCGCTCTCTACGGCCAGTGAGTGTTTTGTTCGACCTTTTGCCTTGTTTGCAAGAGACTGATGACCGTCATCATCTCAGGTGCGGTGGATCCGGCTGGGCTGGCGCTAAGTGCTGCTCTCAGGGTACTTGCAAGGCGACGAACGAGTGGTACTCTCAGTGCCTGTAGTTACAATCTTGACGGCGTGGTGGTAGGAAGTCGGGTTTATGCGTACTCCAGGGTAGCAACCGTCTTCCCGGCTGTGTTTTGCAAACGACCTTTATGATGTGTAGCGAAAGCAAGAAAATCTGTTTTAGTGGAGTAGTAGCGGTGTAATTTTTGTATAAATATTGTGAGTCTCGAAATGTTCAACAGCGGGAACCTGGAGCGCACGAGATTTTCGCACGGATATTCGTCGAGTTACATTTCATGAGTATCAACCCATCCGACTACCTCGGAGAGGCTTTTCAGAGTTCTGGATAGGTTATATGCTTTGCATTATACTTGAGGCAATTTAAGATTGAGCTGCGGCAAAGCGGGTTTTTACCCATGCCAGCCATCCCGCCGTTATAGACGGGCATAAATGTGGTTTCGGTAGGCATTGGTGAGTGTCCATATTCTTCTATCCTACTCTGTCGTTCCATATGATCTCCGTAGCTAATTTCGACTACAGACCCCGTGTACTAGAATCCTGCCTCCCCCTCTTCCTCCCCTCCTCCCCCTTCCTCCACGGGCCCCTCACACGACTTTGCCCAAAGCACCTCTCACACCCTCAACACCTACATCCTCGGCGAGCACGTCGGCTCTACATGGGGAGTTGGACTTAACCTCAGATGGGTGCCCAACGTATCCGCAATGTTTCAAGAGCATGGACCAAGTCTAGATAATTGCACACAAGTTATCTGGCATGTGAGCAAGATCCTCAGTGCACATTTCCTGCTATGGTGACAGTCACTTACAGACTGCAGCAGCACACAATCATTAAAGAATGTGTACATGTAGGCAACCATTCTGAATGGAACCAGAGTCCAGAACCAAAGCCAAAGTAGTAAATGACCCTACTCTCTACATTCACATACCGCTCCCATCATCCTAGTGGGATTAAACAGTTTATCTGTGGATAACCTGTAAATAACCGTTATCTGTAGCCATTCTTATCCGTCATTGAGGATAAAGGATAAGTGAGGATAAGGATAAGGATAATGCCACAGTTATCCAAGCATTATCCTTGGTGAACACTAATTTCATGCACCCATGTCCATGAACTTCAGATTCATGCTCCTTTTGCATGATTCAAACAACTTCACCGGCTGAAATTCATGGAGCAATTCATGGAGCTGTACCTGAGCCGAATCAGCGGCAGACATCCATGCACTACTGGATGAAATAACAGTCATCCTAGCTTTGGTGATAATCCCTGTCTGTACATGTACATAACACAGTTATTGGCAAGGTTCCCTCTCAACATGCACTCTGAGGCCTGTGGTGGACAGCAACAAATGAGGGGCGGGGTTGACCTGGAGCTATGGCTCTACAGAT
>ML178852.1:196412-208872 GCA_004369125.1 Pterulicium gracile
ATTCAAGAGACAAGATGAATAAAAGGAAATAAAGATGAACGAAAACCAGAACAAGACATAGGCAGAAAAGTGGTGGACCTGGGCACTTCATCACAAGGCCCCATCCGCCGTCACCGTCAACAATGACAAGGACTTGAAGGTTGGCAAAGTGTTGCGTGCTGTTGACTAATACTGGTGGAATCAATGATGTAAGCACTCCAACTGGTCTTTGTCACCAACTACCTCTGCCCCGCTCTTCCTTCCCACCATGCTTGCTATATGGCGCTCTCAAGCAAGATCTCAAGCCCTCTCCCTATTTTTTATGCAGGCATTCTGGCTCTTTGCAAGCCACCAGATGCACAGCTTGATACTGCAGGGCTCCCACAAGATGACTCAGTTTGCCGCATACTCCACACAACTTGAAGAAACCAATTGTATCAGTACTTCAAGCATGTCAACCTCTCTACTGTCATGTACAGGGGATGAAACAACTGGGGATTGGCTACTCACAACTCCGGATGATTCTGGTGTGTTGTTAGAGACCATTCTTACAATAGCCAAAGCTGACAGGAGTTGTTCAGGTGGGATCTGTTTGGTGGCCATAGAATTGCTACCACCCTTTATGCCCGCAAAAGTCTTATCCTTACACCATGCTAATCATCAATGAGGGAATTGCAAAATTGTGGTCTTGACGCCTTCAACAAGGCAACATGAAGTCCAAGCAACTCACTCTTGACTGTTACAATACATAGCGTACTTAGCCTTGTAGAGTAGATGTAGCGGCAGTGGATGGCTGAGGAGTGGCGCACGTTGATGGTGGCGGCCCGCGCGTTGAGCACGTGCGCGGGTTACGTGTTGCCAACCATCACGTGATGTTGCTCTTTAGTTTTATCCACTTTGTTACTAGGTACGCATACTCACGGCCTCACCATGCTCATTATTCAACTTTGTTACTAGACTACTTGGCGTGCTGCCTTGCAGATCATCCCTGGGGTCTTACACTTGGATAAAACTCTAAAAAACTTGGCAGAAAACTTGAACTTGGCTCCCTCAGACACTATGGCAACAAAAACAGTGCCTGCAACTCCCACCCCTTCACACTGGACTCTTCCCAACCTGGCCCTACTTGGTGAGGCAGAAATTGCAAACGCCCACAACCTCAACAATGTTGGTGATAATAGGCAGAAATTTGCTGCTGCCATTCTGGCAAAAACCATGTCAGACATCAATGATCAGTTGGTGGCAAGGTTGGCAGGGTTATGGACAAATGCAGAGCAGCGCGTGGTGCAGTTGGAGGAGGATGTTTTGGCTTTGGTGGATATGGTGCGGGATGCAAAGAAGCGTGCGGATAGGCTGGAGGCATTGGTTTCAGGAGGGTTGGGAGGCAGGACAGCACGGAATGGGCCTTGTCCGGCAGCGCCCAAGAAGTATAGTGGGAACTCGCAGGCCAAGGCAGAGGAGTTTGCAATGGCAATTAGCATTGCAGCAAAGTTTGAGGTTTTTGCCTCCGACGAGCTCAAGATCTTTTGGTGCCAGTCACACCTCATTGGCGACGCCGCTGCCTGGTCAGCGACAATCACCCACGACAACTTGCAGGACCCCACGCGCCTCCACTTCCCCGCCTGGATTGCCGCCTTCTGTGCTCAGTTCTGTTTGCAAGATTGAGCGGAGAACACACGCAACGCCATTGCCAGCATTCGGATGGGATCGAAGACCATCTTGCAGTATGTGACGGAGTTCTGTGCCCACCACAGCAACCTTCCCTACAACAAACGCAAAAGTGGCTTTGTCCTCAAGGCATTCAAGGACGGACTCACGGTGGAGATTGCAGAACGGCTCTCACACATGCAGCCCCGGTACACAACAATCAACGAAGCGCTGAAGTACCTCTTGGACAACGAGAAGGACTGGGCTTCACTGGCGTCACGCCGGCAACTCCTTGCGCGTTTGGAAGCGGCAAGGCAGCGTTCAGCATTGACAGCTCCGACAGCACCTAAGCCCTCCCCTTTCCTTCAATCCCCTCGGTACCCACTTTCGTCCCCTTCGCTCATCCCCCCTGTCACTCAGCCCCTTTGACCAGTCCTTGCAGTCCCACCTCCTCACCCCGTCAATCCAAACACAATGGATGTTGACATGGCCCAGGTCCGGTGTGGTGATTGCGGGTTGCCTTGCGCGTTTGGAAGCGGCAAGGCAGCGTTCAGCATTGACAGCTCCGACAGCACCTAAGCCCTCCCCTTTCCTTCAATCCCCTCGGTACCCACTTTCGTCCCCTTCGCTCATTCCCCCTGTCACTCAGCCCCTTTGACCAGTCCTTGCAGTCCCACCTCCTTGCCCCGTCAATCCAAACGCAATGGATGTTGACATGGCCCAGGTCCGGTGTGGTGATTGCGGGTTGCCTGGCCACAGGAGGTGTGGATACACAAAGGCTAGAGCCCGGCAGGCATGGGTTTGCAACGCAGCAACTCCGCCCTCCGTCTTGTCCCCATCCCAGTCCCCACTTTCCCAGTCCCCAACATTGTCACTGTCTTCGTCCCCGGCACCGGATTTTGTACACACCAATCCCAAGTAACTGCACCGGGTGCGGCTAACCGGTACTCTGTGTTAGAAACGGCTTCCCCGAATGTTACTGTTGACTCCCCTCCTTGAGTTTGCAGGCGTCCACGGCGTCTGCGGTGTGCGGTGGTTCATGCCAGAACCCCACATTCTGACTTTCATTTGTTTGAGATCCCGCTTACTGTCAACAACAAGAGTACCGCAGTACAATTTTCAACTTGCGCAATGCTGGATTCTGGGGCAAACATTTCCCTGGCCAACAAGCGCTTTGTGGACAAGCACGGCATTCCCACTATCCTTCGGAAGAGACCTCTCTGCCTCCGCACCATTGACAACTCTGATGTCACCTCTGGGCTCATAACTCACGAGGTGCTTTTGCAAGTGGTCGTGGATGACCATGAGGAGGATAAACTCTTCCAAGTTGCCGATATTGGCAATGACAACCTAATTCTCGGCATTGACTGGCTTTGGCAGCACAACCCTACAATTGACTGGCAAAAGTTCACCATTTCTTTTGATGCTCCTGCCTGCCATGCCAATTGGCGCCAGGTGCAGCCCAAGCCACTGGCGCCTACCCCGCTGGTGACTGGCCGTCCGAAACACCCGCCAAAGAAAGGGAGATTGGAGTTTGAGGTTTGAGAGCACCGCCGGGCGGTGAAAGCGGCAGTGGAGGCTGGTTTACCTCCACCGCCTTTGCAAGAGGAAATGATCTGTTTGGCCTTGTTCTCCCGCCCGCGTGGCAAGCGCTCAGCATTGCCGGCGTTGTCTATAGGCCGGCACGCAAACTGCTCTCCGGGCTCGCCGAAGCGGCAACCCCGGGAGGCGTTGGCTGGGCTGAAGTCAAAGAAGACAGCCTACCCACGCTTCCTGCGCAAGCAGCAAGCGGCAGTGGTCCGGCAGGCGCAGGTGATGTTGGTGGCTAGAATTGAGGAGAAGAAGCCACAGTTGGCTTGGACCCCCGACACCAGCGACGGTTGTGTTGTTGGTGTTCCATGCAAGGAGGGAGGGTGGTACCTAGAGCAGTGCTGGGGTGGGTGCTCCGTTCCCAGGCATGCTGGCCGGAGGGCAATGGCGTTTGAGAAGGAAGAAGAGGGGTCAGTGCAGGCAGTGGCAGGAATGACGGTCTCGCAGCGTCTGGCTGAAGAGGAGAGGAAGCAAGATGGACCGGAGAAGGTAAAGGGGATTGAGGAGGTGGTCCCGGAGGAGTTCCACAACTTTTTGGACGTTTCCAGCAAGTCCCAGTTGGAACGGTTGCCGCAGCATACCAAGTATGACTTACCCATTGACCTGGAACCTGGGGCCCCTCCGCCTAAAGTTGGCAAGCTGTACCAGTTGTCACTGGAGGAGCTCACAGCACTGAAGGAATTTATTGATGAGAACCTGGCAAAGGGGTACATCCGGCCTTTAAACGCGCCATGCGGCGCTCCAGTCTTCTTTGTCAAGAAGAAGAATGGTGACCTTTGTCTTGTCGTCAACTTTCGGGCACTGAATGCCATCACTTGGTCCAACTCCTACCCCATCCCTCTCTCAAACAAACTACTCAATTGGCTCAAAGCAGCAAAGGTGTTCACCACACTGGATATGGGTTGGGGCTACTACAATGTCCGCATCTGTGGCGGCAACAAGTTGAAAACATCATTCTGTACGTGCTATGGGCAGTTCAAGTTCCTTGTCATGCAGTTTGGGCTCAAGAACGCGCCGGCAGCTTTCCAGCGTATGGTCAACAAGCTGTTTCATGATTTGGTTGATATCTCAGTGGTCCTGTACTTGGACGACATCATCATCTTCTCCAAGGACAAGTCAAAGCACGATGAGCAGGTCCGGGAAGTTTTGAGGCGTCTTCAGAGGCCGACCTCTTCCTGAATCTGGCAAAGTGTGAGTTCCGGACAAAGAAGGTCAACTACCTTGGGCTGAAGATCTTGCCCGGCCACATTGGCATGGATCCTGTGAAGGTGCGCGGCATCACGGACTGGCCGGCACCTTGGAATGTCAGTCAGGTTTTCCAGTTCCTGGGGTTCGCCAACTTCTATTGTTGGTTCATTGAGGACTACGCATTCATCACCAAGCCGTTGGAGAGGCTGAAGGGAAAGGATGTGCCGTGGTTGTGGGGTGTGGAGGAGGAAAGGGCTTTCCGGACGCTGAAGGCAGCGTTCACGGAGGCCCCGCTGCTGGTCATGCCGGATATGATGGCTCTGTTCAGAGTTGAGACGGATGCGTCTAGTTTTGCCATGGAAGCGGTGTTGTCACAGGAGTGCAGTGATGGGGAGTGGAGGCCGGTGGCATACTTCTCAAAGGCAATGTCTGTGGCAGAGAGGAACTACGACATCTATGACAAGGAGCTACTGGTGGTGGTTAGGGCGTTCAAGGAGTGGCGGCCGTACCTGGAGGGCAATCCGCACAAGATTCAGGTGGTCTCTGACCATCGGAACTTGGAGTGGTTTATGTCCACAGATCTCAGAGTATGTGCGGTGTTACATGGAGGGATGCAACCTTTGCCAACGCTCAAAGACATATTGGTTGTGCCCTCATGGACCCCTCCAGCCCTTGGAGATTCCAACTGGCCCATGGCAGCACATCACAACCAACTATCTGGGTCCGTTGCCGGTTTTGCAGGGGCATGATGCTGTGCAGGTGGTGGTGGATAAGATGACAAAAAGGGCTCACTTTCTGGAGGCGCAGACAACAGACGATGCCCCAGACATGTGCAAGACATTCATCCGTTGGGTGTGGCCGCTGCATGGGACTCCAAGGAAACTCATCTCTGACCAAGGTCCGCAGTTTGCAGCAAGGTACACGCAGCACCTGTTTACCCGCCTGGGTATCAAGTCGGCGCTCTCTACAGCTCATTACCCGCAAACCAATGGACAGACAGAGCGGATGAACCAGGAGCTCAAGGCATACCTTTGAATTTTTGTCGACTTCTACCAGGACAACTGGGTGGATTGGCTGCCATTTGCCGAGTTTGCTTATAACAACAGGTTGCATTCAGTGATTGGCATGTCTCCCTTCTATGCCAAGTACGGCTACCACCCGTCTTTCTCTATTGACCCAGTCAGTGCCAACACCATTCCCACTGCTGATGATCGCCTGCGGCACCTAGCTGAGGTTCAGGAGGAGTTGAAGTCAATGCTGGAGATGGCAGCTGTGAGGATGAAGGTCTACCATGATGCCTGGGTGGACGAGGCGCCGGATTGGGTTGCTGGAGATATGGTGTTTGTGGAGCGTGCTGACCTGCACTTAGTTTGCCCAAACAAGAAACTGGACTTCAAGTGTTTTGGGCCGTTCAAGGTGACACAGAAGATTTTGGACACGGCCTACCGCGTTGAGTTGCCAGCTACGTGGAAGGTTCACAATGTCTTCCATGTCTCATGCCTGGTACCAGCATTGGCAGGAAGCAAGTGCCGCCACCGGCAATTGAGATGGAGGGTGGGGCGGAGTATGAGATGAAGAGAATATTGGCATTGCGCAAGAGGAAGACTGGCATGCAGTATCTGGTGCGTTGGGTTGGGTATGGAGAGACAGAGGATCAGTGGGAGCCGGAGGAGAACTTGGAAGGTGCGCAGGAGGCAATTGCTGAGTTTTTGGCGGCAGAGTTGGCAGGCAGGACCAGGAAGAAGGCCCGTCGACGCCGCCGGAGTTGAGAGGGGCAGCATTCTTTCTTTGGATTGGACTTTTCTTTTTGCACAGACCGAGTGTTACAATACATAGCATACTTAGCCTTGTAGAGTAGATGTAGCGGCAGTGGATGGCTGAAAAGTGGCGCGCGTTGATGGGGGCGGCCCGCGCGTCAAGCACGTGCGCGGGTTACGTGTTGCCAACCATCACGTGATGTTGCTCTTTAGTTTTATCCACTTTGTTACTAGGTACGCATGCTCACGGCCTCATTGTGCTTATTATTCAACTTTGTTACTAGACTACTTGGCGTGCTGCCTTGCAGATCATCCCCTGGGTCTTACATTGACTAGGTTATGTTCTCACTATCCAGATACATCAATTCTGCTGGATTTATCCTTACTTTCTTCTGTTTGCGTGTATCAGATCATATATCCCATCACTCATATTTTTATTCCAACACCAACACCAATTATTTGCCCCTTCACCAGCAGCAGCACAACACAGCTGCGGAAGACAAGAAGATAAGGATAGTAATTGGGGAACACGCAAAGCTTGCTTCCCTCAAGAGGCAATGCTTGCAGTAGTGCAGTGTAGTGTTACCCCTCAATAACATTATTTTTCATGTCTTTTACCATGAAACTGTGCGATTGGGAGTGGCGGAATTCAGTGTGTGTAATATGTATTTCATGCAATAGATACATCCAAAAACATGTAGCTATTACATGAAAATCCCAAGAAAATCATGGACCAAGTCCATGATTTGGTTACATAATTTTGTACATTAGGGTCCATGAATTCCAGACCATGAATTTCATGGACTGCACCATGAAACTTGGGCAAATAGCCCATGATATACTAATACTTTCAACGTGAAAATTTCACACAAAATTCATGGGCTTTCTTTTGCTCAACGTAGAGCTCAGGACGGTACTTAACTTCTGATCTGACACTCAAGTTGTGTTGTGTTCCGTAGTTTTTCTTCCCTCCCTCCCTTTCTTTTGATCTTTGGTTGGTTACTGTACTTTGTAAAGCATATCACCTAACAGTAATAAAGTATTCATACATTCTGATTGAGATACTGCATGTATGTGTGTTTTCAGAGGTTGAGAGTGGTGCTGGGTGGGAAAAGCTGAACCTTGGTTGGTTGCCGCCGCTGTGGGTTCATACATAGAGTTACAACTTGGCCAATGCTTGAGAATGATTCTGCTTCTGTTTCTATATGCATGATCAATAATTGATGATCTTTGAGTCTGTACAGTGACTTTTCTCAAGGCATTGGATCCGGATCAATGTGGTTAACCCTTGAGTGGGTTCAGGGACGGTGTCAACAGGTTGTTGATTGGCAATCCCACCTTGGATCTTGGGAATCCCGGGTTTACTCTGCCTCTTTAACTTGACAGAAACGGGTGTGGTAGTGGTGGTGTTTGGGATGAGAGAGGCAGGCAGGATGATGTTGAGAAGGATAATGGCTGTTACTTGTTTACTCTCACAGTCTGTATACTGGGGCAACTACAAGGTCTATGCCTTGTGGGAACGAAGTGATGCAATAGTGGAAGATGAAAGAGCACAGCAAGTCTATGCAGTTAGAAGTTGAAATGCTTATTCCCTTGTTGTTCACTTCCATAGTTACCGGCTTTCTCAGTCTTGCTCTCCAGTCAACCATCCTCAAATTCTGCTTAATGTCTTATCTGCCCTCACATTGTTCACTGTGCTACTACAAAACAATTCTACCTTGTAGGTACTGGTCACGATCTCAAGCTAAATTAGCAAATTATTGATAAGCAGGTCTCACTCTTCTCTACAGCACTTTTCCCCCTCTAGAAGTTGGCTGAGCTGATTGGCCAGTATCCTCCTGTGGTTCTCAATGTCTTTTGAGGAGCAGTGTATTCTAGAGTATTCTCCACATTTGACACATAGACACATGCCAAGCCTTTGACTCCATCTCAACACTTTATCATGGCGCTTGTGAGAAATCAATACATTTGGTGCCCAGTCCTTTTGTAATTGACACATCCCCCGTGCAGCTTCTCTGATAGTTGGCACATCAAAAAAGCTGGTCCAATGCTTGACACTTTGTCCCTAAGCATTGAATTGATGATAGCACATTTTTTTTTTGCATTTGCTGTAAGATATCAACGTACCCCTGAGCTTTATGCAAACACCCACACACATTCACACACATCACAACTCTTCTGATCTCAACCACATCTTTCAACGCAAATGGCAACTGATCTTTCTGGACTTGCAGCACGTCTGCCCCATGACATTCTTGAGCGCTACTGCAACAATGTACAGCTCTGTATCTTTGCATCTGCTGGCTTCCAGACAGTTCTAATGCACTTTTAATAGGCATTCCTGCCCAATTTCTGCATAGAGAACTTTGGCATATTTAATGGCAGCACTGAGTGGGTGAACAAGCCAAGCCTTGCCAAATGGCTCTGGAATCAGAATCTTCAACACTATCTACCAGCATGGTATATTCCGGACCCCTCTTTGCTCATGACATCTGGCATTGATTTTTCTGATGGCAACCTTATGTTTGTCACCATCATACATAATTTATCACGGAGATTTACTCACCTAACACTATGCAGCTATTCCTCTGAGCAAAGTTGACCCAATAATACCTTTATTTGGCCTGTATTAGGAACCCCTGAATGCTCCAACTGGACATCATTTACTGGCTTGAACCCCTTGGACGTGGCAACACAGTCATTCCCCCCTTTGTGTATTAGCACAGTGTTATCAATAAGACCCACCCTGGACTTGGACCTGGACCTTTCTGTGGCGGACAGCAATAGGCAAGGAGGATCAGGTCAACCTGGAGCTAGAGCTCTACAGATTTAAAGAAAGAAATGAGGAAGTGATCTGGAGATCAAGCACAAGACTGAATCCAACTGCACACAAGCTATCGCAAAGACCAAGTTGGATTTAGTGTACAGAAGATAACTAGGCAGAGCGCTGCACACCTATCCCAAAGACCAAGAGGTCAAGATGGGAAAGGCATGCATGCGCAAGCATCTCTACTATGTACCCGGCAGCAACAGCTACTCAATGATGTACTATACAGGACCAGGCAATCAATGGCGCGGTATTGCCTTGCGTAAGTGTGCTCAGGTACCAGCGGGAGAACACTAATTGATAATCTACTGTACAGGACTAGACAATTGATGGCAAGATATTACCTTGCGTAAGTGTGCTCAGGTGCCAGCGGGAGAACCAACATACAATCATTCAAACATGAAAATGGTGATCAGATCAAAAGAGACGTGGGCGCGTTGCACGCGCGTCTTGCGAGAAGGGAGTGATGCAAACCGGATAGTGGAGGGATACGGGAGATTGAGACATAGGAAGCTGTGTATCAAGAACGGTGAACAACGGAGGGATTCAGGAAACAAGATGAACAAAAGGGAATCAAAATGAACAAAAACCAGAGTGGGACTATACAAGACTTAACTCAAGAAGTGGTGAACATGGGCACTTCATCACATTTTCCTTTCTACCTGTTGTCAACACCATTCAGAACAACCCTTCCTTTGGCTCTGGTATACTAGTTCAGCCATCCATCTCCGTACCGGTACAGTTCAATGATAGTTGCCAGCCGCTTCCTGAGGCTGCTCAATTTATTGGCTGTGTTGATGTGTTGGAAGAAAGTTGTGCGCACCAGCTCACTCCAGCAAGCAAGCATGATGCTAGTTTGTTTGAGTCTGAAGACTACCCGGATAACAAGTTTGGAACGGACAATCATGGATGCAATATGAATAGGGAGGCTGTTCTCCCTGGAAGCTATTTGCCCATCACTTTCCCTTCATCCTATGAATTGCCAGGTATGTACAACACCAACACAACTGCTGCAAGGAGCTGACTGGGCTCTTTCTAGACATGTCCAGTGATTTCAGTCAATATGATATGACTGACAGTAATGATAGCAGAATAGACAACAATGCTTGCTTGCAGTTTCACTGCTCTGAGCGGAGTTGGATTGACACCGGGGTATAGTCGGAGGTTGCTGCTATCCCCTCTGGTAAGTGCATTCATTGCCTGAGAAATTATACGGGCTTATGTAGCAAAACATAAGATATCCAATAACTTAAAATGCAAAGTGAAGTTTATTGAGCATGTTCATGGCATTTCCTTTCAATTCCCTGTTCCAGCAGTCTCTACTGCTTTTATCATCACCCTTACAAACAAAATGTTAACACTGCAGAATCCAGCAAGGGGCTGGTGGATGAGAGTGAGCAACTGATAACATTAGAGAAGTGCAAATTACAGTACCTGGTGGATGAGAGTGAGCAACTGAAGATCATGTGACCACTATCATCCACTAGTAGAGTCCAGCTGTGGCTAAGTACACTAAGTAATGTAACTCAACAACCAGAACAGATGGAAAGATGAATCAAGGGACAGAGTTATAGAGGAGAATGCAAGGAATCCGAATATAACATAGAGAAAAGGAATAAAAAACATGTGAAGTCATAAAAAGCAAGAAGAGTAATTTCAACACAAAATAGAGTATACAAATGCGCAAGGGAATGCTATGACAGTGGATGCGGTCATCAAGGATCACATTGAGTTCTTTCTGCAAGACTGTTAAGCCCATGCAAGCTCTGCTTGAAAGACCAATGAATGAGTCTGTTATGCCCGTGCCCACAACTAGCAAAGCTTGGTTGAGTAAGCCTGTTGGCAAACAGGTCTTGTCCTTAGCCTGACGCCGCTCCTAATGACAGTGGACTTGTATTTAGTAATGACCACTTGATGTAGATAGTAAATCAATACCAAGGCTAAGCTAGAAGCTCAGCAACAAAAACAACCCAGAGGGAGAGGGAAAAGAGAAGAGAGGAGATGAAGTATTAATATCAATGCAAAGACTAGGTGTTGGAGTAAGTACGCGCTTAGCATAGAACTTACTAGAACAACATTGCTTGTAGTCAGTAGAACATTCTGAATCACTTGTACTATAGTATATAAGCCCCAGCTGGGGCTGCCTCCAATTATCATTTTACTTTCTATCTTTGCTCTCATCTACCATTTTCCAATAGGTTATGGGCCCTGCATCCGCCTAAAGACACCAAAGATATTGAAGCCAGTAAAACCTGTGCCTTCTGGTGCCATCATTGTTACACTGACCATCTTTGTATCATGTCCCTTCATCTCTGCTTGAGCGTTGCTTGCATTTGGATCTGATCCGCACTTGCCTCACCCCTCTCTATCCTCTTCTCACATCCCATTGCCATGTCCGACCCCTCTACAAACACCTCTGCCTACCGCATTGGCCCTCTTCATGTAACAACAA
Organism: Pterulicium gracile; assembly: GCA_004369125.1. Lineage (NCBI taxonomy): Eukaryota > Fungi > Basidiomycota > Agaricomycetes > Agaricales > Pterulaceae > Pterulicium > Pterulicium gracile. The sequence continues at coordinate 207,853 of ML178852.1, forward strand.
CTACCAGGTTTGGAAGGTAAAGATGATTGACATCTTGACCAACCTAGAACTTGACAACCACATTGCCACTACCGCCGCTCTACCTTCCGAAGCTAGCCTACAGGCTGCTTGGAGGAAGAAGGATTGTAAAGCACTGTCTACCATACAATTGTGCATCAACAACAAGGTATTGGTATACATCTTGGATGCTTCAACTGCCAAAGATGCATGGTCTACCCTTTGAGAGATGTTTGAAGCTAAAGGCCCCATTGGCATTGTCCTAGCACGCCAGAAATTCTTCCGCGCCATCTGCCCAGAAGAGGGCAGTATCAAGGAGCACATCTGCATCATGCACTCTCACCAGGCTAAGCTAGAAGCCCTTGGTCAAATCATCACAGACACTAACTTCTCCATCACTCTCCTCACATTGCTTTCCAGCTCCTGGAACTCCTTCATCTCTGCACTCTCCAAAGACCTCCTTTCCACCTCCACCAAAGTCATCTCTTGCATCCTTGCTAAGGTTGCCCGCCTTGAGAATCACTCCTCCCAATCCACCACTGTTGCTGGCATTGATCGCACTACGGCCAAGTGTTTCTGCTGCGGCCAGATTGGCCACATTTCCATTGACCACAATCAGCCTGGTTTCCATAACCAACACCAGCAGAATTGCAGCCAGCAGGACCAAGGCCTGCAGGATGGCGGGCAACAGGATAGTGGATCCCAGGAGAACCAACAGCAGAGCTGTAGTGGCTGTTGCAATAGTGGCAATAACCGCTCCTGTGGCAAAGGCAAGTCCAATAACCGCGCCCACGTTGCTGCCAGCAAGTCTGACAGGGATGCTTTGGACGGTGAGAATTTTGCATTTGCTGCCGCATTTGCCAGCTCTGCCGGCCTGTCACCAAACAACTGGCTTCTAGACAGTGCCTGTAGTTGGTTGATAGCCCACATGTTATGCCCGTGCCCACAACTAGCGAGACTGGGTGATAAGTCCGTTGGCAAACAGGTCTTGTCCTTAGCCTGACGCCGCTCCTAATGACCGTG
>ML178852.1:209272-234304 GCA_004369125.1 Pterulicium gracile
ACCAAGGAGAAAACAAGGAAGGAGAAAGATAGGAGGAAACAAAGGATTAATCTAAGATCAGACTATAGCGTGATCACATGTTAAACACGATCATGTGTCTGAATGAAACCACAATCCTTCGTTGAAGCATGCATATAACACCACAATAAATCTGTTTTCACCTGCTACACCTTGAGTGCACATACTATCAAAGGTTTCAGATTGACATCAGGTATAGGGAAAGGAAACATCAGCCTTTCTTTTGCCCTAGGGAGCCGCACAAAGGCTGAGACCATTATAGACGTCATTCACTGCCCTGATGCCCCATTCAATCTCATCTTCTTGGGCAGAGTTACAGATGCAGGCCACCGGGTACACTTCAAGGGATCTACGCTTGAAATATGTTCTCGCCACGGCTTACTTCTTGCTACCGGAAACAAAGTGGCTCACATGTACCGTCTCTGTATATGCAACACTGCTACTCAGCCCACATTTGCCTTTCCAACCCGCTCCTGGAACAAATGGCATGCAACCCTTGGACATGTACATCTTGATGCACTCAAAAAGATGAAGCAACACAACCTTGTTGACGGCATGAACATTGACAAATCTTGCCAGCCCAGTCAGTGTACTGCCTGCCTCAAAGGCAAGGATCACGTTTGACCCTTCCCACAAGAATCACAGCGGGACTACAATGTGATTGGACAGATGGTATACTCCAATCCCTGGGGACCTTTGCACGTGAAGGGCCCGCGAGGCAAACATTACTTCATCTCCTTTACCAATGCTTGCAGTTTCTATTCTTGCTTGAAGTTTTTGAACAACAAGCAGGGCAACACAGTGCTACAGGCAATTAAGAACTATGTTGCATTTGTCCAGAATCACACCAACAAAAGGGTCAAGTGCTTCCGTTTTGACAACAGCGAAGAGCACATTAATAAAAAAACACTTGATTGGCTTGAGTCCAAAGGGATTGAGTGGGAGCTGACAGCTCCGCATTCATCTTCTCAAAACAGTGTTGCTGAGCGCCTTAACCGCACGCTCATTGAATATACTTGCGCTATGATATTCAACAAGAAGCTGTCTGTCCATCTCTGGCCTGAAGCTGTAGCATACACGTGCTACATCCGCAACTGCTGCCCAGTCAAGGCACTAGGGATGCACACACTCCCCATGAGGCATTCTGGGGCAAGAAGCCCAACATATTGGCACTTCAACCCTTTGGCGCTTCAATCTGGGTTCTTCACCAGGACACTCAACATCACAAGCTCATGCCATTGTCTCAATGCTTCTTTTTCTTGGGATTCTCTGAGAACTCTCATGCCTACTGTTACTACAACCCAGGCACCAGGAACGTCCAGACTTTGCAAAATGTGACCTTTGAGCTACCTATTTGCAAGGACAACAACTATTATGTTGCCTTTGCTTCTCATCTTCCTATGCTTGAGGGGGAAAATGAGCCCACCGCAGCTAGCAAGCTGCAGAAAGATGTCCCTCCACCCAAGCTGTTCCACAGCTCCCTGTATCAAGAACCAACCCCGGCTATCAAGTCTGATGCCAACTCCAACTCCGACCTCCCTTCCCTCATACCCAGCTGTTCTCAATCACCTGAACCAGCCCCCACAGTTGCCTCTCAATATATCAGCAGTAAGATTGACACAAGCAACATCCTTGAGGGCAAACGCACTTGTGCTCAAGCTCATCTTGCCACTGACTTTGCATTCATCACTGAGGCAATTAAGTGCGTAACTGAGAACAACCCCACATTGCTCAAGGAAGCTCTTGCAGCCCGTGATGCAATCACATCCAAGATCAATCAGCTTGAGAGGCTTGGTACCTGGGTCAAAGTTGATCTGCCTTGAGGCAGAAAGGCTATCCCTTGCTGCTGGGTATTCAGACGCAAGCGTGATATTCTTTGCTGCATTACCAAGTGGAAGGCACAATTGGTTGCCAAAGGCTTTCTCCAGATTGAAGGTATTGATTATAAACAATTCTTTGCTCCCACCATCCACCTGGAAACGTTCCGCTTCCTCTTAGCTTTTGCTTTGAGACATAAGCTTAAGATCCATGGCTTAGATGTTGTTGCAGCATACCTCAACGGTGAGCTTGAGAAAGAAGTCTACATGGAACAACCTCCCAAGTTCAACAATGGAACAGGTTGTGTTCTTTGCCTCAAGCTGTCCTTGTACAGCCTGAAGCAGTCAGGACAAGTTTGGAATATCAAGCTCAATGTGTTATCTGAGAAGCTAGGATTCTTGCGCCTACTCCCCAATCAATGTGTCTATATTTGTTGCTCTTTCCCCAAGTTGCAGCCAACTATTGTTGCCGTGCATGTTAATAACATGACTATCATGGCACCAACCAACAAGGAGATTGCTCAGGTCAAGGGGGAGCTCGCCGCCCAATTCACTGTCACTGACCTTGGTGAACTCTTCCACATCCTGGGAATGGAAATTGTTTGTGAAACGGCAACCAGCTCCATTTGACTCTCTCAGCGCAACTATACACTCAGTGTCATTGAACCTTTTGGCATGCACAACTGTAAGGCAGTGCACACCCCTGTTGATCCCAACATGAAGCTTGAGAAGCTGAAACCTGGGGATCCTTGGATTGGCAACAAGACCTTTTGTTGGAAGTACCTCTCAGGACTAGGGAAGCTCATGTACCTAGCCGTTGCCACACGCCCCAATATAGCATACACTGTATTGCACTTGGCTCTGTTCTCCCAGTGCCCAGCTGAAGAGCATTTTACAGCTTTGAAGTGTGTCTTCCGCTACCTTAAAGGCTCAGTTGACCAAGCACTGCACTACGGAGCCCCAGAGGACCTTGTCGTCTACTCTGATGCTGACTGGGCCAACAACATGTCCGATCAACAATCTGTATCCGGATACATCACCCAATACGCCGGCGCCACCGTATCTTGGAGCTTGCGCAAGCAGCTCACTGTTGCTCTTTTCACATTGGAAGCAGAGTACATGGCTTTAGCCAACACCACTCAAGAAGTGATGTGGATTCAACAACTTGCTTCTGAGCATGGTCTTCATACTTCACAGCCCATAACCGTCAACATCAACAACCAATCTGCTATCAAATTTGTGGAAAACCCTGTCTTTCATGCATATTCCAAACACATTGACATCTGCCACCACTTTGTACGTGAACATTTGGTCTCTAACAAGATCCATGTTACCCACTGTGCAAGCAAAGATAACCTTGCGGACATGCTCACTGTGATGAAGTGCCCATGTTCACCACTTTGCAAGTTAAGTCTTGTATGGTCTTGTTCCGGTTTTTGTTCATTTTGATTCTCTTTTGTTCATCTTGTTTCCCAAATCCCTCTGTTGTCCACCATTCTCAATACACAGCTTCCCATATCTCAATCTCCTGTATCCCTTTACTATCCGGTTTGCATCACTCCCTTCTTGCGAGATGCGCGCACAACGCGCCCCCGTCTCTTTTGATCCGATCACCATTTCCATGTTTGGATGATTGTATGTCAGTTCTCCCGCTGGTACCTGAGCACACTTACGCAAGGTAATATCTTGCCATCAATTGTCTAGTCCTGTACAGTAGATCATCAATTAGCTGTTGCTGCTAGGTACATAGTAGAGACGTGTGCGCGTATATGCCTTCCCCATCTTGACCTCTTGGTCTTTGGAACAGGTATGCAGCGCTGCACTTAGTTATCTTTTGTGTACTCAATCTAACTTGGTCTTTGGGACAGTTTGTGTGCAGTGGAATCCAGTCTTGCACCCAATCTCCAGATTGTTCATACATATCTCACAGATCTGTGAGCCTTAGCTCCAGGTTGCCTCCGTGCCCCCCCCGTTGTTGTTGTCCACCACACTCACTAAAGCATTGCCACACACAAAGTTTGAACCACTCCATGCCAAGGTGTTAGGATTGGTTGCAACATCAAAGGGAAGTGTTGGAGTAAGTACACACTCATTGTAGAACTTACTGGAACAACATTGCTTGTAGTTAGTAGAACATTCTAAATCACTTGTACTATAGTATATAAGCCCCAGCTGGAGCTGCCTCCAATTATTATTTTATTTTCTATCTTTGCTCTCATCTACCATTCTCCAATACTAGGTGTGGTAGCAAAGATAATGTTCTGTCTGAGGGATCAAGTGGAGTTTCTCAGCCTTATATACACAGCAAAGATAGCTACTGAGTTGTAGTGAGTTATAGCAAATGAGTTGCGCTGAGTTGTAAGAAGAAACAAAGGAATAACTAAGGAGAATCCCAATGAGTCACAATACAAATCCCTGGAGACGTCAAGGAGAAAACCAAGGAGAGATTGCAGAGGAGAAAGATAGGAGAAACAAAGGAGTAATCTAAGATAAAACTATAACACAACCACATGTTGAACATAATCAGGTGTCTAACTGCAATCATGAACCTAAGTTGAAACATGCATATAACAGAGTTCTTTAGCAAACAGATCCTGCCTTTATGTTATGCCCGTGCCCACAACTAGCGAGACTGGGTGATAAGTCCGTTGGCAAACAGGTCTTGTCCTTAGCCTGACGCCGCTCCTAATGACCGTGGACTTGTATTTGCTGAGTCCACTTGATGGAGAGAGAGAGAGAGGGGAGAGAGGAGAGAGAGGGAGAGAGAGAGAGAAAGAAAGAGTGGAAGAGTAGAATGTGGATCGATGCAGTGACTAGATGTGGAAGCAAAGATGATATTCTGTCTGAGAAATTGAGTAGAGTTCCTCAGCCTTATATACACAGCAGTAAGTAACTAATGAGTCATGCTGAGTCGCAAAGAGAAATAAAGGAGAAATGAAGGAGAAACGACATGAGTCATAATGACTCCTTGGTGAGTGAAAGGAGAAACCAAGGAGGAACCCAGTGAGTCATAATGACTCCTTGGTAAGTTGAAGGAGAAACCAAGGAGAAACTAAATGAGTCACAACGTGAATCCCTGGAGAAACAAAGGAAGGACCAAGGAGAAAACAAGGAAGGAGAAAGATAGGAGGAAACAAAGGATTAATCTAAGATAAGACTATAGCGCGATCACATGTTAAACATGATCATGTGTCTGAATGAAACCACAATCCTTTGTCGAAGCATGCATATAACACTTTAGTCTGATGCTTCTTTGAGTACCAGTAGACTTGGATTTGGAAGAGGAGATGTCTGAGGGCCAATTTGGACAGGAAAAAAGAGAGAAAGGGCTGGCTAGGCCAGAGAGAGCCAAGGATAATTTCAAAGATATAATTGGACTAGCAGTAGTCTAGCTAAGTTGATATTCCAATTACAGAACCTATTCACTACAATTGGTTTTTAAAGGATATAAATAAACTGGTACAAACCAGGAGTCATCCTGTGGAGCTGAGGCTATGCAATTCTTGATTACAAGTACTACTTCTGAGTCAGCCTTAGAGACAAGGCTGTGCAGTCAAGAACAATGAAAGTGTTCATGTGAACACCCATAGGATGACAACAGAATATTCTGGAAAGAGAAAGGAATATTGTGGAAGAAGTAGCAAGATGTGATCTTGATAATAGAAGGCACAGAAAAAATATGATTTTAGTGAAGAAAGGAGTTATGATGATGCATGAATATAACAAATACTTAGCTTTACAATGTGTGCTCACGTTCAGACTTCACATAGAACATACATTTATAAAACAGAACCACTGGTGAGTGGGCAAGAGTTGGTGCCTCTCTTCCATCAGAGCTATTTGGTTGCACTGGGTCAGACCCAATTGTCTGTTGACAATCAAGACTGGACTGCAGGGGTGTTTGTGCCTGTGAATCACTCAAGCACTCATTTGTAGACGTTCAAGTGCACAACTTGAACTCAGGCATACAAGAGCAAATGGTGGTCAAACAGCGGGCTCAAAGGGCATGCAAGGACTTCAATCCAGCTGCATTAGTGCTCCTGTTTGTATCTAAGTGCCATTTTAACTTGCATGAGTTCAAACACTGAGGGTGTGTTTTTTTTAGATTCTTCAAGTACTTGACAACACAGCCATGCCCATTTGTGTCTGCATTGGGAGAATTATGTGCTGGTAAACCTATTCTTTGAAAGCTCAAGAATGTATGTTAACTATATCTGCTGTCTCAACAACCTCTGCGTATGTACTAGTTATCTTGTGGCAAATACTTCTATGTTGCCTGCTCCAGGTGTCCGGAGAAGAACAGTAAGGAGCACTAACAATTTACCATTTCTGACAACGTGAACAAGGAGATCTTAGGACGTGCTTTGAAAGGCAAGCCAATTGTGAAAAGTGTTGACTCAGATTCCACTGGTGATTTCTGCAGCAAGATTCTTTCAGCGTAAGTTGGGGCACAAGTGGTGAACTGCCAGGAGTAAATTTTGATTTTGTGGGTATACTGTACCATTGCTGATTACTATGACCCTACTTTTGTAGCATTTAGCCTTGTCAACTTGGACAGGACGGCATATGTTGCAAAGATAATCAATCTTGACTGCAGGCATAAGATGACCATCTATATTTCTGATGAACAAAAGTATCCTGATCTTTGCATTGCAATTGTTGCCCCGAACCACCAGGAGCCCCATCTTCATCCCGCACTGCCTCCAACAAAAGTTCCACGCAATGTCCGCAAGAAGTACAAGCAATGCGTAACAGCAATTGGTGTTATTGGTGCAACCATTGGACAGGTTGAACATGGTACGTTTTCTCTCTTTGTCACGTATGTGTTTGATTGTTGACTATGCTGTGTCTCTTCCTCAGCACTGTTTACTCTGCTTATTCTTGGCAGGAAGACACCATCTTTATACCATCCAGGTCTTCAAAGTTGTAATGCCAAGGCTAAGATCATTTTTGATTTAAAGAACAGTGAGGCCGGTGGGCGCAAAACTGGTGTCCAAGGCAAGTTGGAGTTATTTCACTCTTGTAATTATGCAGTCACTGACTCCATTGATGATTATGCAGCAGTCATGGAACTCTGGAAGGAGCACATGAAGAAACTGTGTGCAGAGCAATATACTTATGCTGTTCAGTACCTTGAAGGTAGAAAGGTCATTGTTGTAACCACAAATCCCTATCTGCTCAGCTTCATCCACACAGTTACAGCTATAGATCAAGACACAACCTTCAAATGTGTCTACAGCAAGATCAACAAGTACAAGATAGTGGCATGGTTACTGGATATAAATCAAAGTATGTTTTTGCAAGTCTCCCTTTTCCTGACTCATTGCTGCTATTATATCTGGTCACTGATCATACACATTTGTATATCTTTCACACTTATTGTACTGGCCCGCGTTTACATAAGCATGCATGACTGCAAGTCTTTTAAGATTGTTTGGGACTTGATACAGAAAGTTATCACTAATCTCACTGATTAACAAATGGGCTTCAAGCACTTCCACAAGAAAGATGACCTGATTGGGGTTGCATTGAACATAGAACCTGCACCTCTTTTAGGTTTTGGTGACTCCATCTTTCTTACAATTGAGAAAAAAGACATCAAGAATAGTTGCGGGAAAACCTCTGATGTGCTTAAATGGGTACTTCAAATTTGCTATACCCATACTAATTGGTGCATTGAATACATAGTTCCTGGTATCAGTGCTAATACACTCCTTTCTGGCTTGACAGAGGCTTACCGCTTGAGGCATTCAACAAGGCAACTGCGGACAATCTGGATCAGAAACAGTTTTCAAGGATTGCAATTGCATAAGTCAATTTATGTACATGGAGACCCTGAAACAAGTCAAAGCATTTGACAGCTGGGTTCAAAACAATTTGGGGATTAAGAGAGTGCTAGGTAAGATTTGTTGAACCCTTTGTTGCGGCAGTGTTAACTATCAAGTTCTTGCAGATTGGTGGGAGCAGAAAGTACGGAGCAAAATTCTACTACCAGGTATTATTCAGTGTCTATTGAACATGCCTCTGGACAATTGAATGACTATGCAAGCTACCACCAATGTAGAGAAGGCACAGCATCATAGAACCAACCAGGAAACAAACACTAAGCTATCACTGAAGGAGGCCATCATCTGGTACATTGCTACATATCTGATTTCAGCTCATCTACACAAAACTTATGTTATACTGGTTGTCAGGGCTGAGACATTTGACAAACATACAGCAGAGGAGATCAAGTTTTCAATGGGAAATAGAAACCCCAGAGTCAATGGTAGAAAGCTTAGCCACTGTGTTGCATGTTCTGTTTGGCACAAGAAGGCCACTGCCACTGCGGCAGCTGTGTATAGGCAGGAGACAGGAAAAACCAATGTATGTCTAAATTCTGACTTGACATCCCATATTGCATCATGATTACTCAATGGTTTGTTTAATCAGAGAATTCAAGCCAACTTCTCTGGTCAAGTTATTGCAAAAAAGTTGTGGCCAGCACCTGGCAAACATGCTGGTAACAATTGAATGGCTGTGGCAAACACGCCAGCCACTACGCTGGACAGCAATTCAACTAATACCAGTAATACCACCACATTGTCCTCTACATTGCCACATATCACTCTGGTTAAACAAGACACAGCTTGCCCAAGGCCTCTTGGATCCAGGCAATCTGAACAAGTTGCAAAACAGCCTGCTAGCAGCACTCCAATGAAAGCCAGTGCTCCTGCTGCAAAGAAAGTGAGATTAGTCAACAACTCCCATGTCTTCTCCAATCATCAAAGGGCTCAAATCTAACCAGGAGAACAGGTCTGCGTTGGGTGGTTTGTAACAATGAGACTGGTGCTGAGGTCAATTGGGATGACTTTGTAAGGGGTCAGGCGGAGCTCGCATAAAGCAATGCTATCCTACAACACATATTTATACTTTAGACTATACATTAAGAGAAGTTAATGTCTTTACAATGTATAAGTGCAATGGCTTAGGCATGTAATATCTAGCTGTTGGTGCTACCATGACATGACATCAAGGGGAAAGCTGATCAGCTAGCAAAACATACACTGGTGTATCAGTTAGATCTGGCTCTGTAATAATAGGGATTCATAGCATATTCATAGATTGAGAGAGAAGAATGTACCTTAGGTACTCTCAAATATTCTACAGCAAACCCCTATCCTTAGACTTTCTCCAATAGCAATAGACAAGCAAATGCAATGGGTAAAAGGTGTTCTGCCAATGCCACGCAGTCACATGTCATCATTTGTGCTTGTCTTTCACTACCACCATTGACATCAATAGACCACCACCTAGCTAAAACCCACCTGCAATAATACTCCTACGCATTACCTTTATGTACCTTTGCTCTTCCATAACTGCCACCTCACACATGCTGTCCCTTCCAACGCCACCTTTAACAACTCACAATGATGCTTGATGCAACTATCAGCCATTAGTTCCAGCCCCAACAATGTGCTTCCAGAAGCTCCGACAACACTCATTGCCACTTCTTGTAGAGCATGATAACCTCTGCTCTCTGCTTTATAAATCCAGCATATAACAAAGAACAAACATGAGGTGCACTTAGCAGAATACAAAGATGCTTGGCAAGCAAGCTGGATGTGGATGTGTGAAGTGCCAGGCTTAGGCACTTTACAATGTGTTGAGTCATTCAGTGCTCATGTGTTGTCAAAGAATCTTTGACATGTGTCTACAAAGGTGTGTGTTATTGTTATCATCTGCCTACTCTAATTCTAATGTGTTGTTTCTGTTTATAGCAAGTGTCAAGGGCTTGGGCGCTCTTGGCATGTGTCTATGTGTCAAGGGTGACTGATCCCCAACACGGAACCATAAAGCTACAAAGATAAGAAGAAAAAAAATGGGCCTTCAAGCTCTGATTGTAGTACAGGTAATGCAGTTGATGACTTGGAGCCAGCCTTCACAGCCCTGCTGTATAAAGATGTGGCTGATGCGCCTTTAGCTGCTATCAAAGAGTATCTTATCCATGGTAATGTGAATGGCATAGATATCCTTGATTATGGTAGCATGGTCCGTAAGTCTGTGTTGGAGGAGCTGGAGGAGGAGACCCTAAACAAGCTAAAGCAAGTGGGTACCTCTGAGGCAGCAACAGACCGCCGTAGGTTGTCTTGCAAGCATGTTGAGTCCAATTGACATCTGTGTGACTGGAAACTACTGGCAAAAGGGCGCACTGGGAACTGAGAAGACTGGGAAACAGGGTTCTAGGGAGTTTAGGGGCAAAAAATTAATTTTTCTAGCTACTTTTAATTACATTTGACCTCATGTAATTTTGGCCAACCTGATGCTTACAAAGGTAAATAAATGACATGTACCTTTGACCAGAATTACGGCTTACAAGTACACCTGGTAGAAATAGTACAGTAGTTTTGCAGATAGTACTTACCACCTTCAGTGTTTTTCTCTGTGTTTATTCCGCAAGTCCATTGCACAAGTATGCGTAGGTTTTGAATTCAAAACAGTTCAAAAAGAAACCAAATTGAATACTTAGCAGATAATTCAATTGTGATGATCAGTTGATGTACACTCATGGACTCTTTTGATGCACTATCCCAAAAAAAGGCAGGAGGCCTCAAAAGCACATTTGCTTTGGAAAAGCAACCCTCAGACCACTCAAGGTGTGCATATTTGCATTCTATAAACTCAAATTAGACTGTGCATGAGCAGGAATCATCTTGATACTTGAGTTCAAGTGGGGTAACAAGTAGAGAAGTGAGATGTAAATTGAAAGGAGACGCCACCGGCTACTGGGGTGGTGCATCAAAATAGTCTGTAAGTGTACATATGTTTGTTATGGTGACGGTCACAACTGGTAAAACATAACCCCAGCGTTTGTAGCTTTTCACATCCCCATTCCTGTGCCTGCACAATTCTTCTCACTTTCCTTTGCGTCCCATTGCTTAGCCAGTCTTGCCACAGATCTTGCCACAGAACTGGTCACTGTCTCAACATAATAAAAAAATTGCAAATCCTCAAAGTCATTCTGAGATCTCAGCTTCTCAACAAAGCCTTCCAACGTCTTCAAAAGATTATTGCATTGCTCTCAGTACGTTGCGCAAGCTTTCTGTTTGCCCAGCGTGTCCACTAACTCTGCCTGGTTATCAGGGTCTTCATCATCTGCAGCCTCCAGATCTACGTCCACATTCATCAAATCTGCAAGATGTGCATCATCAGCCATTGAGTTTGACTGCTCAACAAGGATTAACTGTTGCTCTTTCTCTGCAGTGCTGCTAATGCATCAAAGCAATGGGTAGGACTAGTAGGGGGCGGTGCGGTTCCACGTGAATTCAAGAAAGGATACCAGAGGTACTGGGTAGAAGCCCTGTACAATGTGCTTGCAAAGAAGAAAGCGGCTTGTCAAGAAGAATGGGCAGGTACAGGTCATCTTGACAAAATCCGGACAATATCTCTGAATCATCATATCTTCATCAACAGGTCTACCCTCAAGGCTCTTGAAGAAACATTTGAATGGTTTTTGCCACAAGGGAAGCTCCCGAAATTGCTTCTGGGAACTGAAGAACACATTGAGCTTGTGGTAGTAGGTCTTTGCAAGGCCCAAGGTCAAAGCCCACGTCAGACAATCAACTTGCAGCTTGTTAAAGTGTGTAAGGATATTGACTTTGATTTGATGCCAACTATATGCAGCAGGTAAGTATTGGTCCATGATTATTGAAGGTCTGCCACTTACTGTGCTTTGCACACCATTGTTGTCTTAAGGTGCGGTGTCTCCTTGCATTTGCATTGAGCCCATAGCTCCCAATGGCCCTCCCAATACCAGTTCTTCCACATGCAAGCCCACAGCTCCGGTAGCTTGTGCTTGATGCAAAACTGATACATATTCTTCACAGCCCAGGAGTGTATCCCCTCCTTTGTCCATGTCAAGGTCCTGCCAATTGAGAGATGCGCGCAATAATGCCACTTGACCATTGCAAGCACAACATCCTGCAGCTCCTCTGGGCAGAAGGCACAGTTCTTGGGTTCTGACAGCACAGCTGGCTTGGCGGCTGGCTTCAGCCAAATTGTCGGCTTTGAGTTTGATGTGTTTATAACATTGGTGTTATATTCATGCATTCCTTCTGTGCCTTCTAGTATCAAGATCACATATTTCTACTCCTTCCAGAATATTCCTTTCTCTTTCCAGAATATTCTTTTGCATCCTATGAGTGTTCACATGAACACTCTCATTGTTCTTGACTGCACAGCCTTGTATCCAAGGCTGACTCAGAGGTAGCACTTGTAATCAAGAACCACACATCCTCAGCTCCACAGGATGACTCTTGTTTGTGCCTGTTTATTTTACTACCCTGTATAAAACCAATTGTAGTAGATAGGTTCTGCAATTGGAATATTGACTTAGCTAGACTACTGCTAGTCCAATTACCTTGTTGAAATTGTCCTTGGCTCTCCCTGGCCTAGCCAGCCCTTCCTCTCTTTTTCCCCGTCCAAATCAGCCCTCAGACATCTACTCTTCCAAATCTGAGTCCACTGGTTCTCAGGGAAGCGTTAAGCTAAAGGCAAGATCTGTTTGCTAAAAGGACTCATCCATTGGTCTTTCCAGCAGTGCACAGATCCACAGCAAAATTGCAAGTGTACAAGGATGTGACATTGTGCTCTGTATGGATTGTCATGGATGGGTGGTAACCCTTATTAGCAAAGAAGGGTGAGATACCAGTGGAGGCATTGGGAGTGTTGTTGTAGGCAAAATCTGCAAGAGGGAGAAGACAATCCCAGTCGTCTTGCTGGTACAAACAGTAAGTACAAATGCACTGCTCAAGAGTCTGATTTGCTCATTCAGTTTGCCCATCTCCCTCAGGATGATAGCCTGAGGTGAAATGGAGTCTCATGTCAAGGATAACTCTTGCCATATGGCAGGGAATAAAGATACCCTGCTTGGAGGCACAATCTATAATAATGAGGATGGAATTAGAACTATTTGAAGATGTCAGCTTTTCAATAAAATCCATGGAGATGGAATGCCAGAAATACAAAGGGACAGGAAGGGGTTTCAGAAGTCTGTAGGGTTTGTGTTGTGGAGTTTTGTTATGCTTGCAAGTGACACACAACTGAACATACTTGCGGACAAATGTGCAAAGCATGGGCCAGGTTTACATCCAATGAACCAATTCCAGTGTTTGATTCTGACCAAAATGTCCTGAGAGAATGTGGTTGTGATGATATTGTAAGACACAAACACAAAGATTATTCACATCTGGGACATAGATTTGGTTGTCAAAGCGCAAGAGCTGTGACTCATTGATGGACCAGCGTGAATCGGCTGAAGAAGAAGCCAGGGCTAGTCCAGATGCGGCCTGAAGATCTGAGGGAAGTGAGGACCTGATATTCAAGTGCAGCTTATTGAAATCAACAATGAAAGCGGCATGGAGAACAGGTTCTTCAAGGAGGGAAGTAATGTACAAGGTGCGGAGGTGCTCTGTGGAGAAGATGGGTCTGAAGTTCTGTGGGTTTATTATGGAGTAAACAGTATCCCCCTCTTTTGGATAGACGTTCCATTGTCTAGTAAGAGCGTTGGGTTTGGCCCCTAATTTTCCTGGGCGAAAACAAATAACCATATTGAATTGGTTAAGGTATTCGGACCAGCAAACTTGGCAACATGTTAGAACCTTGGTAGTTGAAAAATATTCCAGGTTCTTGTGATCTGTGACAACATTAATAACTTCAGGGGATCCTTCAAGGTAATGTCTCCAGCCCTTGAAGGCCTCAAAGATTGCAAGGAGCTCTTTATTGTGAGTGTTGTAGTTGAGCTCTGCGCCAGTGAGGGTGCAAAAATGGAATGTGATATGGCAGACTTCCCTATCATTAGACCAGATGGATAGAATGGCAGCAATTGCATAGTCAGAGGTATTGGTTTCAACAATTATCCGATGTCCAGGAGTGTAGTGCGCAAGGATAAGAGTGAAGGTGAAATACAACTTGAGTGTGCCAAAAGCTGCCTTGCAATTATCATTCTAGGCCCACACAGCATTTTTGTGCGTAAGCCAAGTGAGAGGAACAACAATATTGGAGTAGTTGTAGATGAATTGACAATAAAAGTTACAGAACCCAAGGAAGAACTGTAAGTCTCTCACTTTTTGAGGAGTAGGCCACAAAGTGATGGTGTCAACCTTATTGAAGAACATAGCCAGCCCCAAGGGAGAAAAAATGTACCCCAGATACCCCACAGTATCAGTGTGGAACTTGCACTTTTTGGGAGAGCAGAACAGCCCATGAGTAGGTAGTCAACAAAGAACTTCTTTGACTTGCTGTGAGTGCTTCTCAATAGAGTTAGAGTAGATTAGGATGTCATCCAGGTAGACAATGACATCAACGTCCAGCATATTTGAAAGAATCAAATTGACAAATCTCTGAAACGCTGCTGGGGCGTTGGTCAATCCAAAGGGCATAACTCTCCATTTGAACAAACCATAGCAAGTGCGGAAGGCTGTTTTCCACTTGTTACCATCAGCAATACAAACCAGATGGTAAGCATGCTTAAGGTTGAGCTTTGTATAAATGTGTGCTTGGCTAGGTGCGTCAAGGAGGTCCAAGATAAGGGGAAGTGGATATTGGTCTTTCTTTGTGATCTTGTTTAGACTGCGGTAATCAACACAGAGGCAAAGAGAACCATCCTTCTTTTAAACAAACAGTACCGGCGCTCCATGAGGCAAGGTGAAGGGTTTGATAATGCCTGAGCCAAGGCCTTCATTGAGAAATTCTCAAAGAGCCTTGAGTTTGATAGGAGAGATGGAATATACTGTTCCAATGGGAGGAGAGGCGCCATCCTCAAGCGCAATTTTAATGTTGTACTTGCAATGAGGAGGCAGCCCAGATGCAAGAGGTTCACTGAAGACGTCTGCAAATTTGTGGTACTCAGCAGGGACGCCGTGAAGCTTGTCAGAGGAGATATGAGCGGATCTAGCATGGATATCATCCATTGAAAGAATGAACTGCTGCAATCCTGGCTGCTTCACTGCTAGGCGGTAACCAGCCACATTCACAAACAAAACAGAAATTGGGAAAGGCGAGGTGGATGCAGGAAGGGTCAGAGAAGCAGGTGGTATGGTCTCACCAGGAGATAGAAAAATAGATGGTTGGACTGGATGAATTGGAGGTAAGGTGTCCACAGAGGTTGAGAGGGCCTCTGGGACGGCACACAGTGAGACCAGAGCCTGCTTCTCTAGAGCCTGGAAAGTTACTGATCTCAAAACCCAGTCAATTAACAGATTGTAGCGTGTGAGCCAGTTGTATCCAAGCACTAAATTGCAAGGCAAATCCAGCAAAGTAATAAAGAAATCCAAGGATAGGACTTTTCCAGTTGGAAAACACATCTTCAGCTTGGCTGATTGAGGAATTGAAGAAGTACAACCATTAAGATAACAAAGAATAACGTTGGGACATGGAGAGAAGGGCAAATTGTATTTTTGAACAAGCTTTTTGTCAATAAAACAATGTGAAGAGCCGGAATCAACCAAGGAGTTGAAGACGAGGCTACATGTTACAGGAGTTGAAGTGGTAGACATGTTTTTTGGTTTCCATAAATTGTCTGAATTGAAAAGGGGATTATGTGGAGTAGAAGAAAAAAACGGGAAAGACAAAAAAGAAAACATCTGGACAGGAACATCATTGAATACTACATGATCAGGGGAAAGGAATGGTAGAGAGGAAAAATTGTCCATGATAAGAACAAGTGAAAAAAATAAAGCAGAGTCAGCAACAAGCAAAGATGTGTTAAGGAATACCTCCCTTGGAATGCCTACAGAGCCAACACAACTCCCAAGAGGCACAATCAGAAGGGAGTTGCTGACTATTTTTTTGGCTCAGTCTTATCACCATTAGACTGGTTGGCTCCAGCAGCTCTCAAAGCGCAAGTGAATGCTGATCAAGCAGAAGAACATTCAAAGGATGTGTGTTCTGAAGCGCTGCAGAGCAAGCAGAGGCTGTTCTTACATCTTCTTTCTTTTTCCTCAGGGAGTAACCTGCCATCCAAACCCAAGAATTTGGAATAGAGCTTGCCTTTGGGAGCATGTCAGCGTCAACCTCATTACCCAACTTCCCCCTTCCAGTGGTTACAATGTGGTTCTGGTTTGTGTGGATTTGTACAGCAAGATGATCCATGCAATGCCCTGCAAGACGTTCATTGACGCAGAAGGACTCGCCAACCTTTACTACAAGGAAATATTCTGACTCCACAGACTTTTCCTACGCTTCATTTCCAATTGAGGACCCTAGTTTGCCGCCACGCTTACCCAGGCGCTACTCAAACAACTTGGTATCCGCTCCAACATAACATCTGGCTTTCACCCCCAGGCAAATGGTCAGACGGAATGTACTAACCAGGAGGTGGAGAAGTATCTTTGCCTCTACGTGAATTGCCGTCAGACAGACTGGGCGGATCATCTCTCCCTTGCAGAGTTTGTCATTAACTCTTGTGTTGCATTGGCTTATGGAATGACTCCGTTTGAAGTAGTCTACGGTTACCAGTCTCATTTCAACATCCCCATTGGTACCAGGACTGGAATAGCGGATGTGGATAGGCAGGTGAGAATCATGGAGGAGGTGCGAAGAGATGTGATGGTTGGGTTAGAGGAGACAAAGCAGAAGCAGAAGGAGGCATTTGAGAGGGGAAAGAAGACAGTGCATGTGTTCAAGGTTGGGGACAGTGTCTATCTGGATAGCAAGGATGTCAAAATCCTTGTTCCAACTTGCAAGCTTGCAGAAACGTTTTTGGGACCTTTTCCCATTCTGGAGAAGATTAGCAACCTGGACTACAAACCTGACTTCTTAGACTAGCTGAACCAACTTTATCCCATCTTCCACATTGACAAACTCTTTTCTTGAAGGGGTAATGAGGTCAAAGGCAAGACACCGCCAGTGCCGACGCCGGTAGAGCTGGACAAGGAGGACAACACTGGCAAGCCGCAGTGGGAGGTCAAGGAGATCTTGGATAGCAGGCTGTTCCGAGAAAAGCTGCAGTTCTGGTTGAAGTGGAAGGGATACGGGGCAGAGGCGCAGGGATGGCAGCCAGTGACAAACGTAGAAGCTCCTAAGCTGGTGGAGATGTTTTACAGGAAGTATCCAAACGCGGTTTGTCAGCCCCAACAGCCCCAAAGAAGAAAAAGACACATAGGAAGACAAATTCTTATGGTTCAACAAGGACAATGAGTTTAGGAGGGGGGTATTTGTTGTGAAGTGGCACGAGGACTTATTCTCTTTTTCTTTTGTCTGTTTATCTCTTTAGTTATCTTTGATTGCATCACGGACTCTTTATCTTTCCATCATGTTCTTGATCTGGTTTCCGCTCATGTGGTTGTTCATTATGTAGGCTGTTTCAGAGCCATCCAGCTATGCTTTGGGCTGTGTTCTCTTGTTCATTATTGCTTGGCACACTGCCTTGCTCTTCTGGTATATAGATAGTGCCTGTTGGTTACCTGGTTCCTATCTTGACCTCTTTATCATTGGGACCAGGTGCGTATCTAGTTTGTTCACCAAATGTAATAAACTGTGCTACCCACTGGACAATTATATTATTGAGCCAAAAGGCCACTATGTCAGGTTATCTGACATATGCGGGAAGCACTATATATACAAAGTCTTGTATTATGCACACTCCATCTGCATGCACATAACACCAGATTGTTGTGCTACGCTTGCCATATCCTCTGCATTACCAGATGAACATTTGTTAGCCTCATCCGGTGCATCCTCAGCCTCATCATCATTGTCTTTGTTCTCACTATTCTCCTCAGGCTCCTTCACCTTTCCAGTAGCTGTGCAACTCAAGTGTGGTGTCTTCTAACAAGTGCTGAGTAGTGATTGCAATAATTTGTTTGGACTTGGAGTTTTCTGCACAGTAACAACCTTGTCAAAAGGTCTCCTGGTTGGTGGGCAAAGAGGCTGAGGGCCAAGAGTAAAGGGTTTGCAAAGGGTTGATTGGGAGAGGCAAGCAAGATGTTGCTTAGTAGCGGAAGTGTCCTGATTCATTGCTGAGAGATAAGCGCAATGTGAGAAGTAGGACAAGTGTGGAGCAGTAGAAATTGATCCAAGCAATAATGCTTGGGACTGAGCTTGTGTGGCTTGGGAAAAGCCATGGAAAGGTCCGTTGTAAAAATCAGACTGGCGATGAGCACCAATGAAGGCGCTTTGAGGTGAGATGGGTTTGTTGAAAGGTGTAGAAGGAATGGATGGTTGGCAATAAGACATCAAGGGGTAACCAGAAGGTGGAATTGGAATATACTGTTAAGCACGTGCAAGCTCTGCTGGCAAGACCAATGGCTGAGTTCTTTAGCAAACAGATCTTGCCTTTAGTCTAACACTCCCCTGAGAACCAGTGGGCTTGAATTTGGAAGAGTAAATGTCTGAGGGCTGATTTGGACAGAAAAAAAGAGAGAAAGGGCTGGCTAGGCCAGAGAGAGCCAGGAATAATTTCAAAGAGGTAATCGGACTAGCAGTAGTCTAGCTAAGTCAATATTCCATTTGCAGAACCTATCTACTACAATCAGTTTTATAAAGGGTAGTAAAATAAACAGGCACAAACAAGAGTCATCCTGTGGAGCTGAGGCTGTATAGTTTTTGATTACAAGTGCTACCTCTGAGCCAGCCTTGGATACAAGGCTGTGCAGTTAAGAACAATGAGAGTGTTCATGTAAACACTCATAAGATGCAAAAAAATATTCTGGAAAGAGAAAGGAATATTCTGGAAGGAGTAGAAATATGCAATCTTGATACTAGAAGGCACAGAAGGAATGCAATCTTAGTAAAGGGAGGAGTCACACTAATGCATGAATATAACACTTGCAGGCAATGTATCTCCCTGCAGTGATCCTTATTGTCAAGTACGGGTCCTTGCTTGCTAACACTATCCAGCTCTCAATCAATGGAGATTTGTGGCATAATAGTGTTTCACGCCCTAGAATTCAAACCACAAGTGCCATCAAATTTTGCTGCAACCATACTACAGCTGACCAAGAGCCTGAGGTTACTTGAAGTTCCAAATTTCATTACAGTGAATCCAGTGTTTAGTAAGCCTTGTGTTTTAAAGTCAACTGGGCATCTACTATAAGTACAATCATTATAAGGTTGAAGGACCCCGCTAAGGGCAAGATTGCAAAATGAGTGAGCTTGTAACTTGGAGCTTCCCGATGTGCATCATTTCCTTTTGCGCATTCATTTGTTGATCCTTGTAGTAGTATGCTAGTTCATCTTTGCAGTGCTGGGCTCCATCGTCCCATAATCGCTCTAGGCTGCGAGTTCCGTGATATAGTCTGTCTCTTATATTAGTCTGTAATATCGCTTCAACCCCCCTTTTCTATCTTGACCTCTTGGTCTTTGGGAAAGGTGTGTATTCTTAGTTATTTCTTAGCTGTAATCAATCTAATACTTGGTCTTTGGGAAAGTTGTGTGCAGTGGGATCTAGTCTTGCGCCCAATCTCTAGATTGTTCATATCCCCCCTTTAGATCTGTAGAGCCTTTGCTCCAGATTGCCTCAGTGTCTCCTTGCTCCTTGCTATCCAGCACATTAGATCAAGATCTCACATGGCGCCCTTGATCAAAGACAATTGAGCCCGCCGAAACTGCCCACCATTTTGTGTATCCATCGCATCCACGCACACAAAGAATCCGATGACACAGACATTCACTTTTTGGTGGAAGACAAATACACCAATTGCGCCCTACAGCCGTGTCCCCACCAATCCCGCAACCCACCATATACCCCCAATCTTATTGACAATCCCAACCTACGCCCAATAATGCCCACTATGGTTGACTGCACCCATTGCATTCACGTTTTTTCGAATCACCCACATGAAAACCGCAACATCTCACTAAGCGCAGCTGGCGACAGCTACAACGTGTGTGACGCAAACCCCTGCCCAAACAGATACAACCTGACAACCCCAGGAGTGCACCCCGCCAACCCAATGCTCACCCCAATCACCGCTATCCCCTCACATCCAAATGCCCCATCCGCCATTCCCACTTCTGTGCCCGCCACAACAACAGCCACACCCGCGCCTGCGCGCACACCTATGGGGGGCACTGCGCCAGCTGCAGCACCTATTTATGCGCGCACGCCAACACCCATGCCCACGACACCTCTCACGGTCTTGGATCTGCTTGCGGTGCTGCAGCAGATGATGTCTCAAGTCCCGACACGGCCAGATAAGGTGTACAGATTGGCAATCTGTGCGCCCAAGCCATTCAAGGGCAAACAAGGTGCTTCTGCCCGGTCATTCTGAGTGGCATTCAAATTATATGCAGCGGCTCAGGGACCTGTGCTGAACACCCTTGTCAACGGAAATTATGAGCGCAACAATGAAAAATGGATTAATGCCGCTCTCTCAAATTTCCAGGAGAGGGCTGCAGTGTGGGCGACACCGTACTGCAAGGCACCAGTGGAGTGGAAAAACGCCCCTCAAGGACAAGGATACCCAACGCCACCTTCTCCGTTTAACTTGCACTGGGGGATGTTCCTGGAGGCGTTAAAGCAAACTACAAGCCCGGGGACTCAATGATAGCTGCAAAACACAAACTCAATATCTTGTATCACAGGAAGGGGACTTTGGTCGCTGACTAATGCCGCACGCTTTGTCGACCTTGTGATCCGCACCAATCGCTTAGACATTGACCACTGAGACGTGTTTTATTGTTGACTGGGACTGTGGCTGAAGAACAAGGTGCACAACGCCCCTAATTTGGAGAAGCACACACTCACGGGGATAATCACGTGTGCGATAAAGGCAGAACAGCAAATGCAGGAACGAGTGCAAGAGATTGCACAGGAGAGTGCGTGGTCGGCAAACTATGACATTGGTCCCACCACCCAGACCGCAAAGGTGTTTGCAGCAGTACCCAACACCTTTACCCCGTTCACCTCGTCCGCGCGCCCAGCCCACGCCACACCCGTTCCTCGAGACCCTTACGCGATGGATGTTGACGCAATGCACATCCAAGCGACGCAACCGGCAAGGACAATGGAAGACTGGCGCAGATTCATTGCTGGAAAATGCTGGGGTTGTGGATCGGCGGACCACCGCATGCACAAGGGAAACCACGCGCAGGATAGGTGCACGCATTGTCATAGGTTGGGCCACACAGGAAACGGATGTAAGACGAGATTCTTTGGCAAACCGCCTCCGGCTGCTTGCGCCCCTACCGTTCGCGTTGCTGCCGCCACCGCTGTCCCCGCCCCTCAAGAGGAACAGATAACCACTCTTTGCAACTGGCTTGCAATCCTGGAGAGGGAGGAGGCCGCCGCCGCCGCCGCCAACGTAGCTGCCCCTGGTTCTCAGAGTTTTTGAAACGGGTACCCGTCGCTGCACCAGCAGTACCCAACGGACACTCTTTTTCTGTCTTTTCTTCCTTATACAACTTGCAAAAATCATGTATACTCCAATCTATAACTGAAATCAATTCTTATTTGTCTCATTTCCAAGTACCAATTGTATTACAAGGACGGAGTAAAAGCGCTCCTGCAGCAGCAATGGTGGACTCTGGAGCCACCGGAGTCTTCATTTTGCAACGCTTTGTCAACACGCACAATGTCACCACTCATCTGCTTTGATTGCCTATCCGCCTGTACAATGTGGAAAACAAGGCGGGCACCATCCGTCGCTTTGCCTGCCTTTCAATGACCTTGGACAAAAAGACCCACGTAACCGACTTCCTGGTCATGAACATTGGCGAGGAGGACATGATTGTTGGGCTCCCTTGGCTTCGTGCCGCAAACCTGATGATTGATTGGAGAGCGGGAACGTTAGACACGAAGCAGTTGAAGACTTGCACCAGCAGTGTATCAGTGGAGGAAATAGAGGATGAGGACGCTCCAAAAGGCTTGAGATGGCACCCAGAGGGGGAAACAATGTTGGAACCTACAGACACTGCGCCTGGCAACACACTTGCGCCCGGTGCCACACTGGCGTTGGAGGGCGCACGGACGTCCAACACTGCACCAACGCCCAGTGTCAAACCCTCCAGGTTAGATCCCCCGTGCGACCCAGGGAAGGATGAGGGTCCTCTCTTATATCGGCTTTGGCCTAGTAGGAAGACTTGGAGGGCCTATGTGAAGGCTGGATATATAAAGTACATGTTGGAGAAACTCTGGATCATAGCGGAATACACCTACTCTCAACAAATTGCGGAACAGGCCAACAAAGAGAAGGCGCCGCGGACGTTTGAGAAGATGGTCCTGGAGGAGTACAGACAACATGCAAAGGTATTCTCTGAAGAGGAGTTGAAGAGGCTGCCCAAGCATAAGTTGTGGGACCACGCCATTGATTTCACCCCTGACGCGCCTGCTTCACTTAGGACAAAGGTATACCTCATGTCACCGGCAGAGCAAAAGGAGCTCAACGAGTTCATCAAAGAGAATCTTTGAAAGGGGTACATCCAACCGTTGAATTCTCCACTTGCGTCGCCGGTATTCTTCATTAAAAAAAAAGATGGGAAACTTTGTTTCATCCAGGACTATCGTAAGATCAACAAATTTACGGTGAAAAACATGTATCCGCTACCGCCCGCCACGTTCCAGGCGCTCATGAACTCAATTTTTGTTGATCTCATTGCAGAAGGAAAAGTTATGGTGTACCTGGACAACATACTCATCTTTACAGTTGACTTACAGAAACATTGCCGCATCACACATGAGGTCCTGCACCGACTGGAAGAACACAATCTGTATTTGCGCCCAAAAAAGTGTGAGTTCAAACGGACAGAGATTGAGTACCTTGGACTTGTAATCAGGCAAGTGAAGGTGGCCATGGATCCTGCAAAGGTGCGAGCGGTGGAAGAGTGAAAAATGACGGAGAAGAGTTCACTGCGCGATATTTGAGGGTTCTTAGGCTTCGCTAACTTTTATTGTCAGTTCATTAAAGACTTCGCCAAGATTGCACACCCGCTCAACAATCTGACAAAGAAGAACACTCCTTGGACGTGGGGAGAGACTCAGCGTGTTGCGTTTGAGACTCTCAAGCAAGCTTTCATTTCAGCACTGATTTTGCGCACTTGGTCCCCTGATTGTTCAACCTGGCTGGAGGTTGACGCATCAGGTTTTGCAACAGGTGGAGTACTGCTGCAGAAGCACAACAATGGTCAGTGGCACCCGGTGGCATTCAGATCAGTGTCTATGATACTGGCGGACAAAACTAAAAGATCTACAATTGCAAGATGTTGGGGATTATTGAGGCGTTGAAGGAGTGGCGGCACTACCTAGAGGAGCTTCCAACACTATTTGAAATTGTCACCAATCACCAAAACCTCAAGTACTGGCAAACGGCACAGGACCTGAGTTGGAGACAGGCAAGATGGTCATTTTACCTGTTCTGATTTCATTTCACAATCTCTCACCTACTGGGGAAGTGCAACGGCCAGGCCAACGTGTTATCGCGCCTTTAGCAGCACCAGGTTTTGGACGGTGAGAATAATCAACGACAGATCGTGCTCAAGCCCAAACATTTCACAAGTGTGGCGTCAACAACCACATTGTTTGTCAATCTGTTGGAGGAACTCATTCAAAAAGAAAGTGGACAAAAAGCGGCGGTGCTGGAAGGGCTGGCGGCGTTAAAGAAGTCAGATGTGAACAGATTGGCAAACGGACTAGCGGAGTGGAAAGAACAGGATGGGCTGGTGTTATATTGAGGAAGGGTGTACGTTCCATTGGGGGGAACTTACAGTGCAAGGTGTTGGAGCAATGTCACAACGCACCCATGGCGGGACATCTGGGAGTGTATGATACGTTGGAATTGGTGGATTGACAATTCTGGTGGCCACAGAGATGTGCGTTTGTGGAGAAGTACAAGGCGGGATGCAATACCTACTAACGTGCCTGTGCGCCGATCCATCCTATAGCTGCGTTGAAACCTCTAGACGTGCCGACATGCTCTTGGGAGGTTACCGGTGTGGACCTGATCACACAGCTACCAAGATTGGGGGACTACAATGCTATCGCCACGTACATCAACCACTACACAAAGATGGTCCACCTCATCCCCACCACTTCCAATGTTGATACCAAAGGCGTGGCAGAGATGCACCATAAAGGAGTATTTTCCCGCTACAGTCTCCTGGATTCTTTGGTATCCAATTGTGGCCCTCAGTTTGCCTCTCGGGTCATGCAGGTGTTGCTCAAATGTTTGAAAATTTAGTTGTCCCTCACCACAGCATATCACCCTCAATCAAATGGACAGACCAACTGCGCGAACCAGAAAGCTAAAAAATATCTTAGGCTTTTCTGTAATCAGCGCCAGGACAACTGAGCCTCACTACTTCCCACCGCTGAGTTTGTACTCAACTCCCGCGCTCACTCTGCTCACGGCCTCTCCCCATTCAAGATGATGTATGGGTACAGGCCAAAGTTCAATATTCAGATTGGACAACAGGGAAACATGCCAGTGGTGGAGGATTGGTTGTTGCGCATGAAGAGGGCAAGGCAGGACACAGAGGCGGCGCTCTGGTTAACAAAGAAGCGCATGAAGAAGGCCCACAATTGCAACATTTCCCAACACCCATTGTTCAGGGAAGGACAGTGGGTCTGGCTCAATGCGTGTAATATCAAAGTTTACCAGGCAAGCAAGAAGCTTTTGAAACACAAGCAACTTGGCCCCTACAGGATACTGCAGGTGAATGGTGATTACACGTACAAACTCAAGCTCAACCCGAATATGCGACTCCACCCTGTGTTCCACGTCAACCGCCTCTCGCCTTGGATTGGGAACAAGGCCAATGGGGAAACTCTGCAACCTCCAGCCGCAATTACCATTAACGGAGAGGAGGAATACAAGGTGGAGGCGGTCTTGGACAGCAAATTTTTTGGCCGACAACTCAAGTGCTTTGTCAAATGGAAGGGTTACAACTCCGGCCACAACACTTGGGAACCGGAGAATAACCTTGCCAATGCCTGGTCTTGGGTTACCGCCTTCCATAGGAGCAACCTGTTCGCCCCACACTGTCTTGCCACCACATTTTTTGCCGACCTCTCCTTTTGACCCTTTGAAAATTTCACAGACCCGCCCAAGCGAGCTCCACAAGGATGGGAAGACGGTTGGATAGCGACGACGTTAACCATTAGGGACAACGGTCCATAGGAGGGGGGTACTTGTTGAAATCGTTGTATTTCTTTGACTATTCCTTCACATTTGTTTCTATTATTCTCTTTTCTGGATATTCAGATTCTCCTGGTTTCTCT